>VWZD01000661.1:199680-262370 GCA_013396695.1 Sakesphorus luctuosus
GAGTCCCGCCCCGCGCCGCCTCCCCGCGCTGCCCCGCCGCACAGGGACCCCCGCGGCACCGGAGTGGGGCAGGTTGCAGCCTCTGAGCAGGGCAGAGTCCCCTGAGGATGTCACCAACGCCTGGAGATGTCACCGACCCCTGGGAAAGTCACTGACCCCTGGGAATGGGCACTGAGCCCTGGGAACAGACACTGCGCCCTGGAAAAGTCATCGACCCTTTGAGACGTCACCGAGCCCTGGGGACGTCATCCAACCCTGGGGACAGGCACCCACCCGTGGGGACACGGACCAAATCCCTGGGCTGGGTTCTAAACACCTGGGCTGGGCATTAAATCGACCTCAGCTCCACATGGGGCACACAGAGAGCAGGCAGGAGGGCTGGCATGGGCAAGAGGTGGTGGCCGTGGCTGCAGAAGCCTGAGCACCTCGTGGAGTCCATGTGCTGGAGTGATATTGGGCAATCATATCACCTCTCAGAGGTCCTGTGGCTCTCAGGCTGTAAGCATCTGCCTTCCCCATCCCAGCTCCAGGGTTTGGAGCACATCTCAGCTCCACTGGCTGACCATGGCATGGCCCAGGGTGGGATAAGCTCCCATGCCCCTGTTAGGGACACACCAATGCTACCTTGTGATCCTCAGGTGGGCCACACACCCTCCCAGGTGCTGTTAGTTGTGGGATCCAGGAAAAACACTGGTGCCATTGGGATCAGCACCATGGCTGCCCATGGGTGGTGGGCCTCAGTGTGGGAGTCTCACACCAGGGCAATGCCATGGTTTTGTCCTAGGGTTCATTTAGGGAACCCTAAATTCATTTAGAATTCATTTAGGGAACCAAATGCACTGCATTATCAGCTCTGTGAAAGTTTGCCCTCTCCTCTTCCATGCCACCAAACACAATCTGAGGCTACCTGGGAATTCATTAAACCTGGCTGCACCTTAAAAAACTCCCCTCAGCCTCACTAGCTCCCACATGGCAGCTCAGCAGGCAACCCTCTGCAATATGGGGATCCTCTGTGTGGTGCAGGGCATGCCAGTGCCACACAGGACTCACTGGGGACCCCAAAGAGCACCCTGTGTGTGTAGTGGCAGCAGAGCTGGGGGTGCACAGCCCTGCGGGTCCCCTCTGCACCCTCAGCCCCACTCCAGCCTCCTCAATCCGGGGACATTGACCTGTGCCTGAGCTGGGGCCAAGCCCAGGGAGTCCTGGCTCAGCTTTGCACTGGCAGCAGGGGCAGTGTCACCCACATGCAGGGCACCAGCAGCCACTCGGACATCCCTCTCCCATGGCAAACACTACTGTGGAAAAACCCTTGGGAGATCCACGACCTGCTATGCGGTGTGCAGGGGGCCACGTGCTTCCCGTTCCTTTTTATTGGGGTCACCAGGGAGAATCCAGGGTCTCTGGGGGTGGGATTTCCCTTTCCTTGCAGCAGCCCCATGTGCAGATTTCCAGGGCTGGGGAGATGGATGTGCCGTGTCCCCCGTGGATTTAGAGGAGGTTCATGTGAGCATGGGGGTCACAGACCTTTAATAACCCACACAAGATCTGGGGCACAGCCTTCCCCGTGGGATATGGAGGGTAAAGTCCCACACATAAACACAGAGGAGGGCAATCACACTCATAAACATGGAGGAGGGAAATCGCACGCATAAATACGGCTCAGTTTTTACATAAGCTACATGTGAAGCTGGATTTTGCCAGGACCCCTTCCCCGATCCCGATGGTCTGTGCGATCCGGGGACCCACAGGTGACTCTTCCCCTGTTCCAGGGGGGACCACAGCAAGCAGCAGCATCCTCCGCGCCGGGGGAAGGATGAAGCAGCGCGACGTCCCGGCCAAGTTTGGGGGTGATGGATGACACGCGGGGCGGAGCTCCCGGGGGTGCGCTGGGTTGCGGAGTAGGGAAAACCCCGCCCGTAGGACCAGGGCCACGCAGCCAATAGGCGCAGCAGCCCGGAGTGGAGTGATTCTACATCACGGCTCAGGGCCCGCGATTACATCATGTCGATCCTGCGGGGACCGCGGTCGGGCCACGTGGTCGTTCCGGAGTCACTGAGACATTTTCCTGAGCGCAGGCTGGGAGGAAACCGCAGGGATGAGGCAGAAAACAAATCGGCCCGGGATGGTTGGGCTCTGGTCACCCAGCCGGCCGGGCAGGCTCATGCGGCTCCATGGGTCTCAGCAGTGGCGTGGAGCATCGCCCCGAGCCCCACCGGCGGCGGCGACAGCTCCCGGACATGCCGTGCCTAAATATGGCAGCCCCAGGCATCCTGCATGGAGCATCCCAAATCGTGCCGCCCCCTCGCTCAGCCAGGTGGGCTCCCTCAGAGTGAGCCTTCGGATGTTTCCCATGTGCCAGCACACCATAAACCTGCGCTGAAGGCAGCAGGACGTGCTCCCAGCTTGTGGCATCCCGCCTGCTCCCGTGGTGGTTTTGTTGGGGCAGAGCATGGCGTTAATCATTAATTTGTGTTGCAAACAGATTTAAAGCCTCTTTGCTCCTTCACTACCTGTAACTCTGCTTTGCCAACTGCCCCTTCCCAAGCCATGGCTTGGGAAAACACACAGAATTGGTGTCACTCCAGTGTAGCCCTCGCTCCAGGTTTATTCAACCCCAGGTGAAATGGGAAAAGACAAGTGCATGTGTGGTCATTTCCATTTGAACTGGAATCCAAACCTGCTGTCCAGCTCCCAAAAGCAGTGACACTCGCCCTGCCCAAGGCTCTGCCCATACAGGGATTGGTGCCATGTGCTCTGCTGGTGGAAGAAGCCCCCAGCCCACGCTGGGAGCTTGCATGGACTTTGCAGGAACAGGTCTGGAGATGAGAAGCTCACTACGGGTTCACAAACCTGGGGAATCTCTGCTCGGTTTGAGTTTGATGACCAGTGGCTGGGGGTGCACACATGGGAGAAGCAAATCCCCACACGCTACTTGTCCTGCTCTTACACTCTTCCTCCCTTTGCACCCTCTTTGGCCCCGTTGGAGGCAGAATTTGGGGTTAGAGGGATCTTTGCCTCATGCATTTACCTGTGGGGCTGCAGAGGACAGTGTGATGCAGCTCCCCAGAAGGTGCAGCCCCTTGCTCCAGCAGCCCCACCTCCCACAGCACTCACAGCACAGCACTGGACATTTCTGAACCGGTGCTTTTTGTGCTATTTCTGCCCTCTCAGGGGAGCAGCAGCAGCTCCACACCTTTCTCAACTAATCAGTGCAGGAACCTCCCTGAATGTATCCAACAGAAAAGTAGGCACATGATCAGTGCGGGGTAAACAAGCTGGGGCAGGGCTGGTTTAATGCTAATATGAAGCTACAGGGAAAGGAAACTCATCTTTCCAGCTGGGCCCCTTCCCCAGGTGTAAACCATCAGCTTGGATCTCCATGGGCAGGATGGAGGGCACCATTCTGACAAACTGGCTTGGCTTTGGCCAGTGTCACTTCTCCAGGGTTCTTAAGCTGATGCTCTTATCCTCTCCCAATCAAAACCACCATCATAATGGAGATGTTGGAACAAATTCCTGGCTGATGAGTCAGGAAAGTGGCCCTTGGATGGGCTGGGAACATCATCCTCGTGCAATGCACAACAGCTCCTGACCCGTTCCTTTTTAGGTCACCAGGGCTGGTGATCCGCAATTGTCCTCCAAGGACCACTGAGCAAACCCTGCAAGGTGGGCTGGTGTCCCACCAAGCACCCAGCTTGTCACCCATGTGCCTGCCTGTTGTCAGCCTCAAAAGATGTGCCAAAATTTAGTGGGGAATGAGTTCACCAGCAGTGGCAACACAATACTGAACATAGCATGACCCACAGAGAGCATCTGCTGGGGACAACCCTTCTCCCAATGGGAATACCCAGGTTCTGTCACCTGGAGGAGACTGACGATTTGCAGTTTTGACATCTGATGGGCACCCAAGAGCTGCACATGTCCCCTGTGCTCACTCATGCCCTGTACTCAGGCCAGGCAATGGAGCCACCTAAGTCCCCAGCTAAGACAGACAATAGCACCCCCAGCTCACACTAATAGTGTATTTATTGGAATATCTCACATGCAGGAACCAAGGAGATGATTTCTGGAGCAAGTTAAACAATGGCAGATTAATACAGTTGTTTTGTCCTTAATGGAAACACTTTCTACATGAATACAGCAATGTTTTAGTGTTGGGTTTCTCTGCTTTTTGCGTATTTTGTTTCTCTTTACATAGTCAATCTCTTTAAACTGTTATGTCCCCTTTTTCCCCCTACCCCATTCCCAAACAAAAAAATATCCAGTATCTTCAGTAAATAAATATTATCCACTTTTATCTGGAAAGCCTACAACTGTAATATACAGAGAAGCTATTACACAGGTTACATTTGTAGGGTTAATGACAGCTAAGAGGAACATGTATGGAATGAGGAGCTCGTACTCATAAAAACACGGAGCAGGGTGGGACGTTTGGAGTGGGTTTGCCATGGGCTAAAAAGAACTGGCACCAGAGTTTGGTGCTGCTCAAGGCCCATCAGCTCTTGGTGATACACAACCTCCCCTCTCTCCAGGTGAGGAGGAGGTGTGGGCAGCCTGGGGCTGGAGCAGACAGGCACAGCCTGCTCCAGAAGCTGCGTTTGGGAGGGATGGCTGGAAGGTGCTGCGTGGGCATCTGGCAAGGGGACTCTGCCTCATCTCCTTGGCCAGTGGGAGCCCCCAGCAGTGGAAGGGTTACCTCTGAGATGGCTCTAAATCCACTCACTGCTTCATTATTTCCATAAAAATAACTGTCCTGAGCTGTTTTTTTTTCCAGGGGAGGCTCCACATGCCTTGTGGTTAACCTTTAGGAGGTAAACAATGACAGGGCTGGACAGGGATGGAGATAGCACAAGCAGTTCCCACTCCAGGACTCCCAGCAGCCAGGAGAGACTCAACAACTCATTGGGTGAAACAGAGTGTTGGAAATGCAGCTGTGTTTGCTCCCTGGGCTGCACATCCTGTCCCCGTGGGTGACAGCAGGAGAGCAGGGAATGGAGGAGGAGGAACAGCCAGGACTCCCGTGGAGCTCAGGGAGGGACCATCACTCCTGCCCTGGGCCTAAAACCATGGCCTGGATCTGTTCTTCCACCACTGGAGGGAAACATCTCGCCACCACAACCAGCTCCAAGTCCTCCATTTCAAAGAGGAAACAGCCAATGTATCCCATAAAAAACCCCAAAGTCAAACAGAAATCCTCACTGTAAATCCTTCAGCTTGGAGGTGCAAAACCAGCTCTGGGAATGGCAGAGCTGGTTTGATCAGCATATCCCAGAGACAGAGGCTGTGATAATTGGAAGGGAAAAGGTATGTTGGAGGCTACGTGATGGTCCCAGTATGGACCAGTCTGCATTTATGCTGTTCCCTTTAAGAGACACCGTGCTACGTTTTTATGAGCAGTTCTCCTATGAGCCTTACCTACATCCTAAATACCCTAAATGTCTGTACAGCACGTTGTTATCTATTACACCTGGTGAAGATGCAGCTGAAATCTACACAGAACAATTAAAATAAAAAACCCCAAGAATATATTTAAATAGAAACCATTCATTTCTTACATCTCAGCACATGAAGGGTTAACAGAAGAGGTTAAAAACACACTGGAAAGAAAATATATTGACAAAATAAATATTTTAACCTAGAATAGCGCATGATTAGAACTTACAAAGGACCCCGAGAATAATTTAGTGTCATTGACTGTCAAGCTGTGATTCCTACTATGCCTAGAAAGCGCTGGGATGTTATTTCTTATGGAAGGTGGATCAGGCTGCAGCTCCATTCCTGTTGTCCCAAGTGTCGGAGCCACATGAGTCCTCTGCCCATTTGCACAGAGGAAACACTTGAAGTGAAAGCAGAGGAAGAATAAACTGAGAGGTTGGTCTCCTGAAGTGGAAAACCCCTTCCCTTTCCCTCAAACAGTTCCCACCACTCCAGTTTTCTGCAAACCACAAGAGGACAAGGAAGATGAGAGATCCTGATACAGGACATTTGGGAAGTTCTATCATAGCTCTTGTATTTGTTAAAGAAGGTTTGGGCTAAACCATCCATTCTGTTCCCTTTGGTGCTTCCAGCCCTGAGAGCCAGGTCTGGTGGCTCTGGGCTCCAGACTCATCCAGGGTCCTTCCAAAAGTATGCTTTCTCCCAAGGGAGTCATCTCCTGGGAGCTGCCCGACTTCCAGCAAAGCCATCGTTTGTGCCGACGGCACCTGCCACCCCCTGCAAGCAGTTTCCTGGCTTTCCAGTGGATAACGTGGAGCATCAGCAGGGACCATGGAGTGCCTGAGGCTGCATGCACCACAAGAGCCCCTCAAGCTGAGCCAACACACGCTCTGTATCTCCCCCAGCCCCACCCTTCTCATTCCATCTCTTTTTCTTCCAGCTGGAGGGAGCAGTCACTGACAGCTTTGCAGAATCTTCTAGAAAGGGACCAGATTCTCCCTAAAGCAACACCTTGGATGTCCCAGGACAGGTTTAGTGCGACAGAAAGAAGCGTTAACAGCACACTGCCCCCCGTAGGTTTTGGTGTAGGGATGGGGGACAGGAACAGCAGTCCCACAGCAGTGGGATGCCGTGGGGGCTCGGTGACAGCGCCAGTGATATCTGTGTCACTCTGCACCATCTGACTGTCCCCAGGCCTGAGCAATGCGATTATCTCCTCCGGCTTGGCAGGGAAGCTGGATTAACATGCTTAGGATCACCTGATGTGGCCATTTACAGGGTCAATGTGTTTCAAGGATTTAGAAGAGAAAATACACACTTAAAACACCCACGGAGCTTTTTGCATTGACAGGAATACCAACAATTCATTCTGTGCTGGCGAGACTGCTCAGGCGATCACCAGACACCGTCTGAAATCAAATCAGCGTTGCTGCAGAAGTTTCCTCAGGTTTCTGGGAACTGGTGGCCACATCTGACGTGTTGCAGCAAGACAGGAGCTGGCAGTGCCAATCCCTGAGCATTGGGCTCACCTTGTGTTGAGAGTGAGGGCAGTGGGTGAGAGCAGCAGCACACAGTGAAGCTGAGGCAGACTGTCCTGGCATGTTCCATTAGCCACAGAGAAGATGGAATGGGAAAACCCCCTGCAGACCTACGTAGAAGGGCTTCAGCTGGGGAAAGGGCCAGCATGTGGGGAGAAATGCTTGATCCCCAAGCTATCTCCACCCTTACACTGGTTTTCCCTGTCTGCTTGCAAGTCACGCTCCAGGGAACAGCGACCTACAGAGCGGCAATGAGGTGGCACATCGGTGCAGAGGGGTGGCAGGGCAGCCTGGCTTGGGCCCAGCTACATAAGGAGGGATCCTGGAAGAGGATGCAGGCAGGGTGGGACAGAGGAGATGATGAGCAGGGAGAGCACAGAGTGACACCTGACCTTGGACAGCCTGGAAATCCTGCACCAACACTCCCCTTCAGAGACTAATGTGCTGCTCTCACAGACACAGTGCTGCCATCAGGCCATTTGGTAACAGGCTTTGTGTGTCACAACCTCCCAAAGAGAATGTGGTATGGGCTGAAATTACTAAGCTGAGATAAAAGCTTCTATCACTTGGTCTAGAGCAATTTCCATGAGAGCTTGACACACATCAGTGTCCCAGGAAGCTCAGACGTGTCTGGCCAGAGGGAAGTGGCAGGTTGCCTAAGCCAAGGAATGTCCTGAGGATGAGGGGCTGGAGCCTCCTGCCTGCATGGGTGTTCAGCTGATAAAATGCCTCTCTGTCAGGATGGGAGATTCTCCTGCCATGCGCTGCTCAGCTCTCTCTTTGATCCTGCCATCCTGCGCCACTGGCTTCCTCCCAAGGAACACGCTGGGGGATGCAGTGATGGCTGGAGCTGCCTGCTCCTGTCAGCCCAGCAAGGCAGGCACACATGCTGGAATCCCTTCTGGCAGCTCCAGAGGAGCAGCACTCTCAGCCATGCCTCTGGCAAGCAAGGGAATATGCTTGTTTGCACTGAGACTGCAGCCCTGTAGGAACTGGGTGTTAATAAAGGGCAGAGGGATCAAAGGACACTCCAAAAATTATAAATAGCACAGCCACAGTCATTCAACACTTTCTCAGGTCCAAAACTAGAAGGAAATGCGGAGTTTCACCTCCAGCACAGGCTGGCATGGCTAATCCCTCCATGGTAACCATCTCCCTCAGCATTCCATACAAGCCTCTGGGGCTTGCCTTTTTTTCTCATCCCTACCCCGAAGAACCAGCAAGTCTATCCTACCAGGCATGGCAGGGAATCCAGGAACCTCAGTTCACACCCCATCCATGAGCAAGTCCCATCCATCTGCATGGATGTTATTTACAACAAATGCAGAGTTCCAGCCACCCAAGAAGGAATCTAAGGTAAGGAAAAAATAACTGAGCTATTTTAAAAGGCAAACACACCAGGAAAACTCCTTGTGTGAGAGTGCCCTCCTAAAGAACAAGGTGCTTCCTGCATCAGCGTTACAGCATCCATTTAGCCCAGCATTTTCCATCCTCATCAACTGCCAGAGCTACTGGACATGGCCAACAGTCTGCTTCAAATTAGAGCAAGCCCAGATAAAACACAAGGCAAAAAATACCCTGTGAGATTTAGAAATGAAACACCACAGAAAGTGGGGAAAAGCGACCACCATATGGTACCGGGAGATGTGTGAGTGGGAGAGTAAAGGATTTTAACTTGTGAAGCACATGTTGAAAGGGGAACAGTTGTTCCTTGCTGTCGAATCCGACACGAAAGCCAATACATTAACATTTTATCTAAAAATAAAGACACACTCCTCCTGAACATTCCAGCTCAGTCAATTACATGCTGATTGACAGAGCTGTCTACTTGGCAGGACCTGCCTACAGAAGAGGATGATCCCTACATAAATTGAAGGGCAAGGCTGCTCTCTCCCCCCTGGGCTTTTGTTTCAGCCCAGTGTGACGTACTAGTTCATTCTGAAGGGGTTTTCAGCATCAAGAGCTGGTTTTGTGCAGCTGGGACAGGAAGGAGGGGATTAAGTGAGTGCTGGAGAATCGTGGTCTGGCAGGAATAGTGTTGGATTTAAATAGAAAGAGTCAGCTCGTGGGGGTGGATCATTTGGGGAGGGGGGGGAAGGAGAAGCAAACTATGAAATGGGAGGGAAGAGGTCGTTGTTAGCCAAGGACTGTGGGAGGACAAAGTGGCCTGACAGCGACATTGGCCCGCTGAGCACAGGGGTGGGAGGGCAGCTCCGAGCCACCTTCACAGTGCAAAGAGGGCGTCCTCCGAGCGCTCTTGCTTTTTCCTGCTGGAAGGATTTGTTGGAGGGGTAGGGGTTTCCACAGGAGGGGATGGCAGATTGGGAACCATCTCTGCTGCTTTGGCTCGCTCTTCTAAAAATTTGTCAAACTCTGCAATGCAAAAAAAAAAAAAAGAAGGAAGACAGGTGAGACCTGGGGCTGTGGGGCCCCAAGGACAGAGTAAACGTTTAGCAGGGGCTGAAATTCCAGTGTCTGTTGTCCCAGGGTTAAAATTCCAGTGCCTGGCATCTCATCGGGCTGTGTTTGCAGGCACACATACTGGCACAGCCTGACTTCCTGGGGAAAGGGTACAGCCGTACTTGGAGACACCCGAGCTCAGGCAGCAGCTGGAGTCAAACCCACGTTATGCCACCGGCTGTGACAGAACCAGGGAAACATCATTCCAAAGGGCTGAGCAGCCTGGGGACATGTTCCTGCTGGCACAAACACAGTGCTCAGCCAAGGAAGATGGCAGGGAAACACTTAGAGCCAGGAGGGCTCCCCACACCATAAACATGAACCTTTTGCTCTGAAATGCTCTCCTCCTGCCTTTCCAAGCATGGAGGCATTTGCTGGGGAACATCAGGCTGGGAGAGGGCAGCATCTCAGCAGGGATCAAAGCAAATTCCGTCTCAGCACTAACCTGAGAATGGCTCATAGCCACGGGCATCTGTGCTTACCTTCACTGGTCACTCCTTCTTCCACTTCGCTGCCTTTCTGCAATGGGAACAAAAAGGCACACTAGCACACAGGCAGCGCTTCCCCTTCCCTCTCATCCCCTCTACCTTTAATACAACTGGACAGTTCCCACCACTTGTTTCCACATATTAACCAGCAGAGCAGGGCGACCTGGGAAAATCACAGGGCTCCCACGTCGGGAGGGCAGTGGGGACTGACATTTCACTGCACTGCAGAGCAAGAGGACAAGCTCTGAGATGTTTCTGAAGATTGTTGGTGGATGGCTAAGCTTCCCCTGTTGGATCTGAATGTCAGTCCAGCACTGTTTCCCCTTCAGACAGTAATTCTGGTCCAAAACTGAGCTGCATGACTCACACACACACTGTACCAGATGGCATCTTTTCTGTCACACAGTCCTGAAGAAAGTCAGAACTGTGGTTTGCATTGTCTCTTCAAATAAAATGCACTTTTAGCTGACAAAGGACACGTGCTGCAAAATCATTTGAGGCCAACATTCCTCCTGTGGGAGTTCATTTTAGAATCCATATAAAAATACAGCAGCTTTCCTGTATCCATGCTGTACAAAGACAAATCCAGGGTGGGCTGGATGAAGGATTTAATGGCAGTTAGTGTCTCTCCATGAGAATCAAAGGCTGGGAATATCAGAGGGGTCACTACATTTCTACCAGCTGTGTGCATTTCAACATATGAATTTCCAATGAGGAAATTCAAAATCCAAGGATATGCATCCTTGTCAATCTATAAGGATATTAAAGATGGATAAAAATACTAGTTTAAAACCTGATGTTGAATGTGATTTGAAAAAGAAAAGTATTTGTCTGTATCTGGCTTCTCTACCAGGAGAGTGGGAACATCCTGACTGGCCTCACAAGGGTTTTTAGTGCCTGAGCATCTCCTGGTTTCCTGCTGCACTAAGGCTTCCAAAGGTTCGCACAGCAGCCACTGCTTCCCAGGCAGAGTTTGTCCCAGAGTACCAAAAAAACGGTAAGGAAATAAATAACAATTACCTAACCTAACCTGTAACTTCCTCAGCTGGGAAGCAGAGAACTGAAATGAACCATGAACATAAAAAGGAAGGGGAGGACCCAGAGTGAAAACCAAAAATCCAGTCCAAACTTTCTCAGAGGGCTTCTCTCTGCTGCACCCCCAGGCTTGCTCAGGCATTTACAGGAAACTTCTCTGCTTTGCTCCTTTTAGGCAGGACTGTCCAGGGCATGACAGATGCACAGAGCTACCTCCATCTCTCTCCATCAGATCTTCTCTCCCACTAAATTAATTTAAATGCCAAAGACAAAAGTTTATAGCTTAAGCAGAGCGGACATGTTACATTTACTGTATTTCTTTAAGAAAATGAGGCCAGTTTGTAATTAAATTTGAAAGGGACTCCTGTGCTGGGGCCTGACAAACCTACCTGCAGCTGGAACCCAGTGACATTTCAGAGACAGCCAAACTCAAACACTGAACACAGAAGCTGTTTGAGCACTTCAGGCACCTCTGGAGAGCTGGAGAATTTTCTCCCTCCCAATCCAGCCAGCTCTGCTGGTGCTGGAGGGGAGGGCTGACATGCCAGAGCCTGTTGGCAGCTCTGCTGCCAGAGCCAGGAGCCTGAGCCCCACAGCTCCCAGCTGAACAGGCAACAGCAAAGGGCTGGGAGAGACCCTAAGGAATAGGGAGTTTTCTGTCTAAACCTGGAAGAATGGAAGGAGATGATCCTTGGGGGTATGGTGACCACAAGTTCAGTTCATTAAAACCATGTTTAAAAGAACAGGATGAACACAACCCACCACCCAGCCCCAAAATGCACTTGGTTAATTTGAGTCAGATGCTTACATTCAAAAAAAAAACCAGAATAAATGTGAACTAGTTGTACCCTGCTCAAACCAAATGTGTGTTGGGACAGCAAAAGAAACTCCAGAGTGAAGGAAAAGCTACTTTTAGTTCTACTTTTTGTTTGTTTGTTTGTTTAATAATTACCAGACAATAATCATTTAGGAGAAAATGAAAGTTATAAACATTGAAGAGAGACTGTTGTAAACTTTTATTATTACTATTATGAAACACGTCAAGATTGCCTGCCAGTTTAACAAAGACATCTTGATTTGAAAGGAATCTAAGCCCTGATCCAGCATCTCTTAAAACATGCCTCAACATAAGCATGAACTTAGATCCTGCCTAAATAATTCAGCCTTAAACATGGGCTTTAAGCTGTGTGGAGAAAACTTCAACCCATATTTAATGTTCCCCTGCTTGGGGACCAGAATGCCATGATTTCTGGAACACAGGTTATTCTGTGATGTTCACATGGAGAAGGGAAAATAAAACAGCTCAGAAAAAAAGTGTATTGATTGAGTTGCTGAATATGACCCCGTCTCTTTCTTCTTATATATTCCTTTAAAAGGGGACCAGGCTCTCTGGTTGGGAAGTTTCACTGCTTCCTGCTACAAGAAGTACCAGGAACTCAGCAATGCATTGAAAGTTACCCATACAAGTGAAAAATGAAAATATAAAGAGTCTCACCAAGTCGGTACTGAGCCACTCCTCAATGTCATCCATGACAGAGGACTGTGCAACAGGGATCTAGGGAGTGCAGCGAGAGAACAGCAAGGCAGGCAAAAACCAAAACACATCCACAATCATGGCCACAGAGCGATGGAAAACGCCAGAAATAAGATTGAAAACAAAACAAAAACAAAGATGTAAGATGTGCTGGGAAAAAAAAAGGCAACAAAATATAAATGGCATTTCAAATAAAGAAACAACTTGGAAAGGAAATTATGAACAACAAGGCTAAAAAAAAAAAACAAGAGAAAGATTATGGGGAATGACGTGACGATGCCAGCGTAAGATGGGTAACTTCTCGACCACACATTAAAACCATCAAGATGGACTGATGATTCTAATCTTGATCGTGAAAAGCTTTTAAGGGTAGAATACTGGATATCAGTTGGGTTTTGAAATGTTAAATTTACACCTTTATTTTTTTTTAAATGAGTATTAGCCACAGTGAAGAGTTAGCAAAAAGAGGGGCTCAAAGTCTTCAGGCAACACTCCTATGAAAACAACCTGGCTTTCCCCGCAGGTGGCAGAGTCAGAGCCCAGGGTACAGTCATGCTTCCTCCCAGGTCCTCCTCCCACCACACCACCGAGTCCTGGCAAGCCTTGACACAACGTTTTAAAGCAAACCTGTCTCAGCTCCCTGTTTCTACACCTCTGCCAGGGGTGACCCTCAGCAGTGGGGCTGGAGAACCCAATGTGCCCCAGTGCAAAGTGTGGAGGGTGAGGGTGAGCAGGAGGATGGGGCAGAGGAGAACACAGCACACACTGCCCTTGGCTCCAGACCTGCAGCACACACTGCCCTCGGCTCTCCAGAGCTTGCCTGGAGGTCTCCAGGGATAGTTTAACACCCTGGCATTGGTGTGATTGCGACAGGCAGCGCAGAGGCAGCTGAAGTGCAGCGATTTCACACAGCACTAGAGGCAACTGGGTCAGTGCAGGGAAATTACTGGTATTAGGTGTAGAATTTCCTGACTTAACTACACTGCTAAATACAACAGAGGCCTGCCGAGGTAAACAGGAAAATGCCACAATAGATCTCGTAAGGCCAACCTAAAAAATACTTGGAAAACAATGTCAGACATGCAGGTTCCAAGCCAGAGGACCGCAGCCAAGCACTGGGGCTGGCAGGCAGGAGACCTGGCACTGCTGGACGGGATTTCCTAGGCAGAAAAGGTGTCAGGGGTTCTCCACAGCTTTGCTTGAAGCCCCTCACAGAAATTTGCTGGGAGATGTAGTTTCTCAGGCACTTCTAGCAGAGCAAGACAGACATGCTGGATCACAGAGGTGGCAGCACAGGCTGAGGCTGTTTAGCAAAGCTCCTCTGGAATTTTGTCATGGAATCAAATGGCCCTTCGTACTGAGGAGGTCAATTTTCTGTGAACAACATTCATGGAAAACAGTGCCTAAAGGGGCTCCAAGAGAGATGGAGAGGGACTTTGGACAAGAACCTGGAGTGAGAAGGGGGAATGGCTTCCCACTGTCAGAGTACAGGGTTAGATGGGATATTGGGAAGAAATTCCTGCCTGTGAGGGTGGGCAGGCCCTGGCTCAGGTTGCCCAGAGAAGCTGTGCCTGCCCCAGCCCTGGAAATGTCCAAGGCCAGGCTGGACAGGGCTTGGAGCAACGTGGGGTAGTGGAAAGTGTCCTTGTCTATGGCACAGGGGTGGAATGACATGATCTTTTTTTCCAACCCAAACCATTCCAGGATTCTATGATCCTATCAAAATAAGAGCAAGTGTTCTAAAAAGCGTGGCAGTCCTGTGGCCCATGTGCTGGAAGGAACAGCAGATAAAATCTTGGTTATCCTGAAAACATGACAGATGACTGATCAAGTCCTGGATTCCTGACAATCACGGGGCTCTTGAGTTTGCAGGAGTCCTCAAAGAACAGCTCAGCAGCACAGGAGTTTGTGCTGTGGTGTTTCGTAAGGTTTCTTTTTTAAAAAGAAAGAAAAAAGCAAAAAAGGAATCCTACTTTCAGCTTGAGCTACTTATAACAAACAAACAAAGCCCTCAGAAGTGCAAGAACACTTCTTGCAGAGAAGCAGACAAAGCTGTAAGATAAACATTTGAGCGTGTCAGCTGTTTGCTATTCAGCACTGACCTTTTAAAAAGCTTCCCCTGTCTCCCAGCACTCCACAGAAGAGCTGAGGGTTTGCATCTATTGCTCCTTCCATGCTCAAACTTCCCATTTACTTTCCTCAGACTCTGAGCCCCATTTTCCTTGTAAAACATGGGTTATACGTGTCAGGTTCAATTTGTTCCAGAATAAAGAGGGGGGAAAACTCTCAAAGAACAACTGGAAGTTTTAAATTATTTTAACTATAACATTGTATCGTTTATGTTTCATTTTAAACCGACGACACAGGGAAGTTCATTTTTTGCCAGTCACTTGGGTATTTGGCAAGTCTTCCCCTTGCAAAAGCCCTAAACTGAAAAATCTGGAGGGAAGTTTTGTTAACTAATCCCTAAATCCCAACAGGAGAGATGTAAAAATAAATTAACTAGTTTACACATTAAAAAAAGACAATAGTTTCTGGGAACAAACAGCAGTGGCAGCCACAGACTACATGGAAAAGGCTGTGGAATGGGATACTGCCTTGTTAATACTTTGATTATGCAAACATCCATGGTCTACTGAAGCTCTCGGACTTGGCAAGACAGTTCCCCAGATAGTCAGTGCTGGCTGCAAGAGCTGTTTTTATAAAGATATTGTGATTTCTTTTTTTAAAAGTCTACACTCAAAGTAAATGGAAATTAAGTCATGAAATATTTTTGGGTGCTTTAAGTAACTGGCTTTAATTAAAAGTTTGGCTGATTGTTCAAATTCCTTTTTTATTTAGTCTTCGGAAAATCCTTTAAGTGGGATCATCCCAACAGTCCTGAAAGGGAAATGGAAGAGGAGGGCTGGGAGAACAAAAGTGAGTGTTCAATCCCACAAAACCCACAGGAACCTGGAATTCAATTTCCTACTTATCTAAGTTAGATTGTGTTGATGTTCTCACTAGCAATCAAAAGCTAAAGAGTATTGCCAATACATTTCCTCACAAGTCATAAGATCCAATATTCTACCCTTAAAAAGACAGTTTAAGGTTATTATTATCACATTTTATTTCTATTAAAAATTATCCCACTGGAAAAGCAGGTATGAAATGACAATTCAGGTCTCTAGGTGAGCTCATTAATGTTCTTAAAATGTTTAACAAGGTTTATGCTAATTGTTGCTAGACTACTGCCTTGTAATAGCTTAGTTAATTCCACTTCTTTCTAGATGTTTAACAAAGCTGACACCAGTACTTGGTTAGTTGTTACTCCTTGTTGGTTAGGAGTAGTAAGGAAGGGTCTGTCATTCCTACAGCAGCACTAAGAGCACTCTAGTAGGCTACTCCAACTTACGACTACAGCCCTACCATCTATTTAAAGCTGTTGTGATCTTGAAATAGCTGCCTGCCCTCAATATTAGAACACGCTTGACTTCACATGTAAGGACTAAATTAACGACTTGATCACTTGCAACTGTGTTTACACATTGCACAGACGGGGAAGGCAGAGCTCGGGTGCTGCGTGTTCCCCAGCAGAGCCTGTTGTGCCCGTACAACAACCAACCCATCTGGCTCTGACAGGCATGTCCAGACAGTGACAGACCTTGTTCATGTGGGGTATTGGATCATCCTTGTCCAGCACTCTCCAAACTGTCACAGCTGGGACAGGTAAGGAGATCCATGGGGTCTTCAGCTAAGGGAACACACCTGATTGCCTTCAAAAGGGAGAGGGGTCCTACCATGGAGAATAAATGAGATCTTACGTCTGTTTTTTGTTTTACCCCCAGTTCAAGCACTTCAGTCTCCAAGAAGTGACGTATTTCAACAGTCTCAGTTACCTGAGTGATTTCCACATCTCAGATCCTCTCTCTCTCTTGAAGGCACACATAGCGGAACCCACATGGTTACTCATTAACAAAGTTTCATTTAATCTTTACTTGCACATCTTTACTACAGAGAGGACTCTCCTCTCTAGCCAGGCACACTGCTGGTGGTCAGGATACAACACTGAGAGTTGTTCACATCACTTTTGGTAATTTTTGGTTCAGTTTCATCACTCCCCTGCCACTGTCCCAATTAATGTCCTGATGTGGTGGCTTAAGCAACACCTGCTTCTCACTTTCATAACAAATAATCCATTTGTGGTGACAGATTATTCTATCAAAGGAATATATTCATGCAAATCTCAATATCTGCCCAATCTCATGAAAGAGGAATTGATACTACCTGCACTAAAGCGTGGCTTTATGGTAAGGTCTGACCTAAGAGCTGCTGATACAGACCCATGTGATACCTGCATAGCAAACCACTGACCTCACGCTGCAGACAGATCCAGCACTGGAACAGCTCATCTCCCATCCCTAAGTCATGTTTGAACCAGAAACATTTTCTGCCCAGTATAATTTTGTCTATATTAGTTTTGTAGGCAGAGCTGGAATGGATAAAGATGTGGCTTGTGCCTGCATGGCCCTGGCATCACCTCACCAGCAGAACTGAGCCACAGGTTAAGCTGAAACAAGAACAACACTGCCGAATTCACTGGGAGAGTATGGTCAGAGACTGCCCCTGCAGAGATGTGTGGTGAACTGGGATGCACAGAAATGGAGTGGGGAGGACAGCCCTAAGCTGAAATGTATCACAGTTTGGATAGAACAAGGTCAGGTCAGGAGGGATGTGAGAACCACTCTGGCAGGTGGAGAGTTCCCTTGGAGTGGTCTCAGTGTTGTACAGACAAAGAGAACAGCAGTGTCAGCTTGCCCCTCTTCCCCCCTCATCTCAGAAGGACAAAAGGTTGCCATCAAGTTCATACCTGGGATTCTAGTCATCCACTGGCATTGCAAATGCTACAGGTCGTATTAATAAATACAGTTAAGAACTACAGCCAGTTAAGAGAGAAACTGAGTTAATGATTAGTTTAGTTTTATTTTGGGTATTTCTCTCTCATATTTAGCATACAAACAAGGTGACAGGTTTGTAAGAGCAGCAACTGGTTGGACAGCCCGACCCCCTTCCCTCCCCAAATCCATATGCCTCCATGAATGCTGCAGTATCCTTTTTCCAGACTGAATAACCACAAGCCAATGAAGGAATATGCTGTTTGTTTTTTTAATAAAGCAGTGGTGTGAGTGGTGTGAACAGCAGGGGTGCTGATTTCATGCTTCCCCGCTCTTGTAAACAGTGGAAAGGAAAAGAAGAGGAACTAACTCAATCACTGGATTATTCATTATGGATGAACATCTAACAGTGGCACAGCACATCCCTGGCTGCAACAGAGCCACCGAACAGCGAGAGCCTCTATGAGCCACAGTCAACAGCATCACAGGCAAAGCTGATACTGCTGCTCATTTTACAGCTTTTCACTCTCATCTTACGAGCTGTGGGTCTCAGAAAGCACTGAAATGACCCTTTGGCTCCCAAGCACAGGTACCTACAGTGGGTTTATCCATGTGTGTGAGCAGGCATGGAACTGCTCTTGGGTGCTTGCATGGACAGGCAGATGCAACACATGTCCAATCACTGGGTGTGCACCAGCCATGCAAACCTGAGATAAACACCCGAACTGACCCTCAGAAATAATCTGGATTAGCCCTAAATCCAGAAGAATAAATGTAAAGTGTTTCCCAGAGTCAATATTGCACACTCTGGATTTGCTCAACATTAAACTCTCTGGGCTGGTTCTCTTTTTAGCGCTGGGCAGCTTAGTCTGGGACATTCGGGGCTCTCCCTGGAGTGAGGCATTCCTGCTCCTTGGGCCTCCTGACACTGCACTGCCAGCACACCACAGCCCAAAGGGAATTGTCCCTGCACCCTTCTGAACTCAGCTGCAGCCAGGACTGTCTCAGGAGGATTTTCTACAGTTAGGTCACATTATTGGTACTAATCTCAAACATTTAAAGTGATGGATTACATCGTCCAAAGGTATAAAACTGGTCTTAGAATGTGGCTTTAAGGCATAGCTGAGGCTATTTTTTCCCTACCTCTGGCTTCTGCAACTAAAGCAGGCTTTGAACTTCTCTCTGCAAGCACAATGATGAAGGACAACTTCAAACAAGGACAAAATGTGCACAGGTTCAGTGATCTTCAGAAGCCTGATTTTATCAGGCACTGGCATCACTAGACACAGGAATTAAATCCTTAGAGCCAGAAACACTATTGTACCTTTTAGAGTCTGATTCCTAATGCCAGTGGGGTGGAAGATGTAAATCTGGCAGGAGTTCTCCCATTTCCTTCCTTTCATAAAGAACTATCCCTACATTTCTCAATTCAATTAGGTATGATCCCACAATTTCCCTATGTTTATTCCAGACCATGAAGTTAAGCACTACCAGAAAAGGCTGCTTTAAAGACAAATAGGAAATGTCCTCTTTATGAATAAGATCCATGAGACTTGTGTTTATCCCTCGAAAAGTGGATACTGCATGAATAAATCAAGACAGTAGAAGGAACCAGTTGGATCCCCAGGCCTCTTCTGAAGGTGACGTGGGATCCTACAAATGATTCAGTTGTTTAAAGGTGTTTGTGCTGTATAAACCAGAAATTGGTGCAAATCTTTCCCTTTGCCCCAGGTAATGATGTAGGTGGGAAATAAACTCCTTGTACTGTCTGATTTCAAGCGGTTCAATAGGGCAGGACGAGAGGTGAACAGAGGATGGTTATTCTAGGTCAGGGACTGGGGTGGGCAGCAGGAGTCGCTTCACTGGTGAAGTCCTCACCATTCCTTGTGTAATTAGCCACTTGTCTATGGGCTCCATGTCTGAGTTCCCACCTTTACCTCTCCTCTGTGTTGAGAACAGAAACGTCCATAAAGAGAGAAACCACAGCAACAACCCATGATAAAGTAATATGAACAGTTAAAAACTGCACACACACACAGACACACAGACACACACACACACCAGAGCCTACAGCAGCTTCTGGCAGCAGCTGCGTTCCCCTCTGCTGCCTGTCAGCTCTGCCTGTTGGGGGACAGACCTCACCCCCAACTTTGCACTTCCTACAGACAGTACACAGTGTTTCTGCACTTCTTTCATGCTGATATTAAAAATAAAAATATAATAAAACAGTCACTGGCTAGTAGTGAGGCTGATGTTTGTCATCTTCTTAGAAGAAGAAAAAGTGAGGCTGTACAACCTACTGAAATCAGCCAGAGTGCACTGGAAGCTCCTGTGTCACGCTCTATGGAGCTTCCCTTGTTTATGAAGCCGTGGGTTGCAGCACACCCTGCTCACATCCTTGACTTCAGCAGACAGGCTCTGCCCCACACCACCAGCACAGCAGCTCCAGCAGTGGTGTGGAGTGGAGGGTAAGCCAGGGCAGTTTGCTGCAGTGTCCTGGCAGCCTTTCAAACTGCCCCTCCTGAAGAGCGCAGAGGTTAAAGGAGCGCTGATGCATCCAGTTCCCCTGAGCAGGCTGCAGACTGCATGGCACAGCACCACAAACACTCTGAGATGGCTTCTTGTCCTTCAGCATCTCCTTCCTGAGCCAGAGCAGGATGCAGAGTCATCTCTAGCTCTGGAAGGGCTTGCTTGGGACTGTCAGAGCACAGCAGTTCCATCCCACCATCCCTGCCAGAACTGGAGCCACTGGTGTGTTATGTGCATCTCCCCAGATACCTGCACACATGGGACACCCCTCCTGTCCCCATTACCACAGGTAATGGAGAATCAGCTGAAATCTTTTATGTCTCATTTCCTGAGGAAAAAAAACCCAGGGCAAATCAATTTCATCTACTCTCTGTGTAACACCAGAGAATTGTTTCTTG
The DNA here is from genome assembly GCA_013396695.1 of Sakesphorus luctuosus. Taxonomy (NCBI): domain Eukaryota; kingdom Metazoa; phylum Chordata; class Aves; order Passeriformes; family Thamnophilidae; genus Sakesphorus; species Sakesphorus luctuosus. Next base: position 219,973 of record VWZD01000661.1, read on the forward strand.
GACACCTCTCCTCCCAGTTGTGATCACGCAACAACTCTGTGGCAACAAAAGCAATTCCCAACATGGAAAAGCAATATTAAGAAAACAGTGTATTTTTAGCTCATCTTGTTTCCAGCTGCTAAATCACATTAAAAGACAGCTAATGCCACATGATCAACCTCCTCTCTACAGACCATTCCGAGAATGACTACATTAGAAACGTCGGATGTGCTGAATTCTACCACTGGACAACTGTGCTGGAACGAGACATGTGTGAAGAATGTGTTGCAAAGCTTTTGGCTCCTCCCTAGAGCTGTTCTTAAATTAGCTTTACCCAAATTAAAGACTGTCTTTCATTTACTAAGCACTGCCAGTTTTTTGCTACACATGCTGGGGCTGGTAACTTTAGGAGAGTTTAATTTTTATTTCCTTTAAGAAGAGACACCCACAAGCCTCACAACAGTTGAGAAAAAGTAGTGTTTACCAGTTACTGAGTGACTGCATTTCAAAACAAGCTCTTCTGATTACGTGATACAGTCATCAGGACCTTTGAAAAGAGGCTGAAAGTCTCTTTAACACCTCAGAGCCCCAAGTTCCACAACCCATAAAGCTCAAAAAAAACTTTGACCATCAGACGAGCTTATCCACAGCCCTTTGAACTGACAACACTTGGGGCAGAGCAGCAGCTCTGCTGGTTTGAATGACACATTGCACTGGTGCCTCAAGCAGAACCGGCTGGGAACTGAAGTGTTAATAAATAAGGACATGACCCTGAGACCACCAGGGGAATACAGCCCCCTGGACCAGCAGCTAAATGCAAGCTAAATGTGTTTGGTTATCCAGGAACAAAGAGCAGAATCTCAAATGCTTCTCCAGGTCCTGCCAATAATAACTCAGCCATACTGGGGGCTTGGGATGTCTCTCTGGATTCAAGAATTTCTCTCTCACCTTAGCCTCAATGTAGTTCTGCCCTTGTCTCCCTGTGCTTCCCCTTTTCCCTCAGTACTGCTGGTGTGAGTTTTTGTGGGGCTGAGCTCGAAACTGGTCACGGGGCTGACCCAAGTTATAAATTACCCTTTTTGCAGGAGGGCAGGGACAGGAAGCAGCAGATTAGATTTGAGGGGTCGGGGGGATGCTCTGTGAGAAATCATGGCTGAGGCCCTGCTCCCACTGAAGGATGGCCTGGGCAGGCAGCTCTGATCTGACCCCAGCTGGCTCCCAACACAAATTTCCCCTGGCTCAGAGCACAAGGTGCCAGGCATGCCAGCTGCCCAGAGCACTCCCATTTCATCTCATGAAAGAACCAGGGCGGGATCAGCCAAGGCATGGGGAGGCAATTCACACTGCACTGGCTCTCCCCTGCTACGCTGGCTCTGCCGTGCTCCCTAGTGGTCAGCACAGCCCAAAATTGGACTGGGAAAGGGTCTGAACTTGCTTCGTCCTCTAAAACTTACACACAGCTGCATACAAAAAAGCAGGACAGTTTTAAAAGGCAGGGAAGTGGAAAGGGGTTGAGGGATGATCTGAAAGCTCTTTCACTTCTGCCTTCACTGCGGGATGCAGACAAAACTGGCCAAGCTCTCTAAACCATGTTTTTAGTGGTGGCTGCTGTGAGGTCACAGCACATGGGCCTCTTTGCCCACACAAGAGAGCAGGAGCCTGTCTTGGGCACACAGAACAGGCTGCATGGAAGGATAGTAATGGCAAGGCACGTGAAGCATTAAAAGTCTGCGTAATTTCTCTCCCTGTTATTTGTTCATGTATCCATGCATGTGGAACAGAATCTAGTAGATTAAGACTTTATCAGCTTTTACAAGCAAAACCAAACCAAACCAATGCACACCAGTGTTCACAGGACATTCTCCACTTATTTTTTTCAGCAGCAATTCCAGCCAAAGAGCTGGACCCCCCAGAGAAGCTGCAAGGACACAGGAGAATTTACCCACTATGTTTCTGAAGTCTTTTAGGCTGGAGTGCTAAGCAGCAGCTCTTTAGAGATCATTACCGAGCAAGTACTTGCTCCCACATATCAATTTCAAAATAGCCAGTGCTAGCACATTGCTGGAATACAGAATGAGAAGCTCAGTCAAAGCAGCTGCCTACAGCTTGGATTCCACACGGGTAACAAAACAGAGCCATGACCTACCCCTCCTGTGTTCTGTTTCCGAACATCCAGGGCAGATGCCAGTCCTTTGACAGCCTGTGGATCCTCGTACGTCACACTGAAAGAAAGGAACAAACCACAGAACTAGAAGGAAGTCCAGCAGTCACCCGTGGGGAATCAGAAAGGCTTGGGTCGGAAGGGATGTTAAAGACCATCCAGTTCCACCCTCCTGCCATGGGCAGGGCAACCTTCCACTAGACCAGGTTGCTCCAAGCCCTGTCCAGCCTGGCCTTGGACACTTCCAGGGATCCACAACCTCTCTGGGCAATCTGTTTCCAGTGCCTCAGCACCGTCACAGGGAAGAGTTTCCTCATTCTATCTAATCTAACCCCACTCTCTGACAGTGTGAAGCCATTCCCTCTTGTTCTCTCACTTCAGACCCTTGGAAATAGTCTCTCTCCATCTTCTTGTAGGCTCCCTTCAGACACTGAAAGGCTGCAATTAGGTCACCCCAATGCCTTCTCTTTTCCAGGCTGAACAATCCCAATTCTCCCAATCTTTCCTCATAGAAGAAGTGCCACTGGATACTCTGATTTACTCCCCTGGTAATCAGAAAGTACACTCTTTTTTTTAACAAAACTTGCAGTGTACTAAGTGTATCCCAAGAAGAGGAGCACGCTCTGCACAAAGACCATCAGTTTCAGAAAGCACCTTGAAGCAAAGGGAGTAAGAGCAGCATTATGCAAGGCAGGCAAACAGGTTATGAGGCACTCCAAACATGTTCAAGAGCAAGCAGGGGACTATGAAAAGAGGCCTGATTCCAGATTACATTTAACAAAGCTCTGGAGACAACATTTGGAAGCCTGACCTTGATGTGTGCATGGAGGGAGGCAGAGGGAGACTCAATGACAGGTGGAATTATGCAGCTGCAGTGAAGCAGACAAAGAAATGCACTATTTACAGAGCTTTTAAAAGCTTCTTCAATTGCAGTGCAAGAGGGACATGTAGCAGTCAGGTGACAGAGGCAACAGCATCATTTCTCAGAGCATAGTGGTGAACCATGAGCTGCAGCAGACACCAGCCCGTGCCCATACACCAGCCCCTGGGAGGAACTGCCTGAGCATGAGGAGCCCTCTCTCCTCCAGCGTGTTGGCTTCTCCCAAGCTGTGAGCTCAGCACCCAGAGCTCTCACCTACACACCACAGCAAGTCACACTCCTGCCTTTACTCCTCCCTGCTGCTCTGTTTATAAGGTGCACAATCCAAGGAAGACAGAGCAATCCTCCCTTGTGAAATCGGGGACTGATCCGTGCTCCTTGTTCCATTAGGTACCGTGTGGGAAGACTCGTTTTGTGCTTCATTTAGCACAAGAGACAGAAGGACCTCGATTAGATCTCTCTGCAAAGCATCTCCTTTCTGACTGTACATCAGGGCTCCCAGCCCAAACTCTCCAGTGGTAGCATATCCCTCTGCATTAGAGCACATCTTCTCAGTATTTATACCATAGCTGAGGCAGTACCAATAGCTACATGGATAACTGCAAATAAAAGATCCTAATAAATTTGCTGGCTCAAGTTTTCCAGAGCTGTAAGTTTTTGATAAACTATTTAACAACATTTCTTAGCTTGAGACAAGATATCGATATTCTGACTCCTAGTGCGTCCTCTAAAATCTGAAATCAGAAGGAGGCAAGAAATAATATATGAAAGAAAAATACCTGAGTGTGTCTTTTATTGAATCTCACTTGACAGGGATCAAAGGATTCCTTAATAAGTGCATAGATTTATTTTACATTAAAATAATTTGACCTGTTAAATGCCCTTGAAAGTGCCAGATTTGCAGCTCTAGAGATGCAAGCCCTATGCATGTAAACAAATTAGGGGTAGCATGGCAGCTGGGCAAGCTACACTGCCTTGACAGCATGTGAGAGCCTGACTGGGGCCAAAGGGAGAAGTAACTGGGTGGTAATTCTGTTTCCAAGCCCCTGATGACAGTAATTCAGTCATGAAAGTACATCCATGACCTTCAGGTGAAGGACCCTTATGCTCCTGCACCTCAAGCACGGGTGGGTGGGATGACAAGCCTTTGGGAGAGGAAGCATCTGCAGAAGTGAAGGCAAGCACACTTCCAAGTTTCCACTGAGCTCATTAACTAAGACAGTGATTACTCAGCCAGTCTGCTCTGTCCAGCAGCAGGAACTTCTCCACTTGCTGGTATTAATAATGACTAAAAGGACAGGGATTGGATTAAAAGCACAAAAACATACACCAAAAGGACTTTATCAGTCTGGACTGAAGTCAGGAAGTTCCAGATTTCTGCCCTTAGAAAAGAGCAATGCCGTGACTCAGTGCTAGAGACAAACTTCAACTTACTTTTTTCGCTGCTCAGCCAAGGAACTACCTCTTGTCTGTGCAAACATGTCGAAGTCATCACGAGGGTTACTGTGCTGGAGAGAGCTGAGTGTGCCACTGACGCTGTTTGTGCCCAAGTCTATAACCAGAGGCAAAAAAAGTGAACCAGTGAAACAGCAAACCATATGCAAACACCATCACCTACTGAACAGCTGCAGCACTGAGCACAGTGCTGTCCAAAAAAGGCTGGAGGCTGCTAATCATGTATTTCTTAAAAGAAAAATGTAGAGACTGTCTTACTTATCTTGGAAATATCACTCTGTAACTGCTCCTTATTAAGGAGCCAGCATTTGGGGACTGGTGTTCACCTGCTTCCAGTCTCCTCCTGAGATATTTATTAGTCACTAACATGGTCTAAAATTTTGGGCACAGACAGTAGTTTTCTCCACAGTGTGTTTTCTCAGTTACTGACTGTGAAGCCAACAGTTTCAAACCAAGGGATATGGTATTGGTGCAGTGCTGGAGAACCTTCAGTCAAACCCAGTAATCCTGTCAAGCAATCTTTGGTTTGATATAAACCTTCTAACAGTTTCACAAAACCTTTCACCCAAAGGTTTCACATATTATTTGTAGAAGGGGAATTGAGAACATTCACCAGATTGATTTCATATTTTAGCTATACCTAAGGAGAAATAAAAGCGGTAGTTCAAGTTCCAGCATGAACAAGATTCTTCATCCTTTCCTTCATTCTCCCCTTAGGTTAATAAATCCCTCCCTTTGTGCCAAGCTGATTCCCAGTTAGAGATTGCCACAGTGCAGGGGAGTGGGAATGCCTTCCTAATCCTGGAAGCCACATGCCCAGACCTTTCAGAGGCTACATGGCAACACAAACCAGGTAGGGGAGAGCACGATTTATATTAGGCACTCACCAAGCCCTGCAAGCTGTGAAGAAAGTGAAGATGGAGGTGCTGAGTTTCCAACCATTGGGCTCACTACAGCTGGAGAGCCAGGACCCAAATCTATTAAATTATCTTCTGTCACCTCATTCAGTACCTGTTGGGACACAACAACCACAGAAGTTACACACACCAGAAATTTCTAATTGCAGTCGAACATTAAACACCACAAAATGATGGGCACTTCCTATAAAGATCTCTCTTGCATGTAGCTAAATGGACCAGTTTCTTGGATACTACAGTGATGAGTGCAGAATAAAAAGGGTCAGCCACCAAAAAACTCAGTTTGACTTCTCAGCACAGCAGGAAACTCTCCTGGAGGTCATCTACATCTCTTCAGAGTCAGCTAACGTGTTTACATCAGGCAAGTATCAGATCTAAGTCAAACTGATTTGCTTCCACATTAGGTATAAACTCTTTCCAGAAACAAAACTTCTTTGTTGTGACTGAAGTGTCAATGCAGAGCCTGCACTGAAGTTTGCATCACACTGCAGAAGTGGTAAAGCCAAGTAAATAGAGGAAATGGTGATAAGAATGCAGAACAGAAAATTTAATAGAAGTACAATTTCATCACGAACTCAGAACAAACAACTACAAAAGTTTTCAATGAAAGAATGATTAGAACTCTTCAGCTTGGAAAGGGGCTGCTTAAATAGGAGAGTGATTCCTAAAATTATAAGTGGCACGAAGAAAATTAACCTGAACAGTGGTATTGTAAGCCACAGTGAAGAAGAATTACGTGGAGCAAACAAAAATCATTAAGTGACTTGATCAAATGTAAACAAAATATTTGTTATATATAAACGTAAAATAAATACGTAAAAATGTATAGTGAAACTGTAAGGACATTGTGAACTCCTAAAGTCCACATGGACTCAGAAGCAATCAAAAAAAGTTAATAGAGGAACAAAATCCATCAAGGATGGTAAACACAGAGATGTTTTACTCAAGTGACTTCCTGGGCTAAAAGTTGTCACTTGGGGTTCGCCACATTCTTACACTCTTTTCCTGGTATTCACAATTAGCCATCAAAGGCAGGACACAGGGCTGGACAGGCAGAAGGTGTGACACTACTGGTGTTACTGAGGCTGGTGTGGTGCAGCTGCTGACACAATAACTGCAGTGAGGTACTTACTCCGTTGCTGGCATTTTGTGTTGAACGTCCTGATCTGTATCGTTCAAATCTGTTGGGAAAAAAAAACAAAAAACAATGTGGATTATTGAAACCACCAATAAACAGTGGAAAACATGAGTTTATAACCAAGCCATGACATGTTTGCCACTGACATCAGTCTTCTCTGGTTCAAAGGGGAAGCCTGAAAGCTTTAACTCCAAGCCAGGACAAAGGGAGTGTAGTTGAGAAGTTGCACTTTTGGCAGATGTGGATTTTAAGTGGATTAATCTGATTGTGCCGTACAAACATGCCTGGAAAACACCGTAGGGTTTGTCTTCTGGTTTCAGGGGGGTTTTAATCATTAAGTGCTCTGTGACAGACTGTTGTGTTAGCTAAGGGATAGGAGGAACTGCAGCAGGATTGATGCTCACAGCCGAGCACCAGCACATCTTACTCCCACCTACCAGCTCCCTCTTGCTGCAATAATGTAAATGAGAAGCCCTATGTGTGTGGCACAGCCCAACCCAGGCACATGTGGCAAGAGGGACAATGATCAGCAGACTCCTTGCTTAGAACTTTCTAGGTCAACTCAAAGATGGTCAGAGATTATATTCAAGTAAGTTGGTACTTTCCAAGAAGGAAAATCAATTATGTTGGATAAAACCCTCTTACTTCTTAGGGGAAGAAGCCTGGCTAGTCTCTGCTCTGTGCATCTGAGGTCACAAACCTAAACCAGACTTTCATGAAAGTCTTCAGGGCCAGGCTGGACTGAGCTTTGAGCAGCCTGGTCTAGTGGAAGGTGTCCCTGCCCATCGCAGAGCTTTAAGGACCCTTCCAACCCAAACCATTCCAGGATTCTATGAACTCAAAACAGCAGGGGAACCACCTGCTCCCATGGCCTGACTGAAGCCAGTCCAATCTCCTTCCTTACCATTAAAAGCCATGATTTCTGAGAGGTTTGAATTTTTCCTCATTCAAAAGCAGTTTCAGATATAATTTCTCTTTTCAATAAAAAGCCCATAATATGCATATAATCCTCTGGGTTTTCTCCCAGATGGACAAAATACAACAGGGAATATCAAGCAAACTGAAATGTTTTCTTAATGTAAGAAAGGAAAATGCAGGCTTAAAAGGCAGCAAAACCAAATTCTGGCCCAAATTTCAATTTTAGGAAACCGTGGGTGTTTGCTATTACTGGAAATCTAACTCCCTTTGCTGGAAACTTAAGACACCTCCCACCTCATTTCTCACCAAAAGGCTTCTGTTCATTTACATCCCAAGGCTTCACAGCGAAGGCCAGAGCTCCTGCTTGAGTCACTGACGGAGCTTGGTCAGTGCTGGAAATCAACATGATGGATGTGGAGCTTTTGGAACAGCAGAGGAGGAACTGGAATTTATTGAACACTCAGCCCAGTGCAGCTATTCCACCACAAACATCTTGCTAACATCACTCAGCTCCCCCTTCCTGAATGACTACAAACACATCAGCCCCAGCCAGCAAAGCCGCAGATGGAGGAAAACAGAAAAACTATTAAGGGTGACCAGACTAAGCCTTAGTGACAGCCACACTCTCCCACTTGTGCAATCCTGCTCGTGCATGAAACACACACCATTTCACACAAAAGGCCAGCGTTTGTTTCAAAGTTTGCCCCAATCTCCTGTGAAAGACCAAATCAAAGGCAAAATCGAGGCCACTGAGTCGTGTTTCCAGCCTTTGCCGTGACAGCACAAATTCACAGATCTAGAGCCTAATTTATTTTTAAAGGCTTGAGAAACAAAGCCCTGTGCTAAGAGCAAGGAACAAAGGGTACTCTTTAGTGCCTTGCTCCCCAGGCCTGTCATTAAGGGGAAGATTAAACTTTCCCAAGACTGCTGCATCACGTGTCGCCTCCTGCAGCAGATGTGCCTGACAGCGCCTTTGTCTGACATGTCTAAAGTCCTGTGCCCCAAGTCCTGTCCCTGGGGATGATTCCAGCAGACCAGCTCTTCAAAACATCAGCTCTACGTAAGACAGGCTTTTTTTCCCCCTCCCAAGATTTTAAGTGTTACTTAAAACTAAAACCCTTACATGCATGACGCTCCCGCCCACTTCAGCCAGCTCCCCTTGCACCAGCTCTGGAATGGGAAAGATCAGAGGACTGAGAGAGCTCACAGGAGCCTCCCTAAGCCAGGAAGCAGCACAGGCATTTGTGCAGAGCCCAACCTGGCAAGGGGAACTACAGACTGTGGCGGTGCTATTTTTGGTCCCAAGTCCCTACATCTGTACAGTCCTGCACAACAGGGACTTGCAGGCTCAAATCTCTGCTAGGTCAGAGAGTTTTGCACAAGGCTGCCTTGCATTTTATGGATGTGTCCCACAAAAATTCAATGGCAGGCCCAAAAAAAAACCCCAAATCATAGTATTCAAGTGAATCAGCTGAAACAGGAGAGTTAACATAAAAGACCACAAAAAGACTTTGTAAATGCTTTTCTCTGTTATTTTGGACCATTGGCCCAGCTGGCCCAATCTTGCCAACTGACTTGTTTTATATTTAAGTGAAAACCCAGGATGAATGTAAATAGTTGATGGGAAAGGTGCCCCACCTTTCGTATCGGAGGAAGACGTTATTTAAATCATCATTCACGTGCAGCAGCTCCTCTGTGACTTCTTCATTGGACACTCGTGAGATAAGCTCCACAATTCTCTGCTGCATGGCTCTACAGGTTCGGTTCAGTTCCTAGGAGGAATGCATTGTGCACACACAGTCTGATAAGCAACAAGCAGTAAGTAGATTTAGTTGAGCTCTGCTCACAGCCAAACATATCCCCCAGCTGAGAAACACTAAGACAAGTTTATCTTTGCATGATTAAATGTCACCCAAAAGCACATCTAATCAAATGCCCTTCAAGAGATGATGCTGTAAAACCTTGAGAGCCTATTTACAATTCAACTTCCTGATTCTTCTTTAACTCTGAGCACTTCAGAAAATAAATATCTGTGTTATAGTCATCTGTTTTAAGAATAAAACACATTAATACAACAGCTTTCCAGAAGAGAGCTTTCAAGGAAAATTCAATCTGTTTATTTGGAAATATCATCCTTAAAATCGAAATTATGTGCATGGTGGAAAAAGTAGTGAAAAAGGTTCATCAGGGCTACCACAAGTACTAAGTGGTGCTACGAAGAGAAGTGTTGAGGACAGGAAACACACCAACTACAGAGAACATGAGGGTGAAGACAAAACAAGAACCAGGAGCATATAGAAAGTTGAGTGTTTCACACACCCTTCAGTCCTGAACCATGCACAGAAATGTTTCCTGCCACTGAGCAAGTGCACAGACAAGAGACTGCACAAGGGCAGTGGGGAGTTTCAGAAGGACATTTTAAAGAATACGGAGTGAGGGCATTTATTTCAGAAGTCTGTCATCAAGGAATCTACATTTGAGTTTGCCTAGACCAGGAGTTCTCAGGCTGCCAGGATATCTCTTCCATCACCAATTACTTAGCAGAATTCTGTACTCCTGAAAGGCCTCAAGACCAAAGGTCAGAATGGTCTGCTGAGGAGAACTGCAAGAAGAAACGTGACATATGGCAGGGTGCCTCTGATCAGGCCCACGGTTTTACTTCAATGAGCACTGACATTCCAGCTAAAGCATGTCCCTCTGTCATCTTCCACCCCTCCCAGCTCCACTTCACAGCAAAAATTTAGCACTAAACAAGGATGACTTGTTGGTACACAACCTTGGGGATGAAAGCAAAAATGTGTTTGTTTTCCTTGCATGGTCTGACATCCTAAGCTCTGGATAAATTTCACCTAGTGCAATCCAGCTGCCTTAACAGCTTGAGGAATGTGTTCTCCAATGTCAGTTTTGATCCCATCACTTTCGAAGCAGATTGTGACATTTCAGAGGTTTGTTTGCTGCCTTTTGGAGAGGGCTGACAGTACCTATCTATTCTGCTCAGAGCTGGCTCTCTAGCAGGCTGTTTACATTTGATTGTTGGAGAAAATGTCAGGAATTATTTAAGGAGGAGGGCTATATAAACCTCAAAGAAAGGAGTCCTTGCATGTAGCATCCGCTCACAGCTCTCAAAAGGCTAACCGTCCTTTGTGATCAAAACCAGGTTCTCCCCAGCTCTGTGATTCAGATTTGGGCTGCATCAGTCAAAGAAGGGAACCAGCTGGGGTAAGGAATTGTTGCTGTCACTCCATTTTATGATCAAATTCTTTCACCTTAAAGCTGTGCTCTAAGGTTATGCTGTCAGGATGTTGGTGGTTGTTTCTCAGCTTAAGCAAACTGCTCCACGCTGTTTCGGCCTGTCATGGTTTCCTGGAAGCTCCTTTTGTTCTGAGCAGTTCGACCCAAATGGGCAGTAACTGAAAGGCTCTTTATTGCAAAGCCTCTCATCAGCTGCCACGATGGCTCTGAGACAAACACACAATGCCACTGCATGGGAGAGACCAGTTTTTGGATGGATTTCAAACTCTGATGTATCACAGAGAGCAATTCCTTGCCTTCCCCCGAATGGATTGCTGTGGGAGCCCATCCTCCCTGCTGGAGGATCAAAACAGAAGGCTATTTCTGAAGCTATCGAAAGGCAAATACCACGTTCAGGGCAGCAGCTGGAATGTCAGATCTCAGTGTTCCTCATCTGTGCTGCATGTGGGACTGTATGACCTTCCTCAGCCAAAAGGCCAACCCACAACCGCTGGCCTTGGGAAACAGGTGTGAAGCCCAAGACATGGTTTATATTGCTCTCCCTCTTGAAATGCTAAATGTTGCACTGGATTGAGATTTTCCAGCAAAGAAATCCCTTCTGATTACCCAGCCCAGCCCTCTGGACACTATGAAACTTCACCTGAGCACCTGTTTTAAGACACCGCCTCCAGGAGAGCACAGCTCCTGGAAAGACAGTTAATTCATATATAAGATTTCAAGTGGCAGAGAAACCACAGACCCTTGGCATTATTTAGTCCAGCTGGAAATACAGAGTGTTTTTTTCCTGCACAGTGACTGGGAATGTCTTGACACTGTAAAAGTGATGGTGGAGGGTGTAAAAAAAGAGATGCTCAGGGCTTACAGAGCCTGTGGCAATTCTAAGGTGCCTTGTGGTAAAGGAAACCTGATATCCAACATTGGGAAAAATTTCTGGCTACACAAAGAGGAAAGAACAAGTTTCAAAGTTAGGAAATCCTTGTCATTGGAAACTTTAACAAATGAAGAACATCAAGTGATAAGACTCGCCAGGGTCAAGCACAGCCCGCATTCATGATGGAAACCAAGCCAAGCTCGGCTGTGAATTGAGCTACAACCAAAACCACACCCCCAAAGGACCAGAATCATATTTGTGAGGAAACTGTTACCTGGAGTAACTCGAGGTCTGAGGAATCCTCCTGTCCAGGTACCATTTCTGTCAGCATTTCAGACATCACTTTTGTATTCCCACGAACAATATCCAGCTCACTGCGCAGCCGAGCAATCTAAATTGGGGCAAAACCACAACAAAACACTGCATAATCTTTTGGTTTAAGCAGTTCATGTTCAAGAACTGACTTTGAGATATCTCTCGTTCTGTCAGACTTGATATCTGAGGCTCCAGACGTTCCAGCAGGAAAAAAACAAAAAGGAAAGATAAAAAGTTTACCCAGGAGAGAATTTTAGAAAAGGAACAGAAAAAGAAAAGAACTTTTATCACTAACCCAGATGTGCTGTGGATGTATGGAAAGGAAAGCAAATGAAAACAGCACCTAAAAACAGACCTTGGCTGTGGTACACCCTGTGTGTCTCACTCTGGTGTGGGGAAAGTTGTACACATTTTAAGTAGGATCTTTGGCTCTGAAGTTACTATTTTAGCAGGGAGAAAAGAAAATCCTATATTAGGGTGTTTGTAAGGGCTTGACTTCCTGCATCTGCAAGACATTCTGTGCCTTTAAAGAAGAGGGACTAATGGGAATAACTGCTGAATTACTGCTGAGTGGACTGGTCCAGCAGATTGTGCTGCCATTACCAAGCCATACAGACACACTCAAAGCCCAGATTTTACAGCATAGTAGGAGGAAAGATTACTAAGCAGAGCCAGACCTATGAGACAAAGCCCGAAGAGTTAAAATGAAAGTTCCCCTGCAAACTGGTTTCTAATTTGATTTGCTGACAGACTGTCACTCAAAAGAATCATCATGCCAATACCTGTTCAGAATTAGCAGTGATGGGACCAGTCACATTCAAGGCTGGGGCCTGAGGAGCAGAATACGCCGTTGGAGAGGACGAAGAGTAAGAGCTGCTGCTCATCCTTTGCTGAGACTGTGAATTGTGCATATTTGCTGCAGGATCAACTTCAGGAACACTCTGCCACATCAGAAAGACACGAGTTCAAAAGCTGAATTGGGACAGCACTTGCTTTATCAGCAACCTCAGGGCAAACAGGCTCAAATATAGAACATAATTGCACCTTGTGGGAAAGGTCAGTGCAGCTACGAGCACAAACTGGCAGGACAGCCCATACACAGGCAGCTCCAACAATCTTCCACACCCACTTCTTTTGACCCAACCCACATGCATTTGAGTTCACTTACAAGAAAAGCAAGAAGCAAAATAAAAACAAGAGCCAAAGAGAACTAATTATAAATGATTTTAAACCAGGAATTAAGGTGCAGGCTTACACAAAAAATGATGTGATACAAAGATACTGAATTTAATTAACCTTGACACAAGAATTGTAATCTCTCAGTCCTTGATCACTTGCATTTACCGCTTCAAAGATTCATTAACTTCAGTTTTCAGAGTGAATAATCAGAACACCTGTGATCATTAAGTTACTTCTTACCAGCAGTTCTGTCAACTTTCCAGACTTAACTTTCCAGAGGTGTAAAACCTCACATTACCACGGGATCTGTGAGAGATTCAGACTCTGTGCACCTCTAAAAGTCAGGCAGACCCTGGCTCAGGGGTATCACCAACAGAAACCACCACACTTTTGAGCAAAAGAAGTAAATCTCAATCATATATCCTGCTGGGCTCTCTTAGAACAGATTAGTTGCATTTGTCTGGTGGTTTTGTGGTATAAGATAAGTGTCACAAAGTCTTTTCCTCTTCTCAGATTGACAATTGACTCAAGGGAGGAGATACCATTAGCTTATCAGTCTGTATTATGCTTCTCCTACAGCCCCTTCACTATTAAAGTGTCCTTCCAGGAGTAAGAAAATGAGCCAAATTCAGAGAAACAGGAGGAAAAAGACGAGTAGTTATCCAACTATTTAGACATCCTGGGGGAAAACCCCTGGAATTGCAATGCTGGAGCTTACCCTCTGTGGTGTGTGTATTGGAGACAGAGCATCAAGATCTGCCATGGGGAACTCGATGCCTTTCCTCTTGAGTTCTTCATAAATATGCACTACTCCAGTTAAATCAGGGCTACTTCGAAAGGCGTCAGCCCAAGCCTGGAAAACACGAGGGATTATCCATAAACCTTCCAAAGCTCCAGCTCCACCCTGACCTCAGACACTGACTATAAAAGCTTTCATGTATTTCAGCTTCAAAGGGAAGCTGTGATCATCAGATCTGGTCTAAAAGATCCTGCAAATATTATTAAGACAGCCACATACAGATTTTATTCCTGTATAAACCAGACAGGAACTTAGTGCACTGTAGCTCTGTGTAGCTCCTGACATCATCAAAATCTGTGAACAAAATTAAAGCCTCTTCCAATCCCCTCTCCTCTGCAGTGATTGATGTTGATCTTTCCTGGCATATTCCAATGACCCACGAGGAAAACTCTGTGTGAAAGATTCAATGGATCTAAAGAAAATTCATAAAGTCATACAATAATCTTAAGTAACCACCATTCACTTTGTTTAACACCCTCATTTGTTGCCAAATAAAAAACACAACTGTCAAGTTGTCTTCAGTGTTTTATTTGGACCAAACTTAAATAAAAATAGGTAGTTTCTGAGGTTCTTGTACTGTGAAACAGACAGTCCCCGAGCAGCAGAACTAACGGCGCCCGCGTTCCTACAGAGCACATCCAACACTCAGACACCCCGGTGGGGCACAAAGAACAAGCCTAAAAGAGAGAATTTCCCACAGCCAGAACACTCATAATATCTCTCCTGCATGAATCCTCTGGTGGCTAAAAAGACTTCAATTCACATTTGAGCTTTTCCTTCAGTGGGAGTACTAAGTGCTCCTCTCGGCCAGCCAGGCACTCACAGTGCTGCTGGGAGCACAGTGCCCTGAAAACCTCACCCCCTTCTCCTCTGCTGAAAATTAGCCAAATATTAAAAATTTAGATGAAGAAAAAACTGAAATATTATGACTCCATTAAAAAATGAAGCATTCCACAAACCCCCACATATGTGAGGCAGAGGATCAGTGTGCTGGATCCAGAACTACTGCGAGACGGGTGTGTGGGTTCTGAACTTAATTCATTTAGTCATCACTTTTACACTAGTTCTTTGACTATTTTTACTTTAAAAGCTGTTTTAATAACTTTTGATATTTGAGAGGTGAGAAATCAAAGAGAGCAAAGCAAGATAAGAAATAATATTAATATTTAACTTGCATTCCTATTCTGTTCAATTCTAAGAAAGAGCATTTCCTACACTCCGTCTATCAAGGAGACAATCCATTATCAGGTGAAAGCTGAAATCCTGCATTTGCTTCACAGCTTTGTTAAGGGTAAATTAACTGCATCAACTGTTCTGATGCAGTGCAAGTCCAGACAGCCCTGCCTGAGCCAGAGGAAACAGCTCTGACTGCACACAGCCGTTGTTTCCTTGGAACTGACCTTCCAAACCACCCTCAATTCTAAAGGAGATTTTGAAGGCACAAGTAACTCCACCTTTACACTTTCACTGCATTTTCAATTTGCATCACGAGTCATCTCAATGATGCTTCTACATAATGGCGTTCCTCACTTCAACTCTATTTGCCAGCAAGAGTGAAAAATGTTAAGCAAGGAATGTTCTATCTAATAATCATCATTTTAAAAAAATTAGGGGCCAAGATATGCTGCACTGCTGCCCTCAACTATTAATGTGGCTTGTTTGTCCAGGAGGATGTCTAATGCATTCCCTCTTTCACTGGCTTCCTACAGATTTTGCAAAATGAATTCACTTCATCTGCACTCCACCTTTTTAATGTATTCTCTCTTCTGTATGCTCTGCTCTGGAGAAAGGAGACAATTCCATTTGTATTCTTCTTCACCTGAGCTGGGAGCATTATCTACATTAGTGTCTCTCAAGGGTCACAAGCAGGATGGGGCACTATTGTCCCAAGTGCTGTCTACACACATTGAAGACAATCCCTGTACCAGACAGCTTACAATCCAACCAGGCAACGGCAATATCAGCTCTGCTTTATAGATAAGGAGCTACTCTAGAGCTTAGGAGACCTGCCCATTGTCCAAACGAGTGCAGGACAGAGGTGAGACTGAATTCAGATCTTCTAAGACTCTAGGGCAGGCTATCAAAGGTAGATACTTCAGGATGCTGCTGTATAAATCCCACTTGGATCCTCAGTGTGCCCAAACAGGATAATTAAATACCATTGTAAATCCAGCCCCTAAATCAGAGACCATCCCACAACAACTTTGCCAGTGTTGGACACTTTTTACCACATGTACCCTCAAAAGAATTTGTCATGCCACTGAAAGTCTTCCCATGCTTCACCTTTGATGAGGGTGCTCAGCTACTTTGCAGCACGTGGCATGAGCTCTGAAGTGGTAGGCAAGCTCTTACCAGGGGCACAGCAACAAGGAATATTTCCAAGCCCTTTTAGTAGGGTAAAGAAGGAAGGATAAGCACTATGCAACCCAAGTTAATTCATATACACTGGGAAATAGGTAGAGAAAGTGAGACACAAGATGCTCATCATCTCTTATAGGCTGAACTTGATGATCTCAGAGGTCTTTTCCAACCTAACTGATTCTGTGACTCAAAACAGTCAAGTCTCTAGAGAAGAAATTGGATGGCAGCTTTATGTACCCTTGTTATGGAAAGGCCTTGGAATACCAGAGCTGTGTGGCTGAAGACATATGCTGTCTGTATAGCTCTTTTCCATGCTTCCAAGTCTGGGCTATTAATCCTCTCACTTCCGTTTTTATTAATTCCCCGATATCAAATTGTAAAAGGGATACAGAAAGGGATAAATGCAATGTTAGTGGAGCAGAGCTGAGAGATCGGCCCCCCAGAAGGGGGTTAAATCCAACCCCAGGGAGCTCTAAGAGCAAAGCCTAAGCTGAGTGAAGTGGTCACAACCTATGGGGTATTTTGGGGGGGTGTGTCCATAGGGCACTTGGGATGAGCTACTGCAATCACTGCTCCCAACTCATCAGGCAATCTGGAAAACAAAGTCCCCTACCACCTCCAGCTAAAGAGACACTAACAGAACCCACCCACAGGCAACCTTCATCATTTTCAGGCTTTTTATATCAAAAGGCATTTAGTACCCAGAGTGAGGCTTTTAGCTCTACTGCACTAAGTCTCCTCAGATAAAGCTCTGTTTAATACACTGAGGCAATGACTGTGGCTTTCTGATTATGTTACAAACACTCCCTTCTTAGCTGCATTGACGACTGGGAATCCATTTAAATCTAGGGCCCAGCATATCCAACATTCTCTAAAACAACATGGAAACACACTGAGTTTCTCCTTATGAGACAGCATTTAACCTCATCTCCTGGTCACCACATGCCCACCCACATGACACTGGAGGGCTCAGTCAGATGCACAAGAATTTCTTTTAATAATTTCATTAATTTTGTGCTATTTAAAAAAACAAAAAGCTTTAAAATCAGAGACCAGAAATAAAGGGACCCCACAGGCTCCTATGCAATGCCCACCTAATTCCACCACCCTGCCTATTTTATGTTTGAAAATCACTTATTTACATTGTCATGCTCTAATGATGCCCTATCCCTGTATCCTAATAACAAATAAAGCAGCAGAAACCCAACTGCATGCTTAGCCATAAAAATCAGAAGTATATCTGGCAAATGATGCTGTGCATTTGTAAATACCTTCCCACAAGGAACACTGCAGCAGGTTTATATCATTTTAAATACGCAGTGTCTTTTAGTCTCTGGTGTACGCAGTAGCCTGTGGAAGCTTAGTGATAAAGCTTCCTATAATTGTCAGATTTCCTCCAGGCAGGCACCAATGTTTCCTCATGTGTGGCTAATGGTTTGTGGAATTAACACGGCTGTTTATTGTTGTGCTGCACAGAAGGAGCAGCGGCAGACAGGCCCATGTCTGAACTTCCCCCACTGCAGGCAAGGATCTGACAGTGTGCTTTTACTGCACAATAACCAGAGAAAAGACACCAAAACCATTTTAACTCCTATATGGTCATTTACTCTTCTATAACCATCTTTGAAAGGAATGCAGAATGCTTTCTAATGGAGGGAAACAGCTCCATTTTACGGTCAGGGAAACAGACACAGAAAGGCAACTGTTCTGCAGCTGACACCAAAAGCACGAGCCTCTGAAATCTCCTGGCCTCACATGACAAGCCCCTTGCAGAAGCAAGTCCCCAGCTTCTAGATGTGAATGTTAAATTGCAAAGCCATTCATTTATCTTTTATTAAATCCTCCTGTTTTAGAGTAGAGTGGTACCTCTCTTAACTAGAATCCAGACAGTGTTCTCTGGATAGAATATCTGTGTGTGTGCATGTCTGCTCTTCCCTGCCAATCTGGATATATTGTTTGATTTTATATATAAAACCCTTGCCACATTTGTAACGATGACAGCATGTTTAGCGATGCGTGGCATTGAAGCAGACAGTCCTTATTTCAGGCAGCAACATATGGAAGCAGAAACAAGCTGGGTACCTGAATCAGTGCTAGGACTTTATCCTGTACAATAGTGGGGGGATTGTTCTTGGGCGAGATGATTTTCACCAGAACACCATCGATGAAGTCACGGTTTGCCACTAAGACGTGAAAGCGATGGCCACAGTTCTTCACACAGGTCTCCAACACCTACACACACACAAAAAAACCCCCATTTGTTGTTGAAGCAAAGCTTGATCACACACAGCATCTGATTTTTTAATTTATTTTAAAGCTTTTGATGGGAGGGTGAGAACATAGAGGAGAAATTACACTTATACTCTTAAGTCTTCTCTTCATCCCCAGTTTTACCAAAAATCTTCCTCTCTACACACACACTTTGCCATACCTTACCTACCATTAACACATTGGGCATTTTTGTGATCCACCTTCACCTGTTTTCAAGGTAAAGAAATAGAAAGTTTCCCCCTGTTCAAAGCAGAACTTTCCAGCCTGCACAGCTGAACAGCCAAGTTACACAGCAGCACATCAGGGGCAGGTAATACAGAGGACACCCTGTCACAGTGAGGCATTATCATGCTGTGTCACTCCACCATTTTCTATGTGCCTGGAACACAGCTGGACCCAGTTGCTCCGAGCTATAAGCCATGTTTTAGAGTTGGGAATTCAGGTGAATGATCTTCACTCATTCAAAACACTCCCCTGTGAATGCTCTGACAGGTTATACTTTGACACATTTTCCCCCTGCAACCTAGCTGGAGGCACCTTTCACTTGCCATTCAACTGCCATGGAAGAACAGCTGTTGATTTTTCTCTGAAGAACATGATTAGCATGGAGATAAATCCAACACGTCACTTCTCCTTACAGCCATGCCTAATAACCACTGCAACTCTGTATTGAGGGGTCTTTAATTACTCTGCTACTTCAGTTACTTTCATCAGCCATGATGACACAGGCTCACTCCTGATGAATTTCACTCTTTCCTGCACAATGGATAATCTCATGGTTTGGACTTTGGTAATCTGTCAAAATGACAATCCAGGATAGGAAATGGCAAGAAGACAGAAACTACAGTTATGCCTCGTCAGGGAGATGCAACAAGAGCTCTGTGAAAGAATCACACAGATCACCTCCCTGCAGCAGGACAACTCCATCTGGTGACTGCTGCTCATTCCTCAGGTTGCTGTGGCACAGAGCTGGCCCAGCACCACGCTCAGGGGTGCTGTACTACCCAGGAAACCCCCAGCCAAAGTCATCAGCAGGAAAGGTCACTGGCAAATTAACCCACACCTTAGCAGTGCTGCCTAAATGCACTGAATATAATTTACACGTTATTGAGTGAAATTAGATCAGCATAAACTAATGCAAGTCTCCTAGAGAGAGTCATTCCCAAGGGAAATTGTGCATCAGCTACTGACAAAGCTGAAAATATGGCAAGTTCATCATCCTCAACTGCAAATGTGCCCACAGCTGTTGCCTTGGAGTGGAGGAATGGTTGGACACAGGGAGATGAGAGTAGAAGGGAAAACCTCAAAAAGTAACACTCATTTGGGCTACTTTAACTTTCCTCAGACATTACTTGGGAAGAGTAAGAGCCATGAAAAAAGCAGAAATCACACGAGTCACAAAACTACTCTGCAAAGCTTCCTGCAACTCTCCCCAAGGAAGTAAGGAGGCATTTGGAGACAAAAAAAGGCAGAGCAGTGGCTGTTAAAGAAAATAGTGTGCACATTCAAGAGACTGCCAGGAAAAAGAAAGAGACAAAAGAGCAAGGTTCTGCCCTTTGAGGCATTCCAGCCTGCCCCACTCACCGTCAGTGCCAGCATGACCTCTCTGTAATTTTTGTTTCCATTCAGCCTCTTCTTCAGCGCTCGAATGGCATCCTTGGGCCTGAAGGAGAAACAGACCATTTTAACAGACAGCTCAGACAGGCCTTTCACATCCCTTGAACTGTGGGAAAGGGAATCCTTTACCATCTCCATCTGGACATAAGCATGTGTGTTAACTTCAGATGACTTGACTACAACCAAGATCATGGAGAATTAAGTGAGGAGACAAGATAGCACAGAAGTCAAGACTGGAGGAGTGCCTGAAGTCTCCAAAAATCTAGGCTGTTGATCAGGCAGGGAAGAGTGACAGCCACTCAGAGGGTCAGTGGTCAGTTCTGCAGACTGCAAGCAGCACAGCTTTCTGGTGCTGAAGGAGGTGTGTCAGAGAAGCTGTTTATGCAAACAGCTGAAATTAAATGCGTTGCAGCATTGCAAAGAAATGGCCCTGCTGAAATCAGGAACCCCAGACATACAAACTCAGCACACTCTCCAAGAAAATGTCTTTCATGCCCCTCCCAAGCAGAGAAAGTATCACAGAAAGTACCACAGAATTATTTAGGCTGGAAAAGACCTCCAAGGTCATCGAGTCCAGCCATTTCCTCAGCACTTCCAAGCCCATCACTAAACCATGGACCCAAGTGCCACATCTGCATGTTTTCTGAACACTTGCAGGGATGGTCCAATGCCTAAACACTCTTTCAGTGAAGAATTTTTTCCTAATGTGTGATCTAAACCTCTCCTGGTGCATCTTGATGCCATTTCCTCTTGTCCTGGATCCTACAAATACAGCATCATACAGTATTTTCTGAGAGTTTTAAAGAGCAGGAAATGTCTAAGGAGCAGGAAAACTGAGCAACTGATCTGCAAACTGCATCCAAACCATGAGCACCTGCCCCAGCTTCGCTGCAACTCCTCATGTGCTGAGTAAGATTGAGTTCAGGGACCTTTCAAAGTCTGCTGAAGTCGCACATACCCTTCTTCTGTCTCGTTGATAATGTCACAGATCTCCATGTTAAGTGTCCAGTCTTCACTCTGCAAAGAGCCATCTGTGGCCTTTTCTGAAAGTAAAGAAAAATAAATCTTTTCACATCTTCCTGATTAGGTCTATACCTCAATCCATCTTCAGTTGCTCTGAGCTGAAACTATCCAGTAAAAAACAGAAAAAACCAAATCCCCGCTGGCAGTAAACAATGTCAATCCTTCCCTCCTGGTTTTAGGGATCAGCACAGAGGTTTCCAGACAGAATCAATTATCCCTCAAGCTTTCTACCTTCAGCCCACATAGATGGGCTGTTCTTCAAAGACTCCTGAATTCCTGAGAGAGTACGAAAATGTCAGCTAATTCCAATTTAAACTCCTCAGATGCTGCATTGCTGGCACAATATGAGGTAGGAAAATATCCCCCAAAATCAACACGACCTCTTCCCTGCTTTAGCAGATAATACCTCCACATGAGCTGAGGGAGGAAAAATAGCAACCTGGAGATGGAATTCAAGGAATTTCAGCATGAAAAGAACCACTAGCACGTGAAAACATTTAGGATATAGCAGTTCAGGTCATGGTAACACTCAGGGGCACTTCTTTTTGCTGAGGACTCCTTTACTCCTGTACTACAATCCCTCAACATCTGCTTGGCAGGGTGTCAGGCACTGCTTCCCTCTGTCCCACATTGTCCCCAGTCTCCTCTCCATGCTGGGGCTCCTTACACTCCTCCCAAGCACACTGTGCCCTCCTCCTGACTCCCAAATCCTCCCCCACTGTTTGTGTGGCAGGTAAGTCACTCCAGCATCCCTCAGTTCCCAGGGAAGGATGACCTATAGCCCTGTGACAGTGGCAGATGCCAGCTGTTGGCAGTTTAATTTATAGACGTCTGCAAGAGCAGCACAACCGTAACTTGTAGTAATCAGTTGACAAGAACTATTTCCTCCTTGGGATTTCCTCCTAAATCAATATAGTTCTGTCTAGCAGTGCATAGAATATCCCTGGAATTTTTCACACTCCTCACTTGCAGCTCTCAAATCCTGTCTGCTACCCACAGCCAGGAATGAGGATGAGTTGAAGGTAAAGCCTTGTCACCAGAGAGACCTAAAAAGGGGACCTTCGAGCCAAACATGACCTTCTCCTCTAAATTAGTCTGGGTTTTTCTACAGATCCCTGGCATCCAATGCTGGAAGGCAAACAAAAGCATTTTTAAAATGTAAAATAAACCAAGGAAAAAAAGCCTTTTAATCATTTTAAAGCAGAAACAAAACCACAAGTACCATCTTCTCCAACTGTCCTTCTGTCTTTGCATCCAACCCCACTCCATCCCCCAGAACAAGGCAGATTTTGTTTGGGAAGACCAGGCTCCCAGGACTTCACATGTCTCTTTTTGTTTACCAACAGTGCTTTTTTCTATTAACATTTCCATCACTGTGACTGGGGATACAGATGCCCACAGGCCATAATTATGGGACGTTATTTGGAGAAAGACTGTCTGGGTAATTCAGGTTTCAGTTACTCCTCTACACCAGAATCGTGGTTAAAACAGCTCCACTAAGGACAGTAATTACAGAAGTCTGAGACAAAACAGGCAGCTAGGCACAATCCCAGCAGAGAGATCCAAACAGAAGGGAGAGGACACTATGGAAAAGGAGATTATGGAAGAGGAGAACAAAATTTGCGGAACTTACTTCTCATTCCAAGTTGCAGCGCTGCAAGACACTCACCAGGGAGGGAATGGAGGCTGAAAAACTTCCAGCTGGATCTTTTTCAGCCATCACCACTTCATGGTAGAGTTTACTCTGGTCAAGGAAAACTCCTTCTATTTCAGAGCTGCACATCTTCCAAAATGTCCAGTAAATACTGGACAGATTACTGAGTAATTTTAATTTACTGCATTTAGAGCGCAGGCAGAGCTGTTAAACATTTTCTGGGATACAGGAATTTATGCAAAGCTATTTGTAACAGTTACATTTATTAGTTGCTTTTTCTTCCTATACTGTACATGAGGTTTCATTTCTATAGAATGTGATCTGTCTTCAGCTCCATATAGTCCTTGTTGCTTAGGAAAACATTTTATTTAACATCTGGAAAGAAAACTTTAATATTCAGAGATATAAAAAAATGTCACTACATCTGATCTGCTGGAGAAGGTGATCCCCAGAGCAGCAAAGGATTTATAAACCAAATGCTCCAAAATAAGAGAGTACACCATAAAAAGGAGGTATTCCTGGAGTTGGGCACACCATTTCTTTCCTTAATCTTAAACTATATTAACAAATTTGTGTGTTCTTGACAGCATCTGGCATCAGGCAGTGTCTTAGTGATGTTCAGACTCTCTGGTCTGCTATAATCACTTTTTAGATCTGATTTTGGAAAATGCTGATCCTGCACAAAGTTGTGCTGGCAGCCAATCACTCATTGTGATTGTAAATCCCATGTAGTTAAGGTTTATTTTGACAAAATGTGTACATGGCAGCACTCCACAGGTAAAAACTGGGGCATTTTGGAGATGGTGGAGTGAAGAGATGCTGCTGCAGCACAGTATGGAGGGCAGCACTGGAACATTCCTCTGGGGTCCCCAAGAACCTCCTTCTTATTCCCTTTCTGAGATGCTCCGGTGAAAACAAAACCCCCTTTCTCCCAAAAACCTTGGCTACCACCTTTTTATTTTTGCATTTCTGTTCTTTAGTTGGGAGAAATCCATGGCTGAGATTGTGTGGGTTTAAGACATAACAGTTGTCTTCTTGAGAATTATTTCTTTTCCCCTTGGGTAATCTTTAATTCAAGCTAATTTTAGGCTGTTTTTCAGCAACAGAGAGGACACGAGCACTTGTCATCTGGAGTCGTGTGTCCTTTGTAGGGTGTGTGACCCAGATTTGCTGCTGCAGCGCTGGCTCAGCTGTACAAAGGAGCTCACTGGCTGCAGAGAAGGTTTGGGTGGGATTTGTTTGAAGAGCAGGATTACACTGCGATGAACTGAAAGCTTGTAGAGCCCTTCTAGAACCAAACCACAGCCGGTTTTAGTTCTGGATTTCTGGTGAAACAGCTCTGCCTGTGAGAGAACCCCTGCCCAACACAGCCAAAATGCAGCAAATCAAAAATACTCAATAACCTGTCCAGTATTTAATGGATGTTTTGGAAGCTGTGCATCTCCTGGAGGCTCCTCCTCAAACAGCACATCGATGTGACTGACAAGGTCAAACAGATCTAAAAACTATCACAGCAGAGCAACGGTACAGGATGCAAATCATGCAAATTACCTTTAAAAGAGTAACCAGTTCCTTGACCTCTTTCACACTCACTAAAAGGCATCTAAATGGCACTAATTCCCATGAGGACTCTGGAACGTGACCAAAATTTCAGGGAGCAATAAGAGATGTTAAATCAGACAAGGAAGAAGGTGATGAGGAGGAGTTGAACTGGAGAGTTTATGGTATAGTTTAATTGCATCACAGAAGGGCTGGCAGCTCCCAGCCTGGTGCCAAGGGCTCCTTGCACAGCTCCTGATTCCAGAGCAGCTCTGAGTGCTGGGATATGGCTGGGAGTTTGTGTCTCACACAGAGACTCGATCCTAGTGAGATTATCAGAAAGTCTCTCTCTGAAACAAGATCCTGTCGGTTCCCACACGTCCCAGATTAAAGCATAAATGTTCTGGTAGGGAGAAAGACAATCTGGCCCTGCTGACACGTGGCAGACCTCGGGCACTGCATGTGCACAGGCAGCATCAGCTTATCTGTGGTCTGCAAGGACAAGGAGAAAAATTATGCTATTTTTTCATTCACACCTTCCCTCTGAGATCCAACTCTTGTGGCTGAATTTCTACACTCTGCCAAATGGCAGTATCAGCATTCCCCTGCTCACCCTGAAATCCTGGGCATTTTATGGCATTCAGGAGGTTCAGCTGTGTAAAGTTCCTGGTGTAAACAGTCTCGTGCACACACCCCTAGCCAAGCCTCTTCCCAAGCAACTGCTCCAACCTGAGATGTCACCACAAGGAAATCAGGCCAGAAATTCCCGTGTAATCACCACGTAACAAACAGGTTGTGCAGGGCAAGAATTATCTTATAGAAGCAGGAAAAACCAGAAGAACTTTTACCACCCATCCTGAACTCAGCTCAAAACTGACCTGGTTGTCCTCAAGAGGCTCCTCTCAGCCCTGTTCACTCTACTCCAACTTTGATAACACTCTTAAAATTTGCCTGTATTCACATATGGATGAGATAAAGCAGAACTCCTCACTCTTCCCTGCTTCCCCCTTCCAATCTCACCTCTGACCTTTATATGGAACCTGCCAATGGAGACAGCCTGGAGATTTTTATGAGGATTGCAACTGCACAAGCTGAAATCTTTATGCTTCTTAACTCACGTGCCATATGTATGTTCAAGCAGCTGAGAATGGAAATCTGGCTGCTGGAAGCACTGAGAGCAGCTATTCCTGCTGAATGATGACAGGACCAGGGTGAAAATCTCCCCCAAAAGGTCCATCTCTAAGTACCAATAAGTCATTGTGGTGGTTCAGAATGTCCTTGGAGGAAAAGGCAAGAAGGGAAAGTTAAATGTGGCACTAGCTAGAAATAACATTAAATGAAAACAGCAGAACTGCTGTTTTCTGTTTGAACACCAGAATCTCATGAATGAACAGATCTTTGTGTTTGGAGAAATCACAGTTTTCTCTCTTGGGTCTTCTCCAGATGTTTCAGATGCTTCAGAGACCCTCAATTCATCCATTTGGGACGAGTTACACACACAAAACCACCTTCTATTTATGCAAGAAATGTGCACACCAGTGCATCATGTTGGAGAGATCCAAAAGCAAGAAGGTTCCAATTCCAAAGTTCTCCCCTTCCCTCCAACAGCATTTGGTGTTCAAGCAGCATAAAACATCCTGGGTTTTGTGGTTGAGGTTTTTTTTTTTTGCTTGGAAGTTCAGAAGATTGCAGATCTTAGATCTTTGTCTTGTCTTTTAACAGTCCACCTGCCTACCAGCTGTGCTCAACGACTGAAATTAGTGAATCAAACAGTCAAATGTGTTATATTTCACTCTGCATAATATGTGACAGGGATCAGAAGCCACACCATCAGCAGGTTTTTGCTTCCATCCTGCTGGCCCCCCTCCCTTCGGTGCAGTGTTGCTCTCTCAGAAGTGAGGGGGGTCAGCTGAAGGCAAAAGCAAAATGCTTTTGGAGATGGGACTTTCAGGAAAAAAAAGCAAGAGTTTTGCAAAGCAATGCAAACCAGACAAGACAGCTCAACTCAACAAGACAATGACATCCCTGAGCTGTTGCTTATACAATTGTTTTGCTTTAAAGCATCGTTATGTTTGTGACTGCATTTGTCTCCCTTGGATTTAACAGATCATCAATGATCTGCACAGCACCATCAATAAGACCTGGGGAAAGACCATGCAGAGGCCACAGAAACATATTTCAGCAAAATGAAGGTAAGATTAAAGACCTTCAGTATTCACAGAGCTGCTGAGCTCAAGACACGTCACTTGGAAGACAGAGACACACTCAAATAACATACTTGGATACCCCTGGACCCAGCAGTCTATTCTTGTTTCTCTATATTTGCTTTTAGAAGGACAGTCACGGCCACTTAGACATTATGGTAACCAACAGGAGGATTGTTCCTTTTTATCAAAATGCTGCTATTAAAAAATAAATGCGACTCATTCAAAATTCAAGATCAAAACCCAACTGTGGAGTGACTTACTCATAAAAACCTGCCAAAGCTTCTTTGTTGGAGCACATGGCTCCAAGAGCATTTTTCAATTAGCCACCTCACTGCTCCAAGTCCTTTTTCTACATTCCTTATTTCACACTGCTCTGAAAATGCTGAGCTTCACACTTCCAAGGAAAAAGCCAGTCAGCCAGAACAAACGGGCTCAATCTGAACAGCAAAGGCATTACGGGAAACGTGATTTGGGTTGCACTGCCCAGTCACTCTCACTGGGCTGATTTTGCACTCAATTTTTAGCTCTGCTCATATTGAAACTCTTTGGGATCTAGGCATGTATCCTCCACTGATTGTTTTACCAAAGTTTCTGGTGCTGAATAAATGAGTAATCATAGAAATGGTGCAGAGTCTGGGTTAAAATAAAATAATGAAACACCATGGACATGTGCAATCCTAACGAGTATTCAGCTCGAGTGCTGTCGGAAGGCACAGCAGTAAACTGGGAACTGTCATTTTCTCCAATTAACTTTCAGGTTTTCTTCTTTTTGAAGGCGCCACCCAAATGCCAAACTTCCTGCAACCTGCTTTCCAGATCACACATACCTGCAATCATGAATATGGAGTGCATAATTACTGTGCCTTTTTAAGGACTGCATTGCTGTGATTTGGATGTGCTGCAGGAAAGACATCACCCACCAAATCCCACAAATCCAGCCTCAGGAGCTGGAAACTCCAGGTGACCAACTAAGCATAGTTGCAGAAACAGAGCAAGGTGAATGAATTAATATACATTAAGCAAGTATTAATAGCTGTACAACAAAGATTTTTCTTTCATACTCAGATCAGAGCTTCACCTGAACTAAAAGAAAAACAAAACAGAAAGACTTGTAACAATAACAGAGCAGGTAAGGAAACATATGAGCCTGACTCACTTAGTTTATCATATCTCAAAGGTCTTGATGCACTGGAGGGTATAAAACCAGCTGGACCTTCCTGTCTGCTATTGCATTGCACAAGAACGGCCTGGCAGGGGAACCTGGTCCTGGCAGCTTCTGTGCCCAGATGTCATTCACCTCAGGCACAAACAGTGGTTTAGTCACAGTCCTTAACAGCATTTGGAAGCAGGATCCCAAAAAGAAGGGTGTGTTTCTATACAATAAAGACTTTTGTAATGAATCTTCTCCCTGAAGTTCCCCCATCATCAGAAATTGTTGCTGCTGACAGCGAGCTCTGCTGAATGACATGTGTATGTAAGTTGTTCTCTACCCAAACAGATGGCAGAGAGAGACTACTGCTTCTTTAAAACACAGTGAAATCCCTCTGACTTCTCCATTCTACTCAGCTTCAGAAACAAAGCACAAAAAACCCTCCTTCCTCCCGTGCCCTGACACTCATTAGAGCTCACATGTTGACCCGGGTACCGTAAATAGCTGTCCTTTAGTGCGAGGTCACACGGCAGCAGTTCCCAGCTCATCAAGACATTTGCATGATCCAGAGGCACTTTCCCCCAAAATTCAGCCTGCACTGCACGTCTTTTCATCCCTTTCAGCAGCGACCTTGGCCACACTCCCACCTCACTGCCAACCCGTGACACTCAGATGATGGTGCTCCTTTCTGACTGACAAACAGTGACCTGCTCCCGTCAGGAATCGATACCCCAAAGCCTTCAATCAGAAATGTCACAGCAGTTTTAAAATCCACGCCCTGTATTAATGGATTTTAATGGATCTGAGTGGAGATGTTTGCTGTGTGATTTACTGTGGGGGAGCAACAAATCAATGTTCCTTTATGACACGCCACATCTCGTGACAGTGTCCCCTCGTCCGGTGGTGTCGAGGGGATGATGATTTGCTGCTTCACAAACATCTGTGATCTATTAGGTGACACTTCCAATAGTTTAATACCACCCCACTCTAAGTGTCCATCCTTCTTCTCTGGATGAGAGGCACGAAACCATAAATTAAAACCTCCCAGGTGACAAAAAGGCCTCCCTTGGATTTGCCTTTTCTAAATTCCACTGCTGCGACGTGTCCCTGTGATTCCATGTGAGAGGATTTATCAGCACAGTGTTGTTTAAACAGGTCAGTGCACCGGGGTGGTTCCCCAAATCTCCTCCTCCTTTGGCCACTGTAGAGCAGCCAGGGCTCTGCAACAACTCAACCTTTAGTCATTTCCAGAGGCAGAACTCTGATTTTAGCTCACCACTTGTCAAAGAGTTTTTCTACTGTTTTAATTTCTCCATGGAATTTGGATGGCCTTGTTCCTTAACTGGGGCTACCAGTTCCTTAACTGAGAATCTCAGGTGTTAAAACACTGATGTAGTGGATAAGTAAAGTCAACATTTGAAATACCAAATTTCTTAATAGCTGAGTCTTTGGCTCTTTCCCATCCAAAAAAAAAAAATCCAGACAAGGGAATTAGACAAAAAAGCTGAACTATAGTAACTTTCAAAACACTTGACAGCAGCTGAGAAGCTGCTATCACCAACAAGTCAACTCACACAAAGAACCCCAATATTCCAAAAGAACTACCTAACATATGATTTTTTCCTAATGCCAAAAAACACTTGCTAATAAAAAAAAAAAGAGCAGACTCCATTCATTTTATCAGCCTTAAATTTCTGAGAGGAAGGGACAGCTGAAATTGTGAGAGCAGGCAGAGGTATCAAAATTCAGTATCTCAGCTGCACAATGTGCTGTAATCACCATCAAGAGTAAGGAGGTGTCCTGATCTGTGACTGCCTGCCCCATTCAGGACTTCAACAGCATCCAGTAATTACAGGTGAGCCAAAAAAAATGTCTTTATGAAAAGTTATGGATGATCAGTGTGTCAGTGAGCTATATTTGAAATCTATCAGCTCTTGATGGCTAATTTTGTACTACATGAGTAAAGCAAGTTCTAATAACTCACTTGGGACTTCACTCCAGTACTTACAAGCTACGTGCTTTTCATATTCATAAAACAAAACTAATTGCCTTTCATGGATGAAATGTTCTAAGAATTTTCAATCCACGTCACCTGCAAACTCTAAAAATCCATCCTCGTATATTTAAAACTCTCCCTCCCACCTGCTCACTTGTAACATGCTGTTTGCTGCAAACAAACTGTAAAGCAGAGAGAATCATCAGGCTCCCACACTGGTATTATTTGTATTATTTTTTTACAGGTTACAAGTCAATTGCCCACTTTTTCACATGCTTAAAGTAAACTTAAAACACTATTTAGTCAGGGATAAAAGTAGGCAAAATCTTCCATTCCTACAAGGAAGCAGCTGCAAGAACAAGTTTACTCCTTTGCTACAGCAGATTTTTAAGCAAAAGTTCATATGTGATAATTAAACTGTGTTATGAATGAAATGAAACAACTCTTAAAGTAACTATTCCATGTGCATGTTCCCACCCCCAGCTCTCCTACACATCTACAACTATGAAGGTGAGCTTTGCAAAACCACGAATATCCCACGTGTGGAGTGAACCAGACAGAGGAGTCTGCAGCTCCTGAGGACTGATGGCTCATGTTTTCTTGTGTGAAAGCTCCAGTTTCCTTTTCAGTTTTCCAGCCTTCCCCCACACTGCTCTACAGGATGACTGCAGTCATAGAATCACAGAATCACAGAATGGATTGGGTTGGAAAAGACCTCCGAGATCATCAAGTCCAACCCTTGGGCCAACTCCAGTCCCTTTACCACATCATGGCACTCAGTGCCACGGCCAAGCTCAGCTGAAAAACCTCCAGGGATGGGGAATCCACCCCCTCTCTGGGCAGCCCATTCCAATGCCTGAGCACTCTCTCTGCAAAGAAGTTTTTCTGCTCTCCAACTTCAATTTCCCCTGGCAGAGCTTGAGCCCGTGCCCCCTTGTCCTATTGCTGAGTGCCTGGGAGCAGAGGCAGCAAGTTCCAACCCCACTCTAATTCTCCAGCATCATCATGGCTCGAAGATCAGCGTCTGGGGGGACACACTAAGTGTTTTCACCATGGGAAGAGGGCAGAATTGGCTCCTCTTCCACTGGGTAACAGGAATTACTTTTGCCAACACTGTTGTCACTGTGGGGCTCCATTGCCAGCTACCCATTCCAAGAAGCCAAGCTTGCTGTGCCTGCAGAAAGCTTAGTGGATAAACACTCCCAATCTTCTCAGGAAACCTGAGAGCAAGTCAGGCAACAGAAATAATAACATACATGTGTGCAATCCCACCTTGGAGGCTGAGAAATGTGGATTTCTTGGTCTCTAATAACCCTACTAAAAATTCTGCTCCATTTCTACAGCCCTGTTTCTCATGTGCCACTGCTGTAGATAAGCCTGGAAAAGACCGATAAATAGAAAATGTAAATACCAGAAGTTTAGGTCAAATATGCAAATGTCTGTTTCTGAGACTGTCGTATTAATTTTCCCTTAAGTCTCCATTCAGCAACTTGTGTTATCAAGTCACACGACTTCGTAAATTCTTCAGGTCAGGAGCTGTCCCAATCCGTTTCATGTTCCGCTGCAATTGCCTGTATTACATCATAGTGTGGCAAAATTAATAAAAATGTAAATCTACCAGGGGACTGCAGCAGACTTTTGGAAAATAACTCTATTGGTCCTTGGACAGTTCAAATTCTAACTAAAACACAGATTCTGGGCAAGGCTTACAAACAGTTTGGCTTATTTAACACGTGCAGCAGGGAAGCAAATCCCAGCAATGAAAGAGGCTGATCCGGTGCACAGCATGGATGGGAAGGGAACTTTACCACACACACAATCTTCTGGAATCTGCAGAGAAGCAGCTCCTGCTTGGGAAAGCCATGAGGACCCTGCCACTGCTGAGCAGCCCAACAACTGAGCTTCACCAGCTCTGGCCTCTCCTGGGCGTTCCCTGGGAGAATCACAGAATGGATTGGGTTGGAAAAGACCTCCAAGATCATCAAGTCCAACCCTTGGGCCAACTCCAGTCCCTTTACCACATCATGGCACTCAGTGCCACGGCCAAGCTCAGGTTAAAAACCTCCAGGGATGGGGAATCCACCCCCTCTCTGGGCAGCCCATTCCAATGCCTGAGCACTCTCTCTGCAAAGAAGTTTTTTCTGCTCTCCAACTTCAATTTCCCCTGGCAGAGCTTGAGCCCATGCCCCCTTGTCCTATTGCTGAGTGCCTGGGAGAAGAGACCAACCCCCACCTGGCCAGAACTTCCCTTCAGGCAGTTCCAGACAGTGCTGAGGTCACCTCTGAGCCTCCTCTTCTCCAGGCTAAACACCCCCAGCTCCCTCAACCTCTCCCCACAGTACTTGTGCTCCAGTCCCTTCTCCAACCTCGTTGCTCTTCTCTGGCCCCGCTCCAGCCCCTCAATCTCTTTCCTCAACTGAGGGGCCCAGCACTGAACACAACACTCAAGGTGTGGCCTCCCCAATGCAGAGTACAGGGGAAGGGTCACTGTCCTGGGCCTGCTGGCCATGCTATTTTTGATACAGGACCGGATCCCATTGGCCTTCTTGGCCACCTGGGCACACTGAATCAAGACACTCTCCTCTTCTTTTGGGTTTAATGTTCATGCACACTGTGCACGTCCTTCCTTGAGCCCAGCACAGCTTCCTAAGCAACCAACTACAGCACAATGATGCCTCTAATGAAAGAGCCTTTAGAGGTGCTGGGAGCCCTGAGGGAGGCTGCCCCGTTCCAGCTCCCTCCTGGTGATCCCTGACAGCCAGGAGGGGATTCTGCAAACCAGCACCCAAACTGAGCTGAGCTTTAAGCCATCCTACACGTGGAATACCTCATTACCCACAGCAAGACTCCAGGTCAGCACTTGTTAAAGAACCTGGTTGGAAAAGGGAATTTTCACTCCTCACTGGCTATGCCAAGTCATTGGCAAGGATGGGGATTTTAAAGGCAGTTTTAATTATAGTAGGTAAACCCTGCAGATGATCAAGCTGTAGTGTCAGAAAACCATCAGAACTGAACACTGACCCATTTGGGTTGTTTGCTGAACTTTAATCACTTTCCAAGTCTGACAGCTGCTCAAACTTAATTGCTCATTACACTTGTAAATAAAAACTGATCTCACTCTCTGATTAGCCAACCATCTTAGAGTTGCCATAACAACTTCTTGTCTAATAAGTGATTTCAGATTTCCCACTATTTGTACTAGCAGAAAATTTCACAAAGGTCTGAGATCGCTCTTTGCAGCAAAACACCCTTCTAATTAAAACAACCGAAAATCAGTAGAGAAAGGGCAGCTCAAAGATAATGAAAAAACAAGCTATTTACTACAACAGCTCACATGTGAAATAAGGGTACCCCAAACCCAAATACAGGCTGCATCCAGCTTAACCTCCACCTCCCACTATCAATCATCTTATTATCCTACATCCCATCACAACTGCTCAGGAAAATACCAGACAGTGTTCAGGAAATAACTCGGGTCGCTGTGTGGAGGTGGATTTCAAGACTCACTCCAGATGAAATACTCCAATAAAGTTTGTGTATTTTCTCTCCTGATCTTAAATTGGGAACCAGTTAACTGGTGAAATTCCTTAGCACTGATTGGAGCAAACAGACATATTTATTATTCTCAAAAGACAAAGTGATTGGGAGCCATGAAACACTGCAAGTCTGTAGGCTCAAAATATCATAAAAACTTCCCAAAATGTGCTGGCAAAGCTGCTGAAGCTTGCAATTTATTTAATATGCTCAAGGTAGCTTTTTGTGTTTATGGGCATGAAAAGACACTTCCTTCCTTCCAAAAGGAAAAGAAATGAAGACAGCTATAATTGAGACAAAATAAAAGTTAAAAGAAAAAAAAAGTCAGGAAATACCAGATTTTAAAAAGGGATTTTTTCTGCATTTACTCAGCTAGGCAAAAAATGCAAATTTTGTATTATTTGGTTCAAATACAAAGCCAGTCATATTTCTTGCAGTAGATTCATCCCATGAAAACACAGAGGATGCAACATGTCCAAGTTAACAACATCCCCAACATTCCCGACCACATTTGGGATACAACAAAGTCTTTCTTGCCTTAAGAACAAGAAACCAAAGCTCTGCAAAGTTCTTGGGATTCAAACACAGTTTATGACACCAATCTGTGCCTTTACTTTGTGTACATTTTCTTTGATGTGAATTTGAACAAAGAATTTCTTCCCAAAGTAATTCAACCCAGAAGGGCTCCCAGGAGCAGCTGGGGAGCAGACTGCCTTCCTCTCAGGGACTAAGCTGCCTTACAAGCAAACCAAACCATTCAACAGGTTTCTTCTAATATCTTCTCTTATTTTTTGAGTCTCCTGATGCTCTCTGAGACCACACTGAGCTGCCAAATGCTGTGAACTGAGAGATACAGCACCATGAGTAAATAGTCCATACACAGCCATGCCAGGAATTGCTCAGACACAGACAAGGCATATTCATAAATGGACCTTTTTTCATCCCATATCTTTGTTTTTGAAATGAGTTACTGCATTTTGGAGCCCACTTTAAAATTCTGGCATGTATAGGTAAGTCACAGAGCTTATATTTAAATTTAAAGACAGTGCTGCCAGTAATCATAGAATGGATTGGGTGGGAAAAGACCTCAGAGATCATCAAGTCCAACCCTTGGGCCAACTCCAGTCCCTTTTCCAGATCATGGCACTCAGTGCTGCGGCCAAGCTCAGTTGAAAAACCTCCAGGGATGGGGAATCCACCCCCTCTCTGGGCAGCCCATTCCAATGCCTGAGCACTCTCTCTGCAAAGAAGTTTTTTCTGCTCTCCAACTTCAATTTGCCCTGGCAGAGCTTGAGCCCGTGCCCCCTTGTCCTATTGCTGAGTGCCTGGGAGAAGAGACCAACCCCCACCTGGCCAGAACTTCCCTTCAGGCAGTTCCAGACAGTGCTGAGGTCACCTCTGAGCCTCCTCTTCTCCAGGCTGAACACCCCCAGCTCCCTCAGCCTCTCCCCACAGCACTTGTGCTCCAGTCCCTTCTCTAGCCTCGTTGCTCTTCTCTGGCCCCGCTCCAGCACCTCAATATCTTGTTACCTTTATAGACTGACTGGATTTATTTGCATGTCCCCTTCCTGAGCAATGCAAAGAGTCACCTACAGATGGGAAGATCTTGCTCCATGGGTTGTATAAATTCATGTTTACCTGAGCAGAGGAGCTGCTCTTTAGGGAAGAGAGACCAGCTCCAGCAAAGCCTTTAGACCAGTATTTTTTGTCCTGAAAAACCGCCAGTTTAAAATGAGCCCTTTGCTATTCATGATAATGGAAAAGATCGGGGAGAAGCACCAGCAGATCAACTAAACAAATACAGAAGATAAAGCTTATTGATTCTTTATAGGATTTTTATACTCAGCAACAAGTTTCTTTCATATAGAAAACAACAAATTCCTCAGGCAGAGGCAAACAAGAAAGAGGCAAACTAGTTCAGGATGATCTGTGCAGACTCATCCCTGTGTAACCCAGGCTGGGCTTTGGGGTCCCCTCCTCACTTCCTGGGGCTCCCACAACATCCTTTCTCCCTGTGCTCTCCAAGCATTTATGCTCTTTATCACCTACACAT
This sequence comes from Sakesphorus luctuosus, assembly GCA_013396695.1. Classification (NCBI taxonomy): domain Eukaryota; kingdom Metazoa; phylum Chordata; class Aves; order Passeriformes; family Thamnophilidae; genus Sakesphorus; species Sakesphorus luctuosus. The sequence continues at coordinate 255,242 of VWZD01000661.1, forward strand.
TGCACAGATTTTGAACCCAAAACTCACAGGTTGAAATGATTTTTAGTCAAGTGTGAAACACCAGCTGAGGAAGGAGGTTGCCAGGCCAGCCTGGAAAGCCCCAGCCCTTCCCCAGGAAGGATCATCTCCCCAAAACTTTTGCCAGAGCTACTGCTGTCCCTGCACTGACCATCATCACTCAGGATACCCCCAAATGCCTTCATCAATTTCAAAGAATCCTTAACTAAAAACTCAGTGTAGCTTATGAAATCAAAGGAAAGTCTGACTAACTTAAAACAGTTCTTAACTAAGGAAAACATGTTGTTTTGGGTGAAATATTAAATTAGTTGGTTTGTGGGGATTTTCTGTGGGTTTTAGTCAAGCATATTTGAACAATGTAGTTTAAAAAAAATCTGCTGAGTCCATGAAGAGCAGAAACAAACCAGGAATGAGCTGTCCTCGCTCTCACATGGAGGTTTTTATTAGAAGCATATGGAATATACATTTAAGCGTATTGTGCTGAAAGAGATAAAACTGCATTACCCCAAAATACATGTTATAATACCTTCATGAACTACAATCTGCTTTTGTGCCTATAAAATAAATCCAGTCTTAGAAACCCAGTATTAAATGGTATTATACTAATTACCCAGCTTCACACGTGTGTGGAGTTTCTCTCCAAGTTGCCAGACTCATGACTCAGTATTTATTTGCTCCTTTAAAAGCAAAGATATCCACTTTCATATTTCATGGAGATTTTCCTTACAACATAATCCATTGTCATGAAGTGAAAGCAGATCCAAATAATCTTATAAAACTAAAAGCACTTTATCAGAGTCTCTTTTTGCATGACAAGCACAATTCTGAATGAGCAGTGGGGGGCTGGATTCATAACAACTGACCAGCTACAGGACACCCAGAGAAGTGCTTAAACTCTGAGGAGAGAACTTCTTGTGCCCTTTTCACAGCAGGCAAAGACAAAATTCATCTTTTTCATCCAGCAAGAAAAGTTACTGCCACCTTATACTGAGAAAAGCTTCCCTTGGAACAGGGAACAATCCTTCTGTCGTGATGGGTAAATGCAAAGGGCTTTTTCTTTTATTATAATGCAATGAATGAAGAGGGAGGTGATTCAGAGCCCAACAGCACTCTGCAAAAATGCAATTTTATTGGGACCAGATCACCGTGTGCACTTTAAACACTGACTTCCAGCATTGGGAAAAGGATTGTCTTTAAAAAAATGTTTCACTTACAGCACTGCAAAGTAGTAAGTTTACTCTGAAGGGAAGTCAGGGAAAATGTGGCCAAGAAAGCCTGGATTAATGCCTCCCACAGGACTACCATGGGCTGCTGGCTCTAATGCATTTCTCTGCTCCTGCATGTAGCCATCAACTCATTTATTTAGGAGCCATTTTTATTCTAAGATTCATACCTGAAGAAAGGACCCAAGTGCTTCTTATGGTAAGGAAAATAAAAAGGTGTTTTAAACCACACAAGGTGAAGCATTTTCCCATTAAAAAAAAAAGGGAGGGGAACAAAACAGCAGCTTTGGAAACAGACTCTACCCACCATATATATTATGAATTTAACAGCCTTGAATGGAAACTGCAAGTGCTTTGATAAAAATCAATTGGAAAGCTGTCTGCCTCACTGTTGCTTCAGTAAAGTGCCTCTGTATCTTTTGCTGTTTCTGTAGCCTCCTGAAACAATACTCTGTATTAAATCACTGCACTGTTCCCCCTCCAAAAAGGGATTCCAAGGCAAGTGCCCAGAGCAGCCCCCAGCACTGGAACCCTCCCTCATCAGCAGGGGCCAGGGGGGAACCAGCCCCTGCTCCACACCCCCAGGCACACAGGATGTCCTAATTCAGCAAACTGGGACCAGTGTATCCCTGTGTGGGGGTGACCAAAGCTGTGTACTCTTAAACCCTCTATGCCATTGCCCAGGAACTGTTCCCAATGGCCCACTGGCAGCAGCTGCCCAGGGCACAGCTGAGCCCTCAGGCTGGGAGCTGGCTGGGAAAGAAGCCTGGCAGAGGAGCTGGGAGAACTCCCCTCCAGGGACTCCTTGGCACCTCCACACCCACCTGAGGGCTCAGCTCTGCTCAGGGGCCAGCAACCATTCCAAAATCCCCCCTGACTTCCAGAGTCAGATCCCCCAGTGTGGAACTCCCTGCCCTGGGGGAGGGACTGGGGGCTCCCACCTGCACCTGAGGGGAGAGAAACTTGGGGGTTTGGGACTTGGGGAACCACTCTTTGAATCCAGAGGAGGAGCAGAACCTGGACAGGAGGAGCCCACCACTCTTGACCAGACTGGGACATCATCTGCACCAACAGGTTTGTCCCTTCCTTTTCCTTTGGACTTGGGGGAACCACATGGGGCTCAGCACAGGGGCCACCAAACCCCACTGTGTTTGTGCCCCAGGGGGCTGGGTTACACTGCTGGGGTTTGGGGGTTAAACCCAATTTCTCTTTGAGCAATTGGATTTATTGTAATATTGTTATTCAATTGTAACACTGACTTATAATCTCTTTTGTGTTGGGTTCATTTCTCCTGCCGGTTTACCTTTAAACCAGCACACAGGACAACTTAATTTCTCCCATACTGTTAAAAATTAACCTTCAGGTCTCAGTGCACTTCCCTCAGGTGCTGAATGTCACTCCCAGAGGTCTCCAGCTCCAGGTCACGCAGATTTGGGGCTGCAGCAGGAACAGCTGATTCAGCAGCACCCTCAGCCCTGGGCAAAGCCCGACCCAAAGGGACCTTGATGCCCCGTCCACCACGCCGTGAGGAGCCCATTTCACACTCCACTGCCCCAGCTCAGCCCTCCACACCTAAGGGAGCCAGGCAGGGGCACAGCAGCAGGGCTTGGTTTGGATTCGAACAAATAAACCCTTTCCTGAAGCCTTTGCAAAGTCTGCAGAGTGAAAAACCAAACCTACTAAGCCAGGTTTTCCTGTGTGCTCAAGTGTCAGCCATATGGCCGATATCAAAAAGGCAGAATGGCCAAAAAAAAGTCACCAGCACTCCACATTCCTGTAATTCAATCAGCTTTAATCATGGGAGATGTTTGCACTAACCTGCAGGAAGGGTATTTGTTCTAATAACCTTGAATAGAGTGGTGACACTTTAAAGATGGCTCCGTTGAACAAAGAGAGATAAAAATGCAATTTATGGCAGGGTGGTGACTCCCAAGGCAAATTCCCACTACTGTAAATTGCAGCTTTTTTCCCCAGGCCAGCCCCTCTCCACACAGCAAGCACTCTGTCAGCACTGTTTTTTCCTACACATCTTCCTGCTTTTCTCCTCCTCTCTGCTCAGGATATTTTTCAAAAAGACTTCGTCTAAGGATCTAATATTTACAGTATTAATTGGAAAAAATAAAGAGTTCAGTTGTAAGAGCAGCACCCAGTGCCACAAAAGATCTTGTCAGCCCCAACACACTCAGCAGCCAACTCTACCCTCCAGAGTCTCACCAGCCTTCACAAAGACCTTCTGAAAAGCACCTCACAAAACCTTTGGGAAGTATTGGATTCTCCTAGAAAATTCCTAATGGGATTTTTGGTTTATATATTTATCTATATTACCTCCCTTCATGGCAACCTCCATGGAATATGGAATGAAAATGATTTTTTAAGTTCAGGATTCTCTCAGGCACAGCTACCTGCCTTCCACACAACACCCCACCAAAAACTGCCCACTCTGCTCAGAAGAAAACCTTCCTGGAGACACAAGGAAAGCTCAGTGTCCACAGGTCAATCAAAGTATTACAGCAAAATTAAGTGAGGTTTGTAATTAGCTGCCATGGTAACGGCTCATACAATTTCTGCCATGACACCACTGAGAATTAAGTAGAGGGTACCACATAAACCATCCAAAATTCAGGCAGCTTCCAGCCATGAGGAACCTGCTGCCATTTCAGCTGGCACTTCAGATGCAGGAGACTCTGTTCATCTCCATTACAAATCCTCGGAGCTCATCCTGGCATTACTTTCCCACATTAAGCAAAAGAGTTAACACAAAAAGCCTGCCTGGCTTCAGACATTATCCAGATAGAGAGGAGAAAAGAGAAAATCCCTCCTATCACCTCTCCAGGCTCTCCCCAGACCTTCTCTGACATCTCTGTTCTTTCAGACCTGGCGTTTATCTGCAGACATTGTAGAGCCCTAATTAAATCTTCACGTGAACCTCTGCTCCTTCCTGGCAGAGAACACACATTCTTGGTGTGCTGATGGACCTGCAGGATTTTCTGCACTTCTCCCTTATGGTGAGTGTTAGGCCTTGCTTGAAAACATCACAACTGTGTTCAACACAATATGTTTAAACAGAAATACGAAATTATACCGTTCCCTTTAAAGAATGAAGAGAAACATAAGTGAAAATTATATTCCATTGGAAAAACAAACTGTGGAAGCACTGGGCAAATAGCGGTGTCTGAGAACAAGGCATGCTTTTGTTTTGCTGCTGTCTCAGAAAGGGATAACTGGCAGTGATAGGAGAAGCAAAAAAAATTTGTCTTCCAAAATAAAATCTGCAGCTCTCTCTTCTCCCTGGGAATGAAAAAAAACCCCATTCTTCAAGTGCAGCTGAATTTTGCATTAAGGGAGGCTGCACACCTGAGCTTATCTGATGGAAGCAGCTCAGCGTTCAAAGCCTCAAAGTTGGCAGTGAGAAAGGGATGTGAGAGCTGTGAAAACCTTTGTGCTCCAGAGTTAAAGAGGCAAAAGGATTAAGCAGCAGCTTTTACTGCTCCCACTCTCCCCCCTAACAATTCTTAAGTCCCTTCAAACCACTGGCTGATTCTTAAAGAAGCTGCCAATGAAGAGATGAGAAGTCCCTGCCATCCCTTCCTGGCCCAGGAGCTGCTTGTCCTGCCGGGGGGGTCCTATGACCGAGCACAACAAAGAAAATTCACCCTAAAATCACGTTTCACTTGTGCTGTTCTCATTATTATCCTCTGACTCTCAGCACTTCTCTCCCTCAGCAGAGGAAATAAACACCCCAGATGGCTGAGGACAAACAGCAAGTTCTACATATGCTCCACATATCCTGACAAAGGCAGTCCAGCCTTGCTCAAAGCACAGCACGAGACTCACCAGCTCAAGGGCCTTTTACCTCGACCAGGGGCTGTCCCTGCACGTGGGGATGAGGAAACTGCTCTAAAAGAGGTTTTGAGGCCATGAGCAGGTACTCTGTGAAGTTTTTCCATGATAATTTCCAAAGACTCCCATCATTCTGATGCCTAAGAATTTAACATAATTTTAGAAGGTTTTAGAATCATACAGTCTCTGCTGAGTTACTCTGATTTTAAGTGTGCATATTAAGTGCCTTTCTCACGAGTTTAGGAGCTGCTTTCAGGCTTTGTCAAGGCCAAATGTTTTTGAGCAGACACCTGCAAGATAACAGGGGACAAACAACAGGAGAAGGCCCAACTGCCCCCCCATGATGAAGGGGGTAGATTGACAGACCTTTTGGGTGGGCATTTAAGAGTCCTGATTGGATGTTAATAAGGGGTATAAAACCTGCAAACTTCCTGTTCTCGGGGTCAAACCCCCCTGGGTTTGATCGTGGAAGCCTCAAAATAATAAAACTCTCTATCTTTCTCCATTAACTTGTCTTCAGTGTGTCTCTGTTCACAGGGATACCCGGGATAAGGCATCAGTTCCATAAATTAACATAGAAAAGCAATAGGCTACACTATGCACAGCTATAGATCATGGAATTCTAGGTTGGTTTGGGTTGGAAGAGACTTTAAACACCTGCCAGGGACAAATTCCACCAGACCAGGTTGCTCCAAGCTCTGTCCAACCCAGACTTGTTTATTACATTCTATATAATTCATAAAAAAGGCATTAGAATTCCTGTTGCTTGAGAAATCAAGGAAACGAAGAGCATAGTTTCTGTGGAGGGGGATGCCAGCACAAGAACATCAGAGAACCATGGAATGGTTTGGGTTGGAAGGGACTTTAAAAATCATCCAGTTCTGCTCCCCTGTCATGGCAGGGACACCTCCCACCAGCCCAGGTTGCTCCACGCCCTGTCCAACCTGGCCTGGGACACTTCCAGAGATGGGGCAGCCACAGCTTCTCTGGGCACTCTGTGCCAGGGGCTGCCCACCCGCACAGGGCAGGATTCCTTCCCAATATCCCAGCTAACCCTGCCCTCTGGCAGTAGGAAGTCATTCCCCTTGTCCTGTCCCTCCAGGCCCTTGTCCAAAGTCCCTCTCCATATCCCTTGTTGGATCCTTCAGGTACTGGAAGGCCACAATTAGGTCACCCCAAAGCCTTCTCTTCTCCAGACTGAGCAATCCCAATCTCCCAGCCCTTCCCCACAGCAGAGCTGCTCATCTGAGCCTCCCCTTGGCTGCCCAGCACATCCTGCCCTGCAGGAACCTGAGCCAGCCTGTTCTTTCCCATCACAATGTCAAAGATCTTGTATTTCTTCCAGGCCCCACGAGAGGAAAGCAGGAGGCACTGAGAGCCCACCCAGACAAGGTGAGAACTCAGAATTACCAAACTCTGCACAAGTGGTGCCCAGGCTTTCCCCGAGGGCCCTCCGTGGCAACCAGGCTGAAACTTGAGTTGCCACGACTGAAGATGCCTGTGGGAGGCAGGGAGTGGCCACAGCAGCCCAGGGAGGCCTTGACTGGCCACGCAGTGAGAGCTGGCTCAGAATAACCTGCCAATGGCACCAAAACCACAATTCAAGCTCCAGGCTGAAAGCTGAGCACGTCTTTGTGTCTCTGAACCACGTCACACACACACCCCCACACACAGGCCCAGGGGGGTTTCAGCTCTTTGGGGAAAGGTGGGTCAGTGACAGGGTGGTCTGAACAAGGCACCCACAGGCAGGAAAAGGAGTTGGGGGATGCAATAACATCCCTTCATCCATCTCAATGTGGAGACCTCCCTGCTCCTGGACAACAAGCTGCTCAAAGGCCCCTTGTCCCCCCAGCCTTTGGCTGCCCACTGAGCCCTCCACGACCCTCACTAACCTCAGAGCCCCCCACGGAGACATCCAGCACCCCNGGCCCCGCTTGCTCCCAGAGCTCGCCCGGCGCCCCCGGAGCCCCCCTGGCCGCCGTACCGAGGCTCTGCCCCACCGGGGTGCTGAACGGGTTCCCCAGCAGAAACTCCATCTTGGGATGACA
>VWZD01000661.1:262574-294643 GCA_013396695.1 Sakesphorus luctuosus
GCACCCGCCCCCTCAGTAGTCCCCCCCCTCTCCCCGGCCCCCCGTTGATGGACAGCGGAGACACTGCGAGCGCCGCTCGCCATTGGGCAAAGGCCAAACGTTTCTGTAACTTTATTGGACAACAGAAACATCAATCCCGCGAGCATCCTCCCGCCCCGAGGGCACGGTCCCGGTGTTGATTGGCTGACACGGATTTCTCGCGCTCTGATTGGCAGTCGGCCTTCCCACCCACTCCCCGCCTAGTGGAGGCTAAGTGGTCATGTGACCATCCTTAGCAACGCGCCAGGGCTTCCTTAGCAACGGGCGGTGCCGGGAATCGGGAACAAGGAATAGGATAAAAGGGATAAGGAACGGGGCCCGGAGCTGACCCGGAGCCCCGGGAACCTGCGGGTGAGAGGCCTGAGGGATCAGGGGCTGCGCTGCGGTGCACAGGTGCCGGAACCAGCGGTCCCTTCGCACCCACCGGGAAGGGGCGGTTAGAACCGGCACTGCCTGAAGAGACGAAGGGCAAATGCCCACCCCTGGGAGTGTTGCGTTGCTGTTTCTTTAAAAAGCCGAATGAGGACAGAACTTTCTAAACTCTGACATTTATTCTTCCTGTCCTGTGCAAAAAAAAAAACCAACCCAAAACCAGAACAACTTCCCTAATTACAGACAAGTTGCACAAGCAAGAGCTTGACGATTGCAGTCCTTCACCGTGATTCATTCGCTGTACGCGGTTCTAGAAAGATAAACAACCTCATGCCTTCAGGGCAACATTGGGGATATTTAAATTAACATGGAGAACTTCTTTACTAAAAGGGTTGTCAAGCATTGGCACAGGTGCCCAGAGAAGCTGTGGCTGCCCCATCCCTGGGAGTGTCCAAGGCCAGGTTGGACAGGGCGTGGAGCAACCTGGGCTGGTGGGAGGTGTCCCTGCCCATGGCAAGGGGTGGAATGAGATGGTCTTTCAACCCAAACCAGTCTGGGATTCCACAGCTGCTGGAAATAGTTGCAGGGCAGTGATTTGACTTATTTTTCTTTTCTATCCTTTCAGGCTGACACCGACTCAAAATGAGTCAGTTTTTCAACAACGTTGAGCCAAACATTATTGATGATGAAATGATTCTGAAAACCATTGAAGAGAAGAGTCCAGAGGACCTTGGAGATCTTGCCAAAGGGGAAAATATTAACTTTAAAGATGTGACAGAACTACAGCTTAGTTTTAAAAGTGAGTATCAGACTATACACATTTTATTCTTTCCTCTTCTGTTAGAAGGTAATAGAGTAAAACACGAAGTGGATGACCGGCAATTAAACAATCATGATTAGCTTGGATATATTCTGTGAGAAGTAACATCTGGACTTACAGTTTTGGTCATACCTGTACAAATTATGAGCAAGCCAGGTGTTTTTGCTGATGGGTAACTTCAAAGCTGCTTCCCTTTCCACTCTCATTGTCACTGCTATTCTCATTTAACATTTATATTGTGGTGACACCTACAGGCCCCTCGGTGTGTGGACAAATCCAACCCTGGGCAGGCTCTGCCGTGGCTGGTGATTATGTGAGAGCAATTTGGGGGATTATGGTGGTTACAGTCTGGTCTGGTGGCATCCTCTGGCCATCCATAGCATTACCACAGCTTGCCAACCAGTTGTAAACTTGCAATCAAAAAGTAACAAGGAAGAACATTTGGTTCAGTATTTAAGTATTTGTGGGGAAGGGTTGTAATTTCATGGGCAAAAAATCTACTTTTGGTTATTCACTGTGTGCTCCAGTAAAACAATGTGTATGACTTGATTTCTTTAGGAAAGACACCCTTGACCTGACCCTGCATGATTTGTTTGCAATACAAAACACAGGCTGTGTGAACATGTTGTGCATGCTTTGGTCTGCCCTCACTAAACGAGGATAGCAGGAGAGCAGCTAATGAGGTCTGGGAAGGCATTGCAGGGGAGAGAGGAATGGGAGTGGGAATGTTCTGTATTTCCTGTCACTTTGGTCCTGATGTTTTGCTGTAGTGCCCAACAGCCTGCCCTTGGGATTCTGCTTTTTGGAGGAAGCAAAATGCAGGGATATTGATTAGTTCTAAACTGCAGCCTTCACTGAAAGAGTAGACTCCCAACTTCCTCTCTGTGATGAGAATGCCAGTAGCAAGAGAGTCATTTACAAAAGCAGGAGTTGGGCACTGCTAGACTGCAAATGCAGAGGAGAGCAGAGCTCATCCCAAACGTCCCTCTTGGAGCTGGAAGGGAAAATGAAGGTCAAGGCCTCTTAGCAGTGGATTCATAAAGCCACTGGAGTGCAGGGCCATCATCAGCATCCCCTGCACGCCTCGTTGGCCTCACTGATGAGCAGCAGGCACTGGTGCAGGACATTGAGGTTAACTGGGCTGTTTCAGTGAGGTCTCATCCAGACAGAGCACCTCTGAGCTCTCCAGGGCGCTCATCACAAGCTGAAACTCATTTTGGGGGTAACACTGGATGTGTTTGCCGTGTGCAAGACAGTGTGTCTGCTAAACTGAAAGCTGTCTCACATGGAAAGCAATTTTCTTATCTTTTTTTTTTCTTTTTCCCTGTGGCTTTAGGTATCCTGCAGATTGATAATCTGTGGCAGTTGGAAAATCTGACTAAACTGCAGCTGGACAACAACGTCATTGAGAAGATAGAAGCTCTGGAGAGTCTGGTTCACCTTGTCTGGCTTGGTGAGATACAGGCATGGGAGGCTGGATCCTTCACAGGTGCAGAACAATGTGATAAACCAGGATGTCACCTTCCTTCTCCAACACAACTGATAGGAGCTTTCCCAGGGAAGGCTGTCAGCTGTCTGTGTGTTTCCTTATTTGACTGTCAAATGTCAAAATGCCTGAGTATCAGAGCTGCAAAACAATCCTTCATATGTTTCAAAACTGGGTTTAATACATTTGGAGTGGCAGGAACAGGAAGCTGAGGTTTCAAGGTTGTTTCCAGGGTTTGTATTGTATTTGGAGGTGACTTTCAGGAATATTTATGGAAACACCTCTGTGATTTAGAAGCCTGTATTCTGTTCAGGCATTTCCGAACCTACAACCCACCATCTTTACCCCTTTGATCCTTCAGAACCTGGTGTCATTGTTGTCCCCAGAAGTGCCTATCCTTGTAGCCTCATGTGACTCCCTTCAGCTGCACAGATGCACAGCTCAGAGCATTCTCTGGAATTGCAGCCACGTTGCTGGCTGGAAATCTAAATATATCCTCAGCACACGGGGCTGCAGCTCGTGAGCACATCCTGAGATGTCTGATGGGTTCTTCAGCCCAGTTGTCTGCACTGTTCTGCTCCACAGATGACTGATGCACTTGTGAATCACCAACTGATCACCACTTGTAGGCAGAGTGTTTTGAAGCACGTTCACACGTTCTGTTTGCCCAGAGGCTGCAGTGGTTCAGCTGCTGCTGCACCAGTGTCTCAGCCACTCAAGTAACCTCATCAGCCATCCTTGGACTCTTGAATTGCTCAGTACTGGCCCACAGCAAATACTGCCCTTAGTCATGGTGGATGTAGGTGTTAGGCCAGATGTTCTGGCAGGAGAAGAGGATATTTCAATGGGTGAAATAGCTAAAGTGAGTATGTGCCTTTGCAAACCTCCACTGATGTGGAATTGGCATCTGTTGGTCCCATGGGAATGACCACAACAGTGGCATTGGTGTGGCAGGTCAGAGCCTGCACAAAACAAGGCAGGGAGTGTCAAATTTGTCACAGAAATCCCCTTCTTAGGGCATTTCATCACCTCTTTTCTTGTGTTTTGGGTTTCCCCACAAGGTTGGAGTCCCTTTCAGGCTGTGTATATGAACTCTGCACAGAATAATTTTAGCTGTTCCTCTTGTTTAAAAGTTGCTTGGACAGTTGCAAGGAGGACATAGAAATGAAGGATGATTTAATGCCAAGCCTTACCTGTGGGACACTGCCCCCCTCTGAGGAAAATCTGTACATAAACTCCTAAATCCAGAGTCAAGATAAATGCAAGGTCTGAATCAGGGCATTCTTCTAGAAATAATTTTGATTTCTAAACTCTTCCCCAGACTTGTCCTTCAACAATATTGAAATAATTGAGGGCCTGGATACCCTTGTCAAACTACAAGACCTCAGTCTCTACGGTAACAGAATATCTAAAATTGAGAACATGGATGCACTGCAAGAGCTGCAGATTTTCTCCATAGGGAAGAATAACCTGACCAGTCTGGAAGATGTGAGTGCTCCCTGCCTTTGAGAATATTCCTTGTCAAAGGATCAGATACTCTAAAACTGACATTTGCCACTCTGTCCAAGCCCCTCCTTTAGGGGAGAAAATTCTCCTTAGGATTTGTAAGTAGTCTGATGTCCACTGTGGTTTTGGTTCTCTGTCCCACTGTTGAGTTCTCCCTGCAGCCATTTCTCTTTTAGACTCCTGGGAGCCCAGTGCTGTCACTGCTGTCAGCCATGGCAAAATTCCTATTAGCTCCCAAGAAAGTTAGAAAAGGAATAAGTGAGAAAAGGAGCGAGACTGGGATTTATTTGGGGTTCTTTTGAGGGCCTCTTAGCAATCTGAGACCTGTGCTTTGTCTACCCCATCTGCCTTCTCTCTCCACCCATTCTCAACATGAATTTAAGTATTTCATTTCCCAAAAGCTTTAGAAACTCATAATTGAATGTCATGTGAATTTGGCAGCGGAGCAGAAAACGTATTCCAACCTGACTGTAAAAAGAGCAACACATTTCAAGGCTGTGTTTCCCCAGCACTGGGAATTACAGATCTCTCTCCCTTTGCTACAGGTTGTCTATCTCCGGAGGTTAAAAAAATTAAGGACACTGAACCTCTCTGGGAACCCCTTCTGTGACGACGAGCAGTACATTCTGTTTGTTGTTGCCCATCTTCCAAACCTGGTGTACTTGGACTTCAAGCTCGTGAGAGACACCACGGTAAGATTTCTGCATTCCCTGCTTGGGAAATCAGGAAACAGCTTCTCACAGAGCCTTTGCTTTGTTGGTGTGCCAGCAATATTCCAGCACTGAGGGCAGGCTCCCTGCAGAAATCAGGCTCACAGAAGCACACAGTGTTTATTCTGCTTCCACATAACAGCTGTGAATCTGTAGGCCAAATTCTATCAAATCTGACAGAGGGGTAGAGGTGTCAGAAGCACGATGTCTTCACACATTTTGTGAAAATCAGCAGCTGTGTGTGGGAGAGGGGCCTGGTTCTTGCTGCCAGTGTGAGTGCAAGTCTTCTTAGAGAATCTCGAGGAAATCAGTGTTCAGACATGGATCCAGGGGGAAGGAGGCTTGGTGGTCCTGCTGCTCACAGAGACATTTGTTTCAGCAGCACATTGACAGGCCATCCAGGCAAGCAGGTGCCTGGATACACTTCCCACTCCAGTTCATCCTCACCAGTACCCATGGGACTGCTTTTTCATCCCACTGCTCAAAGGAACAAAGGGGTTTTTGTTCAGGTGTTTTTTAGTAACCAAGGAACATGATTAATTGTAAATTTGTTTGGCACAGAGCAGGAGCTGTGCTTGGAAGAGACATTGCTCTTAGCACAGGACTGGAAGGGCTTTGCAGGTCATTGAGTGCAGTCCCTGCTCATCAGACACTACGTCAGAGAATTGCATACTTAAATTTGTCAAGCTTCAGTTTCAAGCTAATGAGGTTCTTGCCCCTGATACTACCTTGCCATCCACTCCTCCAAAGAGGCTTCTCTTCCCTAAAATATGTATTAACCTTACTGGCTGATCAAATCAGAGCTCAAATTCTAAAAGTCAAAATAGAATATCCTGCTAAAAGAGAAAAAAACCCCCAACTCTAAAGATGAGAAAATGGAGAGAGAAAAGTTTCCTGAGACTGAATCATCTCAGATGGATTGAATGCAGAACCAGAGTAATATGCCAACAGAAAATGGGATGAGGAATGGATTAGAAACTTAAGTAGTTTAATAAAAAGCCCATGAATAGATGGAGGTGCAGATGGCACTCAGGTGCATGTTCTAGAAAGATCTGGGCATGTGCCCAGATTTACTGAGTAATGCTAGATGACCTAATACAAATATTTTATTTGTGTTTCTCAGAGACAAGCTGCAATTTCAAAGTATCAAGATCTTATTGAGCCATTAGAACAAGAGGAGGCTCGAGCCCTTGCTCTCCTGGAGATGAAACAGGCAAAGCAGGAAGAGCTGGAGTACCATGAGGTAGATTTTTTCTGGCTGGTTGTGTATTGTCTCAGGAGGAAGGAGCACAACACATATTGACTTGCTTTTTACATGCTTGGAGATTTAATGAGAGGTTAATATCGACTCTGCTAAAACTAAGGGTCAGATTAATCTTTGTGATCTCTGAATCTCATCTTTTGAATGAAAACAGGAACTGCTGTGCAATACACATAATGTGGGAGAACATAATTCTTTGGGCTGAACAGTAGAAGTGCAGATACAGACCCTGCAAAGCTAAATAATAAATCATACCCAAGGAATTTTTTAGACTGATGTGAGATTAAGAAAATTACAGGTCTGAGGGAACTGTTAGACTTTGCATGTGAAGCGATTTTTTTCTCCTTCACACTAAGTTAATGGCTTTCCATTAGTTTTATGGTTAAACTCTTCAGGGTTTTGAGAGATCACTGTAGTCCTGTGACCAGACTGAAAACAAGACAGGCAGAATGGTGCTTTCAGTTGTGGCCTGGCTCTGTGTTTCATAGAATCATAGAATGGATTGGGTTGGAAAAGACCTCCAAGATCATCAAGTCCAACCCTTGGGCCAACTCCAGTCCCTTTACCAGATCATGGCGCTCAGTGCTGTGGCCAAGCTCAGCTGAAAAACCTCCAGGGATGGGGAATCCACCCCCTCTCTGGGCAGCCCATTCCAATGCCTGAGCACTCTCTCTGCAAAGAATTTGTTTCTGCTCTCCAACTTCAATTTCCGCTGGCAGAGCTTGAGCCCGTGCCCCCTTGTCCTATTGCTGAGTGCCCAGGAGAAGAGACCAACCCCCACCTGGCTAGAACTTCCCTTTAGGGAGTTCTAGACAGTGCTGAGGTCACTTCTGAGCCTCCTCTTCTCCAGGCTAAACACCCCCAGCTCCCTCAGCCTCTGGAAAGTCACACAGGCTGAAGAGCAGGAGTTGGTTTAGTGCCAGGGAGGATGTCTGCCTGTTTTCCCTCCAGCCCTCCACAAAGTCCACTGACACTTTATCTGAAAGGCTTAAAAACCTTGCAATATGTTTATATGTGATAAGGTCTTATACTGGCAACTGGCACAGGTTTGCCCAGAGAAGCTGTGGCTGCCCCATCCCTGCAAGTGTTCAAGGCCAGGCTGGAGCAACCTGGGATAGTGGAAGGTGTCCCTGCCCATGGCAGGGGTTTGGAACGAGATGAGCTTTAATGTCCCTTCCAACCCATTCTATGATTCTGTGATATGAGATTAAACAGTGTTTTCTATCCTTAGGCTACAGAGTTGTAGCAGCAAAGCCCCCGGGTTGGGTTTCACTCAAGTTACAAGGTGCTTTCATGGCTTGGTTGGTGTGTCTGCTGTGTTGGTATAACTGTATCTGCACCAGAGTTCTGCTGCTGGTGAGGTGCTTATAGGAGAGACACATGCTGAGGACTGGCAGCAGGTTGGCATCTTTATTTTACTTATTTTCCTCTGTTTCTCTGCTAAGGCAGCCTTTGTTGAGCACCTGAATGGATCATTCCTGTTTGACAGTCTGTATGCAGAGGATACAGAAGCTGCCAAACTGGCTTCTCTCCCTGGAGTGGGGGATCTGCTGCAGGCATATCCTTCCTGGGTTTGGAATACCTACAGCTAAAAGGTAATGCCTTGAGTTAAGAAAAAGGTGTATCCACAGGGGCTCTTCATCCATTGCTTTTGTCCAGGGCTGAAAGCTACATTGATCTAAGATCTGAGACAGTCTGTGTTCAGTTTTGGAATGGTACCAAAAATTACACTGCAAGACTGCGAGACCACTGACAGCTTTAAGGCTTGATATCTTGTGAAATATGAGGGCTCCAAACAAATGGTTTATATTACTGGCAAGCTGGCCAGCCCAGCTTGAAACATCTCATTTGTAAAACCCCTCGTTTCTATTCCCAACAGGTCATGAGATCCCAGCGTTTTAAATTCTCACCGTTGTAATTACCATAGTCCTTTTCCTTCCCTTGAACCAAACACAATTTCGGCAGCTTCCTTTTGTGACCCTTCAAGAATCAAGGCTTTGTGCTTTCTTTAAGTCTGGAATCCACTTAAAGTTTAAAATGAGCTGGAAGATAAATCTCTGTCAGTTGGATTGGGAGAGCGCAGTCGCTAAAATCATGTTGAAATTGAAGTGGTAGGAGATAGGAACAGACTAATCAGGACGATACAAGTCGCGTATCTCACAACCTGCCAGAACTGGCAACGGCAAGTTTCAGGCCAGCACATTTTTCTGATCATTGCTCCTACACGGGGGAGCAGAAAGCAGACACTTCTTTGCCTTTTTAGTTCTCTCATTCAGATTAATAGAGTATTGTCAAGGCCAGTAACTTGACCTTCCTTAAAATTGCATTACACTGTTGGGGAAAAATGCATCATGGCTTAACTACAAGAGACTCCAAAAACAATTCCGTTGCCAAGATAATAGCAGAAGAAAAATTGACGTTATTTTTGTGATGCTACCAAGTCAGTAGTTTATTCAGTGCTCTGGCTGTAGGCTCCAGAGCTGTATTTATTAACTACACAGGCACTGTATTCACACTTGTGAAGACAAATAGGGTTGTACACTTGCTTCTGCTGTTGAAGAGTCAGACAAGTGTATGTATTTCTGTCTCTTCCTCAAGGCTTTTTGCCCCCTTGAGTTGCCAGAGCTTTCTCCATATCCTTAAGGCAGCAAAATCCTATGCATAAAACGTGAAGGGGTGACCTAGTCTTGCCCCAGCCAGAATATTTGGCAGCCTGCTCCCAGCAAGAACCACAGAGTTTACATAAAAGTAGCTTGTAGCTCTTGTTGCTCAGATTTGCAGAGGTGGAAGGAACATAACATGTTGCTCCATTGAACAAGCAAAACACCTTGACTCTGCTGTCACGTACAGGAAGGAGTTTGTCTTGGTTTGTGGGAACCTGTATAACTATGGCCTGAAAGAGTATGAAAAACGAGAAGCTGAAGTCTCTGATTTCTACAGAAAACTTCATGAAATCCTCGTAGCCAGCCAGGAAGAAAGCAAGAAAGTAATGTTAGACTTTGAAACTCGCAACGATCAGGTAATGTTATACTTTTCTTTGTTTGAAACATGATTTCTCGACATCATATGCCAGCTTTTAATTTCACTGAAAATGGGGGTAACTTCATTAAAATTAGAAAATTATTCTGGATTGACACTGCTGTAATGGGAGTCAGTGTTTGATCCCTGAGGGCAGAATCACAGAGTGGCCGAGGGGGAAGGCACCTCTAGAAGTTACTTGGTCCAATGCCCCTGGTCAAGCAGGACCACCCACACCAGCCTGCCCAGGACTATGTTTGAGTATCTGCAAGGATGGAGGTTCCACATCCTCTCTGGGCACTCCCTCAGTGCTCACTCACTGATATTTCCTTCCATGTTTGTTACAGTATAAATTTACATGATGAAAAAATGGTGGTTTAGCTAATATAACATCATTAATGAAGTTTTTTAGTGCTTTATGTTGGAAAAAGTTTGGGGATTGAAATTTCTACCCTTTGGACAAAGCACAGCCAGCTAATGCAGCTTTTATCTATACTGGAAATTCAGTGTAGAACAAAATTAACATGTCATAATGTTATCATCTCTAAAGGTAAAGGTCCTTCAAGGCTTTACAGAAACAAAGTGGCTAAACAGAGTGGGGTTTTTAAACTTGGTTTTGCCATCCTGTAAAGTTACCTGTATTTAAGAAAATGGAAATGCTCAACCTTTCTTTTAGTTTAAATAGTTTTATGAAGTTGATTTAAAATACAGATTTATCAGATTTAATGCCATTCCCCTTCTCTTCGAGGTCTCCAATAGCTCTTCCTTCATTGAAAAATGAGGAAGAAAAGGAAGGAAATTGCAGGGTATTCAGTTTATTTTCAAGTAATTTTCTGCTTCAGTTCATTTTGTCAACAACAGCTCAAAGAACTGTAACAAAAAAGAACTTAGATAAAGTTATTGTAATGTGTTTCTAGTCTTTTTAAAGCAGAAACTCTCTCTTTTCATTCTGCTCAACTACAGCCACCCATTGTGGCTGCTCAGGGCGTAGCTTCTAGCTGGATCCCTTTCTAACCATGTATAATAGATGGATCATGATTTTGTTTCCACTGGAAAAATAAGAGGGGGTGACAAAGCCTGGCAACAGTGTCAGCTGAGAGAGCAAGTCCCTGACAACTGACACCAGCAGAGTCACGAGCTGAAAACCAGGTCACTTTTGTCCCAGTGCCTTGTCACAGCTGACAGCTGCTGAGTCACTCTGCTCTGGGCCCTTGAACTTTGCTGACTCATGCTGGAAAACTGGCTCCAGCAGCTCTTGCTGGGACATGAGCTGGCAGCACTACCAGAGTCACAGAATCCCAGGATGGTTTGGGTTGGAGGGGTCCTTAAAGATTATCCAGTTCCAACCCAAAGTTTGACATGTGTGTTTAGTTAATTTGCACTTGAATTCCCAATATATCTTGCATATAAAACCCCTAAAACCAACCAAAGAAAACAAAAAACTCTACAAAAACAAAGAAACCCCAACAACAAAACCAAACCCAAACCCAAAGAGACATGGTGGAGGACAGATTTTGGCCCTTCATCTGTGATGAAGGCTCCACAGGCCAATCCACAGGCTCAGCTGTGGATTGAGCTGCAAGGGCATGGAGTGACAGGGCAAAGGGGAATGGCCTTAAACTGAAGGAGGGGACTTTCAGATTGGATATTAGGAGGAAACTCTTCCCTGTGAAGGTGGGCAGGCCCTGGCAGAGGTTGCCCAGAGAAGCTGTGGCTGCCCCATCCCTGGAAGTGTCCAAGTCCAGGTTGGAGAAACCTGGGATAGTGGAAGATGTCCCTGCCCATGGCACGGGGTGGAACAAGATGGGTCTTCAGGTCACTTCCAACCCAAACTATTCTGGGATTCTCTGCATAGAACACAGTGGTCAGTGTGGCATTTTCACATAAATTCTAGAGGAGTTGGTGTCAAAACTGAACACAGTGTTTTAACAGCATTTCCCCACTCATTTCAAATTGCTGGAGGAGTTCAAAAGGCACAGAGGCCCCAGCAGGCTGCAGTCTGTGAGCCACTCTTTGGACTGTTTGTCTGCCTGTAATCCTTTCATGTAAACTTGGGTAACCTGTAAAATCACTGCACTCTCTGAAGTTGGTTACGGAGCATTAAAAGCCTTGAATTTTGAAGTTATTGCTCCCAGAGGTGCAGCTTGAATGGTTCTGGAGCCTTTTGAGCCTCCTAACTTGTTTACATTGGAGAAGAAGATACCTTGCTCTCCCCTTCCCCCTTTTAACACTGCAAAATTTGGGTAATTCAGTCAATTTCCACTGGCAGTTGTTTTCATCCGAATTCTTTATTTTAGCCCGTTCCATTCTCAGGAGAAGTGGATTAGACATGATAAAACATATATATTTTTTCAACCTTTTTAAACAATTGATTGTTAACTTATTTTAAACAGACTTGAAAATTATACATTGCTCAGCACAAGAGGATTTTTTTGTGTGATCCAAGAAAACATAAATCTTGCCTGATACAAAACTGACGTCAATACTTAATTCTGAAGGGCAATAAATCCTTGCTGTAAGAGGAAGGCAGGCAATGATAGGTGTTCCATATTCAGAATACTAAATCCTGACCCTGTGGAAGTCAGTCAAGATTCTCCTTGACATGAAGTGGATGAGGATTTAGGCCTGCATTTCTTTCTCCCAAGTAATTGTTAATCTCTTCTTCGTGGCCAGCAATGTCAGGAATTTAATTTTTTTTTTTTTTGCTTGAAATGTGGCAGAAGCAAAGCAAAGTTGGAAGCATAGAAGGGGCAAAGTCTTGTGCTGAGTGGAGGATGAGGAAGCATTTTCCCAGTCCCACTGCACTGCCCCTGGATCGGGATCATTAGTGCAGTAGCAAACCTCAGCACTGTTGACTACCCAGTATGTAAATGTGGAGACTTCCCTGAATCATCACATTTCATTTCAGCTAATCAGCAGCAGGAACTTTTCTCACATATGTAACAAGTTAATTAGATTGCAATGGAGTGCTGAACACAAACTATAAGTAATTTATGTATCACTGTGTGTAGAGGCTGGATGAGATTCATCATGCCAGGAGTTATGATACTGCTGAGTCTAAACGAGCAGAGTGCAGGGAGGACATCCTTCAGCTGTCAGATACACTCATGACCTTGGAAACGCTGCTGTCCAACGAGCTGGAGGTGAGGATTGAGGGCCCACCTGTGAGACCTCACAGCCAGAACGTTGGGGGTCACTTCTCTGTTGCGGCACCCATGCTTAGCAGCTCATTCCACAAAGAGGGGGGCACAGGACTTCACTCAGGCTAAAGTTTTGTCTCAGTCTTATTCTTTCTTTACTCAAAGTCGATGTGGGTGAGATCAGGCCCTGCACACCTCACAACAGATTTTTGTTTCTCATAGCAGAACACTGGATGTCCTTCACATCTCTCCAAGCTGATTTCCCACACCTTGGAGAAAGGGAGGTTGTGCAGTCATTTTATAGGTCTGCACAAGTCACTGCATAGCATGAGGTGTGCATTTGGGATTCTAGAGGTGTAATTCTTTGAAGCTGATCTTTGCTATGAATAAGATTACACACATTCCTGCTCAGCTTACTGCATTTGCTTGCATAATAGCTGCCTTTTCCTCCCCAGACTTTTCCTCAAAAACTAGGGCAGGGCTCCTAATGTGCATCTTCATTTACAGAAAAAAAACCCCCAAGTAACCTGTTTAAAAATGAGCAGGCAGGAGCTGTGGCCTGTGTGCAAGCAGAGGCAGCAGTTTACTTGGGGGAGTATGGATGGCAGAAATGAGCAGCTCAAAACGGATCCCCAGTGCATCAGGATTGTGCCTTTTAGCATTTCCTGAGCTGGCCCTCACTGTCTGCAGTCACTGATGGGATGAGCAGCAGCAGCAATTCCCCCTGTGTGCCTTGCTGGATTTGCAGGATTTGGGTATCAAGACATTTAAGTGCAACACTTCACAGATTCTCCATCAGCCATTTTTGAGAGAGGGAATAGGCAGCAGCAATTTTAATTTCTGAAGACTAAATCAAAAGCTGCAATAAGCCCAGGCAGTAGTTATGCTTCTGACAAGAGGCTCTTCACGCAGGCAAGGAGGCTGCAGCTTGGCAGGGGAATACAGCCCTCTCCAGGCATCGCTTGGGTGAGGGTAAGGAGGGATCATTTGAATTGCCCCAGACATTGGGTAGAGGTATCATCCAGTCACCTTCCCTCCAATAAACTGATTCTGATTTTCTGTTCCCAAAGGAGGAAAGAAAATCTTGCAGCACTTTGAAAACACTTTAAATGCTCGAGGCAGTTTAGTTTCTGACTGTGCTAATAACAGCAGTGAGTCCAAATTACAACAAATTGTAGATTCCTCCTAGACTCCCTGACTCCCTGTTATGTTTGTGCAAGTTTTCATTGTGATATTTCCTCTTTTCCCCCTCTGTTAAGGAACTGTTACAGGATTTTAAAAAAAGCATTGATGTCATAGCATCAACATTCATGGAAAATGTGAGAGAGATATATCCTTTTCACAGTGTGTTGGCCTGGACCACCCAGTGATGTCCCTACACCCCACCTCTAAATCCAGAAATGATCCACCAGTATAAAAACTTTATTTTTAAATTTATTTTTTTAACTCAACAGAAAGTATCTCTTCCCAGCTTTGAGGAATGGTCATCTAAGGTGCCCAGCTTCTTTCTGTGGACTATGGAGAGCACAAAAAGATCTAAATTCTTCTGTGCTGAAAGTCTGTAGGACTTAGGCAGCTCTGTTGGGAATCTTCCTTTCTTCTCCACGCAGGGAAGACAAAACCCTGGAAAGATCTGGCTAGAAATTTGTTGGCCTGGTGCAAATAATTGCACTGCATTCAGAGCTTTGGAGGCCTCCTCCAATTTCCCTTGCAAACCTGGGCCCTCTCTCAGTTCTGTGTCATTTTTGGCAGTAAGATGAGACCCAATGTGTGATTAAAAGCTGAAAGTGGATATTCTGACACCACAGCAGCTTCTGGGGGGCATCCAGGCTTCTTCCTGCAAAAGCCCACTGTGGGCACTCAGTCCTAGTTACAGGAAGTTTTAATCTCCACAGGTGAGTGGTGTGGTCTTGTTTTTTCTTAACATCTTCTGTACGATGGGTCAGTGCCGGGACCTGGAGAACCATCACCACCAAAATCTAATGAAGATTGTCATGGACACATTGGAGAAATCAGCCAAGGGGGAGCTTGAGGAGAATTTGCCAGATGATGTTCAAAAGGTGAGGGCACCAAAAAAAGTTTCTCTCTGATAGGGAGTCAACAGAAAATAGGTCACAGCCTCTCCTCTGAAGGGACAAGATTCCAGGAGGCTCCGTGCTACCAGAGCCATCCCTGAACCACAGCATAACCTCCTTCATAGAGGCCCCAGCCTCTTGGCTGAACTGTGGTGCCTCAGGACATCTCCACTGACTAGTACAGGGGATAACTGCACTGCAGGTTTCCCTGGATGCTGCCAGAGCTGGTGGCAGCAGCTCAGGAGAGATGATGAGGAAGTCTCTCTCCTGTCTCCAGCACAACTCAGCACTCTGGCTGATTGCCAGGCACTCAGGCAGCACCTTTGCTGCACTCACTCACAGCTGGTTTTGTTCAGACTCTCCCTGCTCCCACAGCAGAATCCCAACACTGCTCTGAATTTCTTGCACCAGGGCTCTGTTTGCCTCAGTGATTTCAAAAACCCCTCCTGGAGCTCCCCAGCCCATGAGCTGACCTGGAGGCAGGACATGACATTTCAAATGGAGCCTCCCACTGACCCCCAACTCTTGCAGTGAGAGCAAAGATCCCAGGAGCCTTTCCAAAAGCACCAAGATTGTTGCAGTGCTCCTGCTGCCCTTTTAGCCTTCACTGTTCCTTCATTTAGAGTCTAAATTACTTGAGTTTCCATTAGCTGTGGTTTTGCTCTGTCCAGATTATCCCAGCCCTCTGTAACTCCAGGCAATCAAGAGCTGACAGACACAAACCAGACCCCTGAGCCCCCGGGGGAGCTCCCTGCTTTATGGGCCGTGCAGATGGCTGCGGATCTGCTCTGCTGCCATGCACCCATTTTGCCTCAATGCCATCCATTTCCAGGGAGAAGCAATCTCCACTTGTCCAACAGCTGCACTTGGCTGCAGGAGGAGAGTCACTATAGGTTAGCGAAGCCACCCTCTATTTAGAGCCATGGGCAAAGTCACTGCTTCCATTAGAAGCTGGGACTCTCCAAAAATGAAGATTTACAGCCAGTGCCACCAGTGCAGGAGATCCTTCCCAGTGTGATTTTCTATTTCCAGGCATGCTGGGGCATATGCAGCTCTGCTTCAACACCAGCTGCACAGCAGCCCTGCCTGCTCAGAGCTCCCTGCTCCAGCACATGAAGCCAAGGGTGCTGCCTCAGTTTCCCCACCTGCACTAGGGATAAAGCTCCACCACACCATAGCAAGGCCAAGGGTAAAACACTGGATCCATCCCACTGACTAAGGACACCCCAGTTTGAGACAGAGGGTGGATTTGTCCCCTGGAGCACTGCAGTTGCTGTTCTGCTCCTTCCGAGCTCTGCTGCTTTCATTGTGTGCCCACCCCCTCCTCTCATCCGGTCACGTTACCTCCCAGCTCCTCGTGGACGAAAACACCATTGTCAACGCCATCAACATGTCCCACAGCATCCGCCTGCGGAAGATTGATAAGCGGGAGAGCGACATGCTCTGCAACATTTACCACTGGCACAGCTCTGTGACCGAGAAGGTAAGAGACCCTTGTGCTCAGGGTGACAGGGCACAGAGAGGTCTGGCCCAAGTGGCAGGGACACTGTGAGGAGAGATGCTTCCAGACCTTTGCTGGAGCTCTCTGTGCTCCAGGGAACCAAGGAAGGGACCAGATTCACTGCTTGGTTTCAATCTGTCCAGGCTTTCCAAACTGAGATTGACAGAAACCGCACCTGTACCAAAAAGATAATTTCCTACATCAACACTCTCCAGAAGGAGCTGGATAACACAAAGATGTAGGAGCTGATGGGATAGGGCTGGGGAGCCACCTCAGCTGGGGGCACACAGGACAGCCCTCAGCAGGAACAGCTGCCTCTATGCCTGAGCTGCCTGGGACATTACAGACCAAAAGCATTTTTCTTCCATTCCACCATAAACTGCAAATAAAAGCTACTTCTTTACACTGGAATAACATCTGAAGCTCTTGTCTCTTCCATCTTGTTGGCACAAAGCCCGTGCAGACAGCTCAGACCTGGTCACAAGGGGTTATGGATCAGCTGTGAGCTGATTGAACCAAATCATCATAGCATATCACGCCTGAAAGCTTCGGTACCTGCAAGCACAGTGGCAGGAACCTGTGAGCCGCAGGCACGAGGCAGCAGCTCGGGAGAGGAGCGCTCTCCATCAAACCACCCCCGAGATAACAGCAGGTTTCCAGCTCAGCAAGCACAAGGCTGGCGGGGGCTCCACATGCCTGGGAGCCTCATCTTCCCACCGCCTCTCGCAAGCGGCTTTTCTGCAGCGTGAGCAGAGCAGCCCCCAGCCAGCAGGAAGGGAAATCAATGGTTCCATGGGAGCTCACGCGCCGCCGCTCGCGACAGCCAAGCGAGGAGTCATTAATTCCCCTCCTTGCTCAGTGACAGGCGCTGCCATGCTCGCTTCTGGACAGCTTCTGAGGAGCAGTGCTGGCCGGGGCGGCGCTGCTCCAGGCAGGCAGCACAGAGAAGGTGGGAAGGTTAAACGAGAGGGTGGCTGCCTACGCACGCCAGGGAGGGAGTGGGTCTCTCAGAAAACCCCGTGGCTGGTGCTGCCTGTCAAACATGGATTTATTTCATCCTGCTCCGTGCTTCTGAAAAATGTTGGAGCCCAGGTTGCCCTCCTCTTGCTCCAGGACTGCAGAGTTGTTTCCTTGCTACCTCCTCAGCTGCACGGAGAGGCTGGCACGGCAGTGAAGGGTGTGCTCCACTCCATGATTTTAAATCCCTGGAGCCATCCCAACACCTGCCCAGAGCTGGGCAGCTCAGGACCCACCCCATGGCTGGGGGATTAAAACAAAGAAACACATAGCTTTTGGTACCTCGCAGGGGCGAGCCTTTAATGGAACACAGAGACCCTGGTGTTACAGGCAGGCACGCCAAGGGATGAACAACAGATGCAGTGGAGTCTGTTTTCAGATTTCCATAACAAGTGTGTGTCAGGAGCTGGCAGCTATGAAGACATGTGGCATATGCTGGGTATGTCTGTGCCATGCCCTGCCCAGGAAGCTGTTTCTTCCACAGGAGCTCCTCAGATGAGTTACAGACACCAGGAATGGATGGAGCTGCTGTTCTGGGGATGCAGAGGGAGCTCACCTTGACCTTTCCTCCTTGTGGGCTCAAACTGCTGGTGCTGCAGTGCAGTAGGCAGTCCAAGTAAGGAATCGCCCACAAAGTCATAGCACATGAGGCCGATCCCAGGAAAAACAGGATGGCAGGAGGGTGGCTGCCATCCACTGGGTCAGGTCAGCAATGCCCAGGTATGCATTTTCCCCTTGTGCCCAGCCCAGCTGCCTCAGTCCTGCAACAGCTTGTGTTTCACAGTTGAGCTCTCTGAGCAGAGGTGAACAAAGAGAGTCCCAGCTGCTGTGCGAGCACGGAGCTCACACAGGTCGTAGTCGTGGGCCCACTCCACATTGCCCCAGCGCCGAATCTGAAGGAGAGGAGGAACATGGATTATACTCAGAGCTGCTCAGCAACTCTCAGCCTTCCTTCTCACGTGTCAAGCACAGGTAACCCCCCAGAACCATTCACTGACTGCTGGGGTAGGGACATCTCCAGATGAGGATCTGCTTCATCTGTACTGGGGTCTGAGACAAAGCCCCTTAAAAGGATGATGAAAAGAGTCTCAACTTCAGCCACTTTTGCGGCAGGGAGAGCTTCACACCAGGCTGACTTCCAGCAAGCTTGGTAGCTTGATGTCTACCAAGGCCTCCAGGTTGGATAACCTACAGCAAAAGAAGCCAGCCACAACTTTGCACTTCAGATTAGAGAGGGAGAAAAGCAGCCATCTGGGCTGTGTGAAAAGAAACTGGCAGCCCTGGGAGCACTCTGGGCTGTTGTGCCCGTGGTGTTGCTCTGCAGCAGCACGCTCCAAACGCTCTCAGACGCGGAGACTGGTGGAGTGGAACGTCTCCTGCTACAGCAGGCACTTCCCTTGGCAGTTATTTGTGGTGGGGGATGCATTTGTCATGCTGAGATTATTGCTATTTGAATTATAAGGCTGTTTTGTAACATAATTTACCTGGTATTCTTCCTCCAGGCGAGACAGAAGCACAGCTTTCTCTACTGTAATGTGCCTGTCAATCAGGCCCATGGACAGGATCAGTGATTTCAGCTGGGTGATTACAAATTCTATACCTGGAAGGGAATAACCCAAAATAAATAAGATTCATGGCTGTTTTCTGCAGCTTTACAGCAGCATCTTGACACACTTTGAAGAGGCAGGGAGGGTGTGATATCCCCTCAAGGAGGGCCAGTGATGCTCCCACCTGCACCTGGACACTCAGATCTATGGTTAAGAGCAGGCACAGAGCACTGTGCTGGCCCTGCCACTGCAGTGACAAAGGCCATGCCCTGGACACCACTTCCTTTTAGTCTGCCACAACCCTTCCCTCTGCAAAGGGAAGAGAGATCTATCCAGCCCTGAGCATTCTGTGTTTTTCTGTGGGTTTCACTGCCTGCTGCTCATTCAGGTCTTGAGCAGAGCAAACATCATTTCTTTATCTTTCAGGTGTCATTTAGCAGGTTCAGGCAAGAACAACTGGGTTATAAAGATGAAAAAGTGAGGACAGTGCACAGTGTGTGCACTTTGGAGTACTAAGCCCCATTTCTTTTTCTGGTAACAAAGCTGGGGATTAAATAATTAGAAGGTTTGGCATTAAAGAAGCTATTTGTGCTAAGGGAGCAAACAGCACAGTAAGACCCTGAACACCAGTGGCACTGAGGAGAGTCCTTACCCATGACAAATCCAGCTCAGGGCCTGGCCTGCAGATTTAAAAGATACACCTCAACACTCTAAGCAGGAGAAGAAAAACACGACAGACACTCCCTGCCCCGTGGAGAGGAACCACCTCCTCACTGGCCCAGCCTCACTCACCTTGCAGGGCCCACATGTTGTAGGATGCCAGATGGCTGATGAAGGTCTCCTTGGTGCTGGCTGGGATGTTTGGCCCCAGGATGCTGGTCGAGGAGCCAATTGTCACATTGTACCTGGAATGGTCACCCAAACCCTTAGAAAAGCTCAGGAGCTGTGGCTCTGGCAGCCACAAGCACCAGAGCTCCTGGGCTGAGCAGGGCAGGGCATAACCAGTCAGAAACACCTTTGAGCTCTTACCTTTTCTCAGCCCATGCAACCACAGGATCCCACTCATTCTTTTGCAGCTCTGCCAAGGCTGGAGGGTCCTCCACACGATAGCTGGGACAAAACCACACTGGATGGTCACTCCCAGGCTGGGACACACCTCTGGGAAGGACACTGACCCCACCAGGCCACAGCAAGAGGAACCAGGGCCTGCTGTCCACCCAGGCAGCAATGACTGGGAACAATCCCTCCCTGCCTCCTCCCTAAATTCAGAGGTTTTGTTCTAGGAAGGAAATTCTATCTTACTACCAAACAGAGCAGTGAACTGGCCAACTGAAAATCACAGGCAGCCCAAAGCCATGAGATGCAGTGAGGTTTAGCAGTTAGAGGAGGGGACAAATCCCACTGGAACTCTGTGTGGGGCTGCTCCTGCCTCTCCCTGCCCACCAGCTTAGCTCAGCATTCCCTGCTCCCAGTCTTACCAAAGCCATGAGGGAAAGTCATGGCCCTGTTTCCCTCTCCTCTCAGGAGCTGCCAGTGGAGGCTGGGACTGTGAGACAGAAGCTTGGGCATGAACAGGCTTGATCCTGCAGCCCACGAGGACTTTAAGGAATGAAGGGCATTTTGCTATTGGTACCAGTAGTCTGAGGTGCCTGTGCTGGCACAGGAGCACCAGGGACAGACTGAAAGATCCCCCCACGCCTTTCAAAGATGTCTCCTTTACTCTCAGATCTTCACTTCCTGCCGCTCCCACTCCTGCCCAGCATGGAGGTGTCCATAACAGAGTTCAACGGAGGACCAGACCCTCATTTTCCCCCTTCAGATGCACAGATCCCACCAGGTCTGCAGGCGTGGGGATGGTCTAAACTATTTCAAACCCCTGAGCCAAAACTAGCATGGATCACAGCCCTGCCATGACCAGGTTACAGTAGACATTTTTCCCTCACTTTCCCCAACCATCTTCCCAGAATCCATCTCATACCAGAGGGTGTCTGTCTCCAGAAACTTCACGGCCGCCCGGATCAGCTGCGTTTTGTTTCGCTGCGTGGGATTGTCCAGGGCCGTGTTGCACAGAGTGGTCTGGGGATAAAGGCAGTTTAACCTGCTGTTAGTCAAGGCTTGGAGAGGCAGCAGCTTCCACAGTATAATGCCAAGAAAAGCCCAGGAATTTGTGGTGGACAGAGAAGTAAGGGATGCAGCTAAAGGGGGTGCAGGGCCAGAATGTGGTTTGTGTAATAGGAATCTCCTCAAATGTGCCAGAAGCCCTGGGAGCAGCCCATTAAGCAGCAGGGCAGAGGGACCATGGACTGCTCCAGAGCTCATTGTCTCCTCCTACCCCTTCCTGTTCCCAGTAACACTGTCCAGCCCCTTCTCAACTCCCCACAGTGACAGAGTCCTCCTACACAAGCACCTAAGTATCTAATCACCCTCACAACTGCAAGGTACCCAAAGAAAGTCCTGACCTCTTGTCCCTGTTTTCATGGGCGTTAGGACAGAACCACCAAATCTTTTACATTGCAAAAGAAGTCCAAGATCATCGAGTCCCACCTTTGACCACCTCATCAACTAGACTAGAGTACTGAGTGCTATGTCCAGTCATTGGGAACAGGACAACCTGCTCCCTCCACACTCTGCATTTGGAGACCATTCAGAGGTCTCAGCATCCCACCCTGTGCTGTGCTCACCAGGTGCATTGTGTAGAACTTGATGGTGTCTTTCTGGGAATCCCACTCTGTTGCCACTGCAATGGCCAAGGCCTCGCTGGGGACAGTGAAGAGCTTGGCCTGGGGTGTTTTCAGCTTTCGGTGGTCCAGGTTTATTTCAAAGCCTCCTGGGGAATCAGAGTATAAGTCCTGGGGAATCAAAGAGGAGCAGGCACTAAGGAACAACAGACAACCCCACAGCGGGAGCAGATTCAGAGCTGGAGCTGAGGGAACAAAGGGCCAGGAATGCTCAAGTTTCCCACCATTACTTGGAGCTGTTTCCCACCATGGAGCTTTGCCATAGATGAGGAAGGGGCAGAGCAGCTGGTGACAAACACCCCGCTCACACAGCCTGGGCTGTGGGAGCCACTTTATGTGGTGTGGGGTGATGACAGCCCTCGCAGGGACCAGCTCCTCTGTCCCATCCTGTGGCCCTGCTCACCTTCTCCTTGTGAGATGCTCACGTTCTGGTAGAACCTCTTCCTCTCTGGGGATAGAAATAGAGTCAATCAGGAGAGTTGGAAGAGACCTCTGAGATCATCAAGTCCAACCCTTGATCCAACCCCACTTTGATCACCAGATCATGACACTCAGTGCCACGTCCAGTCTCACCTTAAAAACCTCCAGAGATGGTGAGTCCACCCCCTCCCTGGGCAGGCCATTCCAATGCCTGAGCACTCTCTCTGCAAAGAATTTCTTTCTAATATCCAACCTAAACCTGCCCTGTCAGAGCTTGAGCCCGTGCCCTCTTGTCCTGCTGGTGGTTGCCTGAGAGAAGAGACCAACCCCCATCTGGCTACAACCTCCTTTCCGGGAGTTATAGACAGTGCTGAGGTCACCTCTGAGCCTCCTCTTCTCCAGGCTGAACACCTCCAGCTCCCTCAGCCTCTCCCCACAGCACTTGTGCTCCACTCCCTTCTCCAGCCTCGTTGCTCTTCTCTGGACACGCTCCAGCCCCTCAATCTCTTTCCTGACCTGAGGGGCCCAGAACTCAACACAACACTCAAGGTGTGGCCTCCCCANCTGCAGAGCCCTCCTGCCTTCTAACAGGTCGACACTTCCTCCCAATTTGGTGTCATCTGCAAATTTGCTAATTCTTTGGGTCCTGTCCCTGGCACTCCCCTCAGTTGCATCTCACTTATTCTCTGCTTTGACCTGCCTTGCTGGAGGAACCACAGCTGGGGCAGGACGCTCCTCCCTCCAGCCCAAACATCCCTTTCCAGCTCGGGAATACACCTGCTCCACCTGCAAGGTGAGCCTGAGGGAACTGCAGGCCTCCCTTTAGGAGCAGCCTCCTTTCCTACCAGCACTGCTGCACACAGTCTCAACACCTGAGAGCAGCATTACACATATTCCAAGGGCTCACATCCCTCCCACAGGGTGGGAAGAATCCATGAGCCATTCCCATGACATTAGCAACCAGGTTGTAAATCCCAAACCCATAAATCTGCCTCGTGAAGGGCACACAAACAGGTCAGGCTGCAGGTCTGTTATTCCAGGCTAAAAAAAGCACATTCCCGCTGGGGAATTGGAAGGATTTGCTCAGGCTCAGCGACCTGCGAGCTTTGGGGCCTTGGCAAACGCCACAGGCACAGCTCTAAAAACAAATTAAAATGTGAGCACCCCAGAGGAGCCCCGAGGCACGTCAGTGGGCTCCCAAAACCCTGCTGTAGTCTTTGCGACTCTGCAGCTTCACCTCACAGAGAACGAGACTAATCTCACTGCCCTCAAACCCACACGATTCCAGCAAACCCTGCGGAGGGCACACACGGCCCAGAACGTGCCTGAACCCGCCCAAATCCCTAGAAAACAACAAAACGCAAACACAGGCGTGACAAACTGGTGCACTGAGGGCTCGGTCCTGCTGGCAGAGAACACCCTGGCTCCGAACAACAAATACAGCCAGGAAAAGGGGAGGGGGGGGAGAGGGTGAGCCCCGGGACCGGGGCCGTTCTCCTCCAGCCCACAGGGCTCCGAGCCCAGCCCTGTCCCAACCTGGAGGATGGGGATCCCCAGGAAAACCCCAAGGAAGTGCCCCCCTCCCCAAAGGCGGCTGGAGCCGCCCTGGCGCTCCCTCACCTCCCGGCGGGGCATAGGCCCGGCGCCCGCATGGCTCCGCCAGGCCGCTCCCGGCAGCGGCAAGAGGCGACCGCTGGAGCCAGGTGGCCAGGGAGCGCACCCACAGCAGCCGGCGACAGCCACGACATCCGCGCCACATCGCGACAGCCACCACAACCCCAACCGCGCTCAGCGCCGCTCCCTGGGCGCCGCCATCTTGCCGGCGGCCGCAGCCAATCAACACCAAAAACTACATTTCCCAACAGCGCCTCGCGGCCCCGCAACCAACCAGCGCGCGCCCGCGCACCCGCTGCCCAATCACCGAGCGGCCGCACTCCCCAGCGGGCCAATGGGAGGGCGCGCTGAGGCGCTGCCGGGAGGCCTCGACCTCAAGCGGCGGCCTCGGCGTGAGGGAGAGGAGCGGAGCGGGAGGCTCCCCCCCGGCCGTGCCCGGCCCCGGCCACGCTGGCGCCCGGGGACCCCCCCGAGATGCCGGTTCGGAGCGAGAGACGCCGCGCAGGAGGGATTGGAGGAGGCAGCGGTTCGTCCTCTTCGTCTTCCTCCTCCCCCGCCGCCGGAGGAGCGGCCGCCAGCAGCCTGGTGCCGCCGCCCCCCATCAACACGGCGCAGCCCGGCGTGGCCACCTCGCTGCTGTACAGCGGGGCCAAATTCCGCGGGCAGCAGCGAAGCAAGGGCAATGCTTATGAGGTGGAGGTCGTCATGCAGGTGAGGAAGGGGAAGGCGTTGCGAGACGAGCTCTGGCAGGGTGGGAACGTCCACCGCGGCCTGAGGCGAGCGGGGAACCCGCTCGCCTCAGGCCCGCGGTGGTCGTTCCCACCCTGCTTGCCCCTTGCGACAGCACCCGCATCACCCCCTCCCCATGCCTCTCTACGAGCAGCAATGTCTTCTTTAAACACCATTAAACACCATCAAACACAGATCTGGCACTCAGTGCTATGATGTGGTTGGGGTTGGTGATCTCAGAGGTGTTTTCGCGGCCGTGGCATCCGACCCCACGGGGGTGGTTTTGTGTGTGGATTCTTGGTGTTCCCCGTGGGTTTTAGCTGTGCTGGAGGCATCCCGTGGCTGCTGGGTTGCACTGCACATCCCTCACAAGGCTGGGTTTGTGGTGGAAAAACGCTGGTGGGTTTTTTTTTTGTGCTGGTTTTTGCCCGTGTCAGCTGAGGAGAAGGGGCTGCCAGCCCTCGCCGTGCTGAGTGCAGGGAAATGTCACAGGTCTTTGATCACAGGTGGGGAAGATTTTGTCACAGCTGAGGTTTGCACTTCTCTGAATAACTCGCTGCCTGTTTTGAAAGCTTTTCCCTGGAGATACCAGGGAAGAGCTTGGAAAATCCCCTGGTTTT
Source organism: Sakesphorus luctuosus (assembly GCA_013396695.1). NCBI lineage: Eukaryota > Metazoa > Chordata > Aves > Passeriformes > Thamnophilidae > Sakesphorus > Sakesphorus luctuosus. Next base: position 287,188 of record VWZD01000661.1, read on the forward strand.
GAAGGTGCTTGGAGCAGGCAAGCCCTTGCCTAGTTTCTGCACAGCAGGAGCAGAGAAGTGCAGCCTGACAACTCAAAAGACAGGTGGCATAAAAGCTTTAGATTTAGCAGAAAGGCTGCCTGTAAAATGCGGGAGGTGTGGGTGATTCTGCCAGGGATGCTTTTGCTTGGAGAACACTGTGGGTTGGATTCCTTCCGGCTGGAGAGGGTGGTTTGCTTCCTGCTGGAGACTTCAGGGCAGAGGGTGCTTCCTTGGAAACAGGAGTGGGATGTGGAGGCTGACAGAGGTGAGCTGGGCACCTGTAAATGATCTTTTCAGGTGGTTCCCAGCATGGGGAAAGGCTGGCAGTGTGAGCTCTGGGCTGTGAGCTGCACACTCTGTACCAGCTGAAGCTGAAATTATCCTTGGAAGGGTTAGAAACTGCTTTGGATCAACCATGTACCTTCATGCCTATGTTTATGGTTGGACTTTGCACTCTTTTCTAGCATGTGGATATGGAAAACTCCTATCTCTGTGGATACTTGAAGATTAAAGGCCTTACAGAGGTGAGTGGTAACTGCAAAACAACACAGGAAGGTGCTGGGTAAAGACTTGCTTTTTTTCCTAACCTGGTGGGGTGGGAAGAAGCTTTTCCCAGAAGTGGGAAGTGGAGGGATTGAGCATGTTTGTAGATTTATCAGGGGATCTCCACTGGGGAGTGGTGGTGCTGGCTGTAAATGTCACTGCTGATTGTCCAGCTGGGATCTTCATAGGATCATTAAGGTTGGAAAAGCCCTCTAAGGTCCAGCTGTTAACCCAGCACTGCCATTTTACCAGTAAATCATGTCCCCAAGTGCCACATCCACATGTTTTTTGAACTCTTCCAGGCTAAGCCCCCTCTGCTCCTCCGTATAGGAATTGTGCTCCAGACCCTTCCCTGCATTTCAGCTCTGACACTGTTCCTCTGGCTTCATGAAGTGAGGAGAGAAGCTGGAATAAGAGGGTGGAGGCTGTGGGTGTGCAGGAGTTGGGCTTGGAGAGGTGTGGGGAGCACCGGCCTCGGATTGCCCTGAGCTGTCGCTGTGAGATGCTTTTTGCTGAATGCATGGAGCTCTTATCTGCATTGGGGTTTGTGTGTGTAGGTGACAATTCTGACCTCACCTTTGTGTCTCCTCCCTCTCTCTCTCCCAGGAGTACCCAACCCTCACCACGTTCTTTGAAGGCGAGATAATCAGTAAGAAACACCCGTTCCTAACGCGCAAGTGGGACGCAGATGAAGATGTGGATCGTAAACACTGGGTAAGTAAATCTGGGGCACGTGTGGTTCTGGGCAGCTGGCTGGGAGGAGAAGGGCAGCTTGTGCCCATGGAAGAGCTGTCAGAAAGGCCTGGAGACTTCTCCTTTGGGTGTCTCCCTCCTTTTTCCCACTGGGATCTTTGCAACTGGGAGTCACTGCAGCAAGCTGATCCGTGATGAGGGAGAGGATGTCTTGTTTTCCACTTGCTAGCCCTGGGGTTGGAAGGGAGCAGGAGCAATCCTCATGTCTTGTCCCCCTAAGAGAACACAATCCTTATTTTTGAAGGAAAATTGGAATGGAGAAGGGGAGAGGGCCCCTCTAGCACAGGTAGGGCAGTTGGTCCCTGTCTCTGCTCAGGCCAGAGTGTTCCTGCTGCTGTGCTCTGGTCGCCTCCCTGCCTTGACCTTGCTGTTGTTTGCCAGGCTTCCATGTTTATTATATTTCTGTCAAAATATTTTCCTCTGGAAGTGGAGGAGCTTCTCCAGCTGGGTGTTAGTAGTTTTTCCCTCCTAAATAACAGCTGGCACTTAAGCTCTACTCCTGGAATAAACATCCTGGGTTTTTTTTGTCTTCTTTTTTGTTTCAGGGAAAGTTCCAGGCTTTTTACCAGTATGCAAAAACATTTAACTCTGATGACTTTGATTATGAAGATCTGAAAAATGGGGACTATGTCTTCATGAGATGGAAGGTAAACTCTGTGTGTCTCCTTCTCTGATGAGCTGCTTGCAAGCCACTGGTAGAGGCTTGTGGTGCCTGAAAGCTTTTTCACCTATGATGATTTAATGAAAGATCTCACCTGGCCAACCCCCAAAACCGACTGTACTTGCAAGTTCCAGTGTGACTCGTGTCTAGCCAGCTAATTGTGTCCTTAAGGGCTGCAGTTATGGCTAAAGACACAACAGGAAAATCTTGCTTGGTGGCTCTCCAGAGGATGAAAGAATTGGTGTCTCCAGCCCCTGTGTGGGGCCTGTATGTGTTTGATGCAGACTGGGCAGTCTGCACCTCTGTTCTTCAGCTGAGATCATCACAGAGTCATCATAAAGGTTTGAGTTGGAAGGGAGTTTACAAGCTCATCTAGTTCAACCCAGGGACACCTCCCACCATCCCAGGTTGCTCCAAGTCCTGTCCAGCCTGGCCTTGGACACTCCCAGGGATGGAGCAGCCACAGCTTCTCTGGGCACCCTGTGCCAGGGCCTGCCCACCCTCACAGGGTAGAATTTCTTCCTAATATTTAATGTAAATTTCACCTCCGTCAGTGTGAAGCCTCTGCCCCTTGTCCTGTCACTCCCTGCTCTGGTAGTTTCTCTCCAGCTTTTTCATAAGCCCCCACAAGTCTTGAAAAGCTGCAGTAAGATCTCCCTGGGGCCTTCTCTTCATTCTCAGGCTCTGATTCCTAATTTTGCAATTGGCTTCTGGGTTGCAAGGGGAAGGTGTTGAACTGAAACTCAACTCCTGCACTTTTAAAACTGGTTCTGTTCTCAGTTATCTGCTTCCCTGAGAGATGCATATGGTGAAAGGACACTGGTCTCTGGTCTGGGCTGCTGCAAGTGCAGGGAGTGCTCTTCATGTTAGTGGGGGCCAGTACTTAGTTTGGGAGGGCAGATTAGGGTGGATTGGGGCTGTATCTGACCAACATTTTAAAATGCAGCCTGTGTTTTGAGTGCAGGAGCAGTTCCTAGTCCCAGATCACACCATCAAGGACATCAGTGGTGCTTCCTTTGCTGGTTTCTATTACATCTGCTTCCAGAAGTCAGCAGCATCTATAGAGGGCTATTACTACCATAGGAGTTCAGAATGGTAAGGAAGTTTTCTGCCTCCTGAGGACTCAAACCAACCTGTGATTCCTCTCCTGTTCATCCACAGCCTTGGGAGTGTCCAGGCAGGAGGTTCAGGCTGGTGGCTGGACCTCAGGGCAAAGGGGAGGGGATGTGGGCTTTGCTTGGCCTGAGCAGGCTGGTGCAGCCCATTGGTGTGGAATGAACTGCCCTTTTGGCACGGGGTGGGAGTGGAAATACGGGCTGGGAAGGTGGAGATGGGGAGGTACAGGCTCTGGAGAGGATGTCAAGGGACCTTTGAGAGAGAATTTGCTGCTTTCTCACATATAACAGTGTGGCTCTTGTTCCCTTCAGGCAGAAATCCTGTTCAGGCCAGGGCTTTGTGTTCTGAGGTCCTTGGAGTGTTGCTGTAAGACAAGGGAACAGTCAAAGCTAATTGGTGGGGGTTTTGTTGGGAAACTCTCTTCCCTTGGATGGTTGTCAGGAGCAGCAAGTGAAGCTCTCAGGGGGAGGGAAGGAACCAGGAGGTTTTCAGACACATCCCCTCGAGCTGAGCTTTGAAAGACTTGAGTGTAATTTGCACTTGTAGCAAACACTGCTTGAACATGAAAGCTGTTGAACTTCAAAGAGTGTCCAAAAAAACCACCACAGTCAGCCCACCTGGAATGCTGCCTGGCTGCAGGTGCCTCAGGAGTCACTGGAGTGGGAATCAAGGCATCATTAAGATTGGAAAAGTCCTCCAAAATCATTGAGTCCAACCTTTGACCAAGTCCCACCATTGCCACTAAACCCTAAGTGTCATGTCTGGTTGTTTTCTGAGTGCTTCCAGGGATGGTGGCTCTACCACTTCCCTGGGCAGCCCAGTCCAGGGCTTAACCACTCTTTCAGTGAAGTATTTTTTCCCTAATATCCAACCTGAACCTCTTCTGGCACAACTTGAGGCCATTTCCCCTTGTCCTGTCATTATTTGTCTGGGAGAAGAGCCTGACCCCCACCTGGTTCCAGCCTCCTGTCAGGGAGTTGTGGAGAGTGATGAGGAGCAATGCTGAGTCACGACGAGATTTTGGCATTGTAGGAAGTGGGTGTTGGATGCCTGAACACCTCTGGGACTGTAAGGGGGGTAGAAGAGCCAGCAGATCTCCATGTAATCCTCTCCTCCATGTTTTCCTTCTCTCCCAGGTATCAGTCATTGAATTTAACTCACGTTCCTGAGCACAGTGCTCCTATCTACGAATTCCGATGACAGTCCGGATCTGATACCGCCCAGACGCAAACCGGGCAGGAGAGCATGGCCTGCCAGGAGAACTGTGTCCCTGTGGGAGCACAGGAATGCACTCTTCTCTCCTGCCCCTTGGACTTGCCAGAGAGAGCCTGGATGTTAACTCACCCAGCCCGAGGAGCTGCTGGAGCTTGATTCTCCCTCCTGTCGAGTGGCCATTTGATCTTTACTCTGGTTTTAAGCTACTTTAATGCACTTTCTTGTTGCACAGCTCATTTCTCTGTCACTGAAGTTCCTCCCAGCTCTCCTCTGGAAGCTGTTTCTCAGTAGCTGGAATCGGTGCTCTGGCCTCTGAGTAATAAGGAAATGTAAGCTCAGGGCTTATGTTTTCCTTGTTACATCCTGATGTGGATTGAAATTGCTGGGATTCGAGTTGGTTGCCCAGATTACCAGCTCAGAGCCAGGTCCTGGGTGTGAGGCTCAGCTGTGGAGTCTGTTGGGGATTGTTGGCTGAGGTAAGGCTGGAAGGAGCCTCTGCTGGCTAATGAGGTTAGCCAGAGCTGCAGATCCATCAGGAATGCTGGCCCTTTGGAGCTGGGAGCTGTTCCAGTGTCTGGATACGCCACTGGGAATTAATTTGATGTACGGACTTCCAGGCTCTCAGTAAAGTGGATCTGAACTCTGCTTGTAGGTGTATATTTGCTCTTTACTTAAGTTAAGGGTCAAAAAAAAAAGGAAAAAAAAAAGGACAAAAAAGAAAAAAGGACTTTTATTAAAAAAATATATATCTATTTTTATGGTTCCTTTTCCAAAGGACCCTATGGCAAATGCACAAGTACTCGATTCCATGTTACTGTTTTCACATTGAAAACCAGGAATGTCTGTGTTTTTATATCCATGTATGTATCCAGCTGAGCTTTGGGAACATAACCAGAGTGCAAGCACTGAGCAGGGTCACCCTGAGACCACTCAGCGTTTGCCCTCACCCTTCATGCTTCACCACCACTGCTTGACTCCTTTTTACGAGGAAATATAAGAAAAAAAGAGAAAAAAACCCCAAACAACAAAAAACCCCCTCCCAGTAGCTCCCGCTGACTCTGAATGTTCCAAGTGACATAATTAAGGCTCTGTGTGCCAAAGCGTGTGTGTGTGTGTGTGTGTGTGTGTGTGTGTGTGGATGGATGGATGGATGGATGTGTGGGGTGGTTCTTTTTCAATGACACTTTAAAACTTGGCCTCAGTTGTGTTTTTACCATGTCAGTCCCACCTGGAGGGGCTTTTGTGAGAGTTTAGTTTGCCTTTTTCTGGCTGGTTTAAAACTCAGCCCCCTCCAAGCACGGCTGGGTGCTGAGGACGGATTTTCCGCCCGGGAGAGGGTGGCGAAGCCTCCAAGGTGCTTTGGGTTTGCTTCTTTTGAACTAACTTCCTTCTTTTTTGGCAGCAGTTGAATCGCTTGTTTAAGCCTTAACGAGGAGGGATTCAGGGCTTGGTGAGTCCCTTTCCTCTATTCCAGGTTGGGATGTTGCGTGGTGGGGCTGGGCTCAGAGATGATGCGGGATTTGGCTGCCTCGTGCTGTGCCCCGTGGATCGATCCTTCTCCCCAGCACATGCAGAGAGAGATGCTGAGGGGAGAAGGGGGAGACCTGGCCCTTCCAGGGAGTGTGTGCTGGTGCCTTGGCTGTTGCAGGTGGATGTGTAGGGAAGCACGGAAGCCCTTGGGGGCTGTGGGCAGAGCAGCTGGGAAGTGCATTGCTGTTTTATTCTGCTCCTCCTGGAGAAACTCGGCCCCCTTTTGAGGAGAGGGGTTTCCTCATGGGTGGTGCTGGGAGATCTGCTTTTAGAGGTGAAAACCAGTGATGCTGCTCCACTGTGGGGGTGAAGCCTCCTCCCAAGTGCTGTGTGGGTGCAGGGACCCAGCTCCAATGGCTCTTCCCAGCCCTCCAGAGCTGTCTGTGCAATACTGGGTGTGGCACTGGTGCCCCTGTGCTCCCAGAGCTGTCAGTGCCAGTGGAACACTTGGATTTCTGGCATGGTTTAGTTGTATTAACCCTGGTCGTTGGCAGGAGCTGAGTTAGGAGGGCCCTGGGGGTGTTTAACGTGTGTAACTATCCCAAAATCTCAGAAGTTTTAATTTGAGACTTGATGCGTTGTGAGAAGGGTGTGGATGGAGCATCCTAGTCTCTGCCTGTCTCCTTCCCACCATCCTGGAAGGGATTTCAGCTGACTCCCAGAACTGTCTGGATCTGACATGTGGCAGGTGCAGAGTGGGTTGTGGAGCCGAGGGGTCTGCAGGGGCTGTCAGGGTGTGGATTTTCCCTCCTCGAGAGCCTTTGCTTTGGTTTTCCTGTTCTTTGACTTGTTTGAGCTGAGGAGGAACGTTATGTATGTCTTGGTGTGGTGAGAAAGGCCCAGGGGAGGATTTGGGGGGCAGAGGTGAGAAATGGGATGTGTGGGGCTGAGAGAGGTGGTGGTGTCCGTGTGGGAGCAGAGGGAGTGGGGCCGAGGAGGTGTTTTGTGGAGCGATCAACATCCAAATTAAACGTGAATGGAATTGAACGGGTCTGTGTCTGTGTGTTTGTCCTCCAAAGCACTCCCCAGTTCCAGGGCGGTGCTGTCCCTCCTCATTCCTCCAGGGCGTCTTCAGGAGTCCCATCAGCTGCCGACGGCCTTAATTCACGAGGTCACAGAATCATTTTCGTGGGGAAAGATCTGCAGGATCATCGAGCCCACCCTGTGCCCGATGCCCACCTTGTCACTGAGTGCCACGACCAGTCCTGCCTTGGGCACCTCCAGGGCTGGGCACTCCAAACCTCCCTGGGCCGTTCCATGCCTGACCATCCTTTCCATGCAGAAATCCCACCTGGTGTCCGACCTGACCTTGCCCTGGCACAGCCTGAGGCTGTTCCCTCTGCGCCTCTCCCTGTTCCCTGGAGCAAATCCCGATCCCCTCCTGGCTCCAGCTGCTGTCAAGGATGCACCTCAATTAGAAGCAGGACTGGGGCAGCCCTGCTGTGGTGTTTCCCTCTGCTTCCTAAGACGTTTCCCTTCTCAGCTCGTGTCTCCCCCTTCGCCCGGCGTCCCGTCTCTCCCCTCCGTGTCACCCCCTCGTGTCCCCCACCGTGTCCCCCCTGCAGTGGCGGCGGGCGGAACCCGCGGCGCGGGGCTCGGGGCGCGGGCGGAGCGCTC
>VWZD01000661.1:294731-333667 GCA_013396695.1 Sakesphorus luctuosus
TGTGATGTTATGGGGGGTTGGAGTTATGAGGATCTGAGAGTCCAGAAGGGGCTTTGGAAGGCACGGGGAGAGATGCCAGGGCAGAAGGGGCTTGGGGGGCAGTGGACTGAGGAGCTGAGCCCCCCACGGGCTCTGCCAGAGCTGCTGCTGTGATGGGGGGGCTTTAGGCTGTGCTAAATAATAGAAATAAAAGTACTAAAAGCTGTAAGCCCCTGTTTTTCATGCCCTTTGCTGTTGCAAAAGGAAACATCACCTTCCTTTTTGTCTAGACCAAGTGTATATTCAAGTGTTTTGCTAAGAATAAGGCAATAAAGTACTTTCCCACACTGAACTCTGAATTAAATATCTTTAAAAGCTGGCAAGAGAAGGGGAAGGTAACGCTTGGGGTTTGGATGTGACCAGGTGCAAGGAGAGGCCTTTTCCCGGGAGCAGCTTTCCCCCTGTGCTCCCTCCCTCCTGAACTGGCTCTTTCAGCCCTTCACTCCTACATCTGCTCTCTCTCTGCCTTGCTCCTTTTCCTCAGGGAATTTTTTGGCTGTGCCCCTCTGTTCTGGCTCTGTGCAGTCCCTGGGAGGTGTCCCCCCCGTTCCCGGTGTCCCCCCCATTCCCGGTGTCCCAGGAGGTGACAGAACCCTCGGGAGCATCACTGAGCCGGACCGAGACCCGCAGTGTTTCCTTTGGGGCATGTTCTCATTTCCAGAAGTGAATCACCACCAATTCCTGTGCCAACCAACTGCTGTGTTTGTGTCATTCCAGCCACCGAGTACCACCTGGGGCTGCTGAAGGCAAAGCTTGCCAAGTACAGGGCTCAGCTGCTGGAACCCTCCAAGTCCCCGGCGGCCAAGGGCGAGGGCTTCGATGTGATGAAATCAGGAGATGCCCGAGTGGCACTGATTGGGTTTCCCTCTGTGGGCAAGGTTAGTGAGGGGCTGTGCCTCCCAGAATCATAGAATGGATTGGGTTGGAAAAGNCTGAGCCTCCTCTTCTCCAGGCTAAACACCCCCAGCTCCCTCAGCATCTCCCCACAGCACTTGTGCTCCACTCCCTTCTCCAGCCTTGTTGCCCTTCTCTGGCCCCGCTCCAGCCCCTCAATCTCTTTCCTGATGAGGGGCCCAGAACTGAACACAATACTTGAGGTGTGGTGTGGCCTCACCAGTGCTGAGTACAGGGGAAGGATCACTGCCCTGGTTCTGCTGCCACACTATTCTTGATACAGGCCAGGTTTCGCCTTTTCATGTGCCTGTCTGTGGTGATGCTGATCTCTTGCTTTCCAGTCCACATTTCTGAGTTTAATGACCTCAACCGCCAGCGAAGCCGCGTCGTACGAGTTCACCACACTGACCTGTATCCCAGGAGTCATAGAGGTGAGTAGGATTCTCCTGCCTTTGGCATAGGAAGGGATGGAAACCCAGTTGTGTAAATATGTTTTTGTACCAGGTGCACTTGTGCCACTAAGGAGCAAAGACATCCAAATGTCCCCAAAGCTGATTTTTGCTTTAAACTTCAGGAGTTTAAAGTTAGAAGCTTGAGGTTTCAGGCCTTCTGCAACCTGCAGTGCTGATTTAGCTCTTTCCTGAACTCCATAACTCTTCAGGATTGAATGCCTGGCCAAGATTTGTGTGCTGCTGTTTGACTGACCAGAGCAATACAACAATGCTCGACTGAATTTTGTATAACTGCTGTCGGTGCCAGTGACCAGATGGCTGCAAACCTTGACAGATTTGTTTTTAATGAAGCCTTAAAGGAGGCAATCTGTACTGTGGTCAATTCTGAAACAAAATACAGCTACTCCTGTCCTTGAGGAGTTTTGTTAGTGGTGGCCTAAGCATCCATCAGTAAAACAAATGGTAAAGGGCATCAAACTGAAAAATGTCCAAGAGTAATGAGGAAATCTGGGTCAGGATGGAACGGGGAGTTAAATAATGAAAGTAACTGTATTGGTGTGAAAAGGGACATAAATAGTGTTACACATCCAAGCACAGCTGTGAGCTGCAACAACAGCTGGGAAGCCAATGCCCTGCAGATCTGAGGAATGAGAGTCTCCTGCCTTTTTCCTGGTACTGTAAGACTTGCAGCACACCTGGATAGTTCTGATCCATCGCAGTAAGGGATGTGGCACTTGCTCATTACTGACTTTTCTCATTAGACCAGGAAAGTGAGGGTTGTTTTTCCTTTCCTTTCCATTTCACCAGCTCGGGATAACGTGACTGCTGTGCCGTTTTCCTGGTGTTTTGTCCAGCTGCAGTCATGGGATGCTTTGGGGGGTCTGGACTAACACATAGCTGTGTGTGCTGAACACAGCCCATGGCCAATGCTCTGGAATTTGCCTCAGAGCAGAGCCACCACCTTTGTGTCAAGTTCCCTTGCCCTGCCAGCTCCATCTAGTTCCACTCTCCACAGGATTTGGACCCCAGCATGTGCTTGGGGCTTTCAAGGCAGCTCAAGTCACCTGCAAAAAGCTTTCAACTTTTCCATCCTTCTGTTTCCATTTCAGTACAAAGGAGCCAATATTCAGCTGCTGGATCTGCCTGGAATCATTGAAGGAGCAGCACAAGGTTGGCTCATCTCTGTGTTCATGTGAAGGAGGGATTTGCCCTCAGTAGTGCCCCTGGGTGTCTCAGGCATTCACAGGTTTCCTGGGCTGAGGGTTCCCGTGTTGGCTTCCTAAATTTTAGAGTCCTTGATCCTGTGTGAGCCAGATTCCTGTCCCTGAACCCACATAAGGGTCTATATGCAGCAGAAAGATGCTTTTCTGGAGGTGGGAGCTAAAGCCAGCCAGTCACTTCTCACCTCCTTGCTGGAGTGTTATCTGGCTCATCTGTTTTCTGGTACTCAGGAAATCTAAAGAAAGATGCTGGAGAGGCAGAGAGGGGAATTACAGCTAAACAGCAACATCATTTGACTAATTCCCTGAGTTCCTGCCAGTCCTCCCATGACTCCTGATACTGGGAAGGCGTGTTGGCTTTGTCTCTGCATTGTCATTGTCCTGATTGCCTGGTCATGTCTGAAGACAGCTTAGGAAATCATGGAGTCATGGAATACCCTGAGTTGGGAAGGACCCACAAGGATCATCCAGTCCAACCCCTAGCCCTGCACAGACACCCCAACAATCCCACCCTGTCCTGAGGGCATTGTACAAACACTCCTGGAGCTCTGGCAGCCTCGGGGCTGTGCCCACTGCGCTGGGGAGCATGGTCAGTGCCCACCACCCTCTGGGGGAAGAACCTTTTCCTGAGAATCCACCCTACCCTGCCCTGACTCAACTCCAGCTGTTCCCTGGGGTCATGTCACTGGTCACCAGAGAGAAGAGATCAGTGCCAGAAGATGCCTTGGAAAACTTTGGAAAATCACCTAACGGTCTCTTTTTGGGGGAACATGGCCTGACTAATAAGATCTGTCTCCTTTTTGACCAGAAAGTGTAACCCCTCTGGACAGGTGCCCCAGGCCCACACCACTGTCCTGGGTGAGCTCTCTGTGCTGCCCGGAGCTGCTGCCAGGCCCCCCAGCAACTGCTGCAGCCAGGGCAGCACTGCTGGGTCTCTTTCCTTGCTTCCAAGCTGCTGTACAGAGCAGGAGTCCCCATCTGTCACAGAACCCATGGCTGTTTCCTCTTGCTGATGCACATCCACCTCCTGTTTCCCCAGGGAAGGGCAGAGGTCGGCAGGTGATCGCTGTGGCCAGGACAGCAGATGTTGTGATCATGATGCTGGATGCCACCAAGGGCGAGGTGCAGAGGTGAGTGTGTGCTGGGCATGGCAGGTGGGCCGGGCTCAGGATTCTCCATGTGCCCAGGAATTGAGTATTTAAGCTATTGAGTGTGAGGTGGTGGTTGTACTCCATGAGAAGCATCCCAGCTGGCTGTCTTGGGTCCTCAGCTGAAGGATCATTCCCACAGGATGGCTGTCAGGGATGGGAATGCCTACCAGGATCAACACCACAGACTCTGGCCTGCATTAGGTGGGTTTTAGTTTGTAGTGAAAGCTCCCAGCAGGTCTGTGCCAACAGAAAAGTGGAAAAGGAAAGGTCTGGGTGTCACCTGGCAGTGCTCAGCCTCACAGGTACTGACATGCAGTGTCCCTGCAGGGCCTTGCTAGAGAAAGAACTGGAATCTGTAGGAATCCGGCTGAACAAAAGCAAACCAAATATCTACTTCAAGGTGAGGTTTCCTGAGCTCCTGCAGGCACAGTGATGTCTGGCTGCCTGCTCAAAGCCCAGCCCCTCCTGCTGGACATGCTGAGGGGGGATGGGGGTTTTACAGGATGTTCTTACATGTTGCTTTATTGCCTCCTGCAGCCCAAGAAGGGTGGTGGCATCTCCTTCAACTCCACTGTTACATTGACTCAGTGCTCGGAGAAGCTGGTGCAGCTCATTCTCCATGAATACAGTATCCTTTCCTGAAGCAAGAGAGCCTCCAGCCCCAGCAGATCATGATTCAGGTGGTTCCTCCTGTGGGACAGCCTTGGTGTCACTTTGGTGCTGGCTTTGCAAGGGAGCTCAGCCTGTGGCTCACAGTGGGGCAGAATTGTGTGGGATTTGTGCCTTGACAGTGTTCACCTCAGAAATCTTCAATGCTGAGGTCCTGTTCAGAGAGGATTGTTCCCCTGATGAGTTCATTGATGTGATTGTAGGCAACAGGGTCTACATGCCGTGCCTCTACGTGAGTATCTTGGACAGCCTGGCTTCTGTTGCATCCAGCATCTTTCTGTGCCAAGGGAAACATTGGATTGTCATAGAATGATGGAATGATTTGGGTTGGAGTGGACCTTAAAGCCCACCCAGTTCCACCCCCTGCCATGGGCAGGGACATCTCCCACCAGCCCAGGCTGCTCCAAGCCCTGTCCAGCCTGGCTTTGGTCACTTCCAGGGCTGGGGCAGCCACAGCTTCTCTGGGCACCCTGTGCCAGGGCCTGCCCACCCTCCCAGGGAGAAATTTCTTCCTGATATCCCCTCTGACCCTGCCCTCTCAGTTTAAAGCCATTCCCATTAGCCCTATCACTCCATGCCCTTGTTCCTGGCTCCTAAAACAATAACAGTTTGGGGTTTAAGAGGTGGAAAACGGTTCAGCAGGGAGTTTTTAATAAGCTTTGGATGTGCAGCCGTGCTGTGTGAGTTCCCTGGGCCCTCTTGTGGCTGGTGCTGCCCTGGAGCAGCAGAGCTGCCAGTCCTGGTGCTGGGGATTTGATCCCACGTGTGGAGCTTCCAATTCCCCCGCTGCCAGTTCTGTGCTTGGTTTTCCACTGCTGGTCCCTTGTGTGCCAAAGGTCCCTTAACAGCTCTTTATAGCCACTGGGTCTGTATGAAATAAAAACCACTGGAGAATGTGTTCCTAATCATCCCAAAGGGAGAATTTTAAAAGGCCAAAATTTATATTCAGGCTTCTGAATTTTAACAGTTGGTTTTACTGAGAGCCTTGTCTTGTCCTCTGACAGGATCTGCATTTCTGTGTCAGGTGCTGGAACTGCCTTGTTACAGCTACATGTACATATCTTACAGTGTTGCTGGATTGACTTCCTAAGGGCTGTGTTTTCCCTTTGATTCAGGTTTATAACAAGATTGACCAGATATCCATGGAGGAAGTGGATCGTCTTGCTCGGAGGCCCCACAGTGTTGTCATCAGGTAGGAGCTGTCACACTGTCCTGTGTGCTGCTCTCATGGTGTGCTGGGTCACTCCACACCCCTTTACCCAGGAAGGGGCTTCTCCCAGGGCTGCTGGGATGAGAGGCAGGGCTGCTGTGCAGCTTTTTACAGGCTTTCTTCCCCTGGAGAGGCAGGCAGCTTCTCCATGCTGTCTGTGGGTCACAGTAAGCCAGTCTGGCTTGTTTCCTTAGAAGTGCTGATATTTCTGATGCCGCTTTGCTGTTTCAAAGCTGCTCACCCTTCTGGAAGCCAAATTTATTTCACAGAATCATGGAAAGGTTTGGGTTAAAGCTCCTGTTGTTCCACCCCCCTGCCACGGGCAGGGACACCTTTCACTATCCCAGGTTGCTCCAAGCCCTGTCCAACCTGGCCTTGGACACTTCCAGGGATGGGGCACCCACAGCTTCTCTGGGCAACCTGTGCCAGGGTCTCTCCAGCCTCACAGTAAGGAATTTTTTCCTGATATCTACTCTAACCCTGCCCTCCTTCACCTTGAAGCCATTTCACTTTGTGTTTTCCCTTTCCTGTCCTCATTAAATACTCTTCCCTCATTCCCCAGCACTTGGATAGGACAGTTCACCTTGTTCTCCTGGATCTCTAAATCTCAACAGCAGTAAACAGATGTTCCTGGTGTTTTGCAGCTGTGGCATGAAACTGAACCTGGATTACTTGCTGGAGAAGCTCTGGGAATACCTGGCACTTACCTGCATCTATACCAAGAAACGAGGACGTAAGTGAGCATGAGCGGAACAGGTTTGAAAGGCACAAAGGCTGCTGCTCATCAAAGGCAGACAGGCTGCCAGCAGGGCATGTGCCTTGGAAATGCTGGAACCAGCCCTTGAGAAGAGCTTTCTGCTCCCTGTGATCCTGCCATGTGTGGATCCCACCATGGCCCTCCTATTCTATTTTACACAAGCTGAGTTTTCATAAGTCTTTGCATGATGATATAAGGAAATAAAGTGTGCAAGTTCACAGATTTCTTCCTTGTTATGCACACTGTGATGACAGTTCAGCCCATCACAGCCCAGAAGTTTCCTATTCTTACTGCAAGCAATTTGGTGATTCCCATGCTCCTGGGAATGCCTTTGATCCTCCTTTTGCTTTATTACCCACTTGCAGCTTCTCCCAATGATAAAGGCACACCTATAACTTGTTCCAGGTTAGTTGTGAACAGCTGAGCTTGGGTGGATATGGAGGCATTAAGGAACTTTCTCTGAGCTTGTTAAGCTCTGAAACCTGGGGAGTTCTGGTTTTCCTTGAGGAGGTGTGTTTTGCTTTGAGTGGTTTTGTTTGTCCTAAGTCAAGTATTTGGGATGGAGTTGGATCAGGTGGGTTGTGAGAAAGCTGCTGACTGTGGTGTGGGACTTGCACTGGAGGGTGGTGGAGAACTGATTTGATGCTTTCAGGCACTGGATGCCTGTTCTGTCTGGGAGCAGGAAGGAGGAATTTGGGACTAGTAAGCACAAGGTGATATGAGGTGGTGTCAGCATATTAGAACACATTTGATGACATTCCAATGCTTTTTTCCCTCCCTTCTGCTTCTCCACAGAGAGACCAGACTTTACAGATGCCATTATTCTAAGGAAAGGGGCCTCTGTGGAGCATGTGGTAATTTTTCTGCATGTTTTACATTTCCCTGTGTGCAGAAGGCAGGTTCCTCTTGGACCTGCTGTGATTTGTCCTTCAGGAGTTGTCAGTGTTTAGTTGGGCTTCTCCTTTTGTTGCCTTGATTGATTGTATCTGCTTCGAGTTTCTTTCACAGCTGCTGTGCAAGGTTTAAACAATAACTATTTAATGCAGCCCAGTGAAAAAGCACGTGGGAGCAGTGGAAGGGGCTTTCTGTAGGCTGGTGGGTCCTCTGTCTGTTCTATATTGTTTAAAGTGCTGTGAACTGGCTCCTAAAGTCATTATTGTAATTTCTGACATAGATCTGAGTGTGCTTTAGCTCCTGGATGTTAAAAAAGCTGTTTACAAAGAGATGTCATGAAATACTTCACTTTCTGCCTGTCTGTCTTGCAGTGCCATCGGATCCACAGATCATTAGCCAGCCAGTTCAAATATGCCTTGGTGTGGGTAAGTGTTGGACAGCTGCTGGAATCCCTGTCCTCAGGGGTCTCTGATCCTTCTCCTAATCCTTCCCCCCGTTTTTTGCTTTAAAGGGGACAAGCACAAAGTACAGCCCTCAAAGAGTGGGCCTAACCCATATGATGGAGCATGAAGATGTCATTCAGATCGTAAAGAAGTAACTCTGCTGGTGCCTGGCCTTGTCTCTAATCACTGCAATTGGAACTGACATAAAAACAAAACAAAACACACAAACACAAAAAGAAAAAAATAAAGAAAAAGGAAAAGGGAGACGTGTTCCACAGCCAAGAAAGCTTCTGTGAAGCTCCTTCTCTTGGAGAAAGACAGAAAATGAGGCTACTGTGCTTGCAGGTGGGGATGGGCAAGATGGTTTCCATCTCACAGTGTTTCAGGCCAAGTAATATTTCTTAAAAACTAAAAAGGAGGCAGTTCTTCCAGGACACAGTTCCCACATCCAGCAGTGTCCTGCCCCTCATAAGGTTTGCACAGAGATGTAAGTGTTCAGCTCCTGGTGGGAAGTGTTTGGGTTAGTGTGAACCAATCTGGCCCTGTGCTTTGGGCTGAGAGAACATTGTTCATGCTTTGCTGCTTGTCCATTCACTTAATTTAAGCATTGATCTGAAACAGAATCAAAGTTCTTCCTCCCCTGCTCGTTGGATGCATCTGCAGCTGAGACAGCCCCAGTTTATAATGGTCCCACCTCCATTGACATTAAAACCTGGCACTCTGTGCCTACCTTAGCTCTGCAGTGGGGTTTGTAGGACATCCTGGTCCAACTGGTACTGAGAGATGAGAAATTAAACTGTTAATGAATGATTATCTTGGCCAAACTGCAGCAGGATATGATCCAAGAGCCACAGTCTGCAGTGAGGATTCACTTCTGGCATATCACTCACTGAGGAGCTGCCTTGGGAGCTTCCTCCTTTGTTGGCCAGGAGTTGTCCTGCCTTTTAGACCCCAGGCTGGGGTTCTTCTTAACTATGCTCCTAAACTCCAGTCACAGCTCTTTGGAGCTCAAGGTACCATCCCACGCCACGGGTTTTACGCCAGCCCTTTTAAACATTGTTGCTTGTCTGGATATTGTTCATCAGAATTCTGGGATTTTTCTGATCATGCTTTTCCATTGAATACTGTTGCTAAATAATTCAGAGTGCCTGATAGAGGACAGCTCTTGCCTTCTGGGATCAAGAGCTGCCAATAGCTTTTTATTTTCTTTCATTGGAAAAGGGTTCAATGTGATGTGGATGCAGAACTGTGAGGACAGGTGTGACACCCGTCTGAGCAGGGCTCCTGCCTCCTCCCTGCTCCTCTCCACCCCTCACAACCTGATTGAGCAGAAATGGAAGGATTATTTTATTTGAGAAAATAAAAACTTGCTATTTCATGTGAACAGTGGGTAGATGGTTTGGTGTCTTTCCTCCAGCCACCTGAGGAATCCTGGATGCTGTCACAGGAGGTTGTGGAGGGGAGTTAGAAGGTGAAGTGCCTGCAAGAGGCTGGTGATGGGAGATAAATAGAAATTATACACACGAGCTAAGAAGGTGACTTTGAACTCTGTAAGGCCCCTTCCCTGTTCCTGGCTTTGTTCACAGCTGGAGTGCAGAGCAAATCCCAAACACGGAGGCATCGAGTGGAGAATGAGCTCCAAATTATCCACATTGTCCCTGAGCTGGCAGTGGAAAGCAGCCCCTTCCTGGTGTGAGCTGGGTGGGATACTGTTCCAGCACATTAACTCGCCCTTCCTATTTCCTGTGAAGGTCACACAGGCAGAGTTGCCCTGGCAAAGACTTATTTTGGTTTCGTTTTGTCCCCGAGTTTCTGACTTTTCTTTCCAACTTCTGGAACCTGCCAAGGCTCAGCACGGAGCCAGACAGCCAGAACTGCTGACAGGGCTTCATCCTCAGCCCAGGTAGTGTAGGGAGCTGGGGAGGTGGTGGGGGTGAGGCTGAATGAACAGTGTTACCTGCTAAAACCTGTCCTTGGGTAGTTGGTGCTACCTCGTTGTGTCTGGGTTTCAAATTGACTTTAGCATATTGTTGAAACCCCCTTTGCCTAATTAGCCTCATTTAGGAAAATGGGCATTTTATCCTGTTCAGACTGAACTGTTCCATGATTATAATTGGAATGGGGATGAAGTAAAAATAGTGAAGCCAGAAGAAGCCAGCTTCTTGTTTCAGTGAGAGTAGCTTTTCTGGCAGTGAGTTTATAGCTGCACTTGAAAATGCATCATTTAATTGCAGTATTCCTTCTTCCAGGCGCTTCCCTAATTGTTCTGCACTGATGTTAAAAAGCTGCAAACGTTGCAGTTTGTGCAGGGGTGGGTTTGCATGGAGATCGCTGAATCCTGAGGTGCCAAGATCTGAAGGGCGAGGGGAGAATCTACTACAGCACTGGGGATGTACTGGAGTCTCCTGAGGTTTATGGAATTCACAGTATTTCAGTATTTAAGGAGAGCTTATGCAGGTGGAGGGGAAATTTTTGTGTGAGCAGGCAGTGATAGGACAAGGGATAATGGTTTTTAACTGAGAGATACAGATGAGATGGTAGGAGGAAATTCTTCCCTGTGAGGGTGGTGAGGCCCTGGCTCAGGTTGCCCAGAGAAGCTGTGGGTGCCCCATCCCTGGAAGTGTCCAAGGCCGGGGTTTGGAGCAACCTGGGATAATGGAAGGTGTCCCTGTCCACGGCAGGGTGTTGGAACAAGGTGACCTTTAATGTCCCTTCCAACCCAAACTGTTCTGTGGTGATTCTGTAATGTTTCTGTGCATTTGCCTGACTCTCCCCTTAGCTCCACAGGGGACTTGCCAAGGGAGATGTGCTCAGAGACTCCTTGCTGTGTTTTTGGAGAAGGGCTTTCCTCTCCAGGAGGGTGAGTGGAGGCAGGAGCTGTGGATCTGCCCCCAGAGCAGCAGCACCCTGCGTTTCTCTGTTGTAGGAAGGAAGCCTTGGCTGGATGATGCAGAACCCCCAGCATCCCAGCTGGTGCTCTGTGCCACAGCTCCTGCTCTTCCAGCCCACTCCAGGTTGAGCCCTGCTCTTCCCAGAGGGCTGTGCTCCTGCTGCCCCATCCCTGGAGCAGTTCCCCAGCTGAGCACAGCACTGCAGGTGTGGAGCAGGGTGGATACAGCCCATCAGCCACCCTCCGACTGGAGCTGGAACCAGCAGCGGCCCGAGGCGTGCTCTGTTTAAAATGCCTGTTCCAGGCAATCAAGCAGGTTTGATTGGCTGAACACTCCTCTTATAATTTAATTTAGTCAGGAATCGTTTGCAAGGTAATAAAAAGCGACTCTGCCTCCAAATACATTCATTTAATTCAATGAGAAACGGTTGCTGCGGTGGGCTCAGCTCAGCGAGCTCCCCTCACCCCATCACGGTGACACCTCCAAGTGCTGCTCGGGGCCGTATATAAGAGGCACGATCCGCAGTGACAGCTTAATTGTCTCAAATGCTGACAAGGGTCACCCCAACCAGCCATCGCGTGACGTGAGGCCGGCTCAGGAGGCTGCTGAGAGGAGGATTTATGGCTGGCAAATAGTTTTGAATTCCTCTGGTTGCGCCTGCTAAATGATGAACCTGCCCCGAGGGGATTTGGGCTATTGATTGTAATTTGCAGTTAAGCCCTCGCAGTTCTGAGGAATCAGCATAATAAATACCCACCGCATTACGGTGGGGACGTGCCTGCCTGGAGGAGAAGGAAGTGGAGGTTTTCCCGGCTCGGGTGCTGCAGCAGGATGCTCTGCCTGCCCTGGCATTTGGGAGAGCCACAGGCTCCATCACTGGAGGAAAATGGTCCCCGGTTTGGTGGAATGCAGGAACCCAGTGCTGGGATGGGGAGGATGAAGCTTTGTGAAGGGAGGTGGAGACACCCTATTTGTCTAAGGAGAAGAGGGTTGTTGGGTATTGTTGGGATGATGGGTGTCTAGATCCCTGCCAGAGCCCCAGAAGCCGCTTGCTCCCAGCCCAGCTTTGGAGAGGGATGTGAGGAGGTACATTTGTCCCCCAGTCCCACGTCCCAGTGATTTCTCGTCCTAAACTTGCATTGGTTTGGGCGCAGGAACGGGTCAGGGCTGTTTTTCAGCTGTTCACACTGGGCTACACTGAAGGTCTATATCCCAGGAGGGAAGTAGCTGTGTGACTGTCCAGCTGTGACACCAGGGGCGGAAGGGATGGGGACCGCGGGAGGAGGGGACCCTCGCCCCTCCAGCTGCTCCCTCCCTGCCACTCCCCGGCTCTGCCGAGGGAAGATCAGCTCCCATCCCTCCGCTCGTGAGTGGAGATGAGAATAATAGCAGTCATCAAATATGCATTGGGTGCTGCAGCTGCCGCTCAGCACCGATGGTCCCGCCGGGGGGAGGGAGGAATGGTCCCCGGCGGGGAACGGAGCCGGGAGCACCGGGCCAGCCCCGCGCCTGCAGGCGAGCTGCCTATCCCAGGTGAGTGGCTGCGGGTCCCCCAGCCGGGTGGCACCTCCCTGCGCTCGCAGGTGCCGCGGTGGCTTGGCTGAACTGACGGGGAGGGACCTTTGTGTGTGATGTTGGTCCTTACGCAAACGCTGCAGCTCAGATCGTCTGGGACAGGGTGTGTGGTGTCCTCTTACCCTGCCCGTTCCTGCCTATCTGCTCATTGCCTTTATCCCCCCTTATCTCACCTTCTGCCTCCCATCTTCCCAACAGCCCCACATTCCCACAGCCCTCCAGAGCAGAAAAGCCTCACCTGAATGCCCCCTCCTTCCCTAGAACCCTCTGCCCCACGTCTCCTACCACCCCTTCCCCACATTCGTTTTTCCTTGGGGCTGTTTTACCCTGGGAAAGCTCGTGGGCTTGGCTCTGGGACTGAGGTGATAGCCAAGGGCTGTGACCTGGCCCCAGGGCTGCCAGCCAGCACTCCTGGGTTCACGCCAGCATCGTGCCCAGCTGGTCTGTGCTTCCAGCATCTGCTCCGGCCTCTCTCCTCCCATAACACCTCCCTCGTGGGCAGCAGGCGACAGCTGGCAGGCAGGGATGTGCCATGCATTGACCATGTGCTGGTCCCCCTCCTCAGTTTGGAGGCAGGAACCAGAGAGGGTGGAAATTAGCCAGGTCAAGGGGGACATGGGTGCTTGGAGGAGCAAGGAGAGACCCCACAGTGCCTCAGGGGCTTGGAGGTCTGTGCTGCTGTCACATTGCTGTGTTGGTCCAGCTTACCCCTGTGCCCTCAGCGCTCCTGGGGCTGTGCCTGCAGTGCCAACAGCTGCAGCAGGGCTGCCCCACCTGCTCACAGGTGTTTGAAAGTTGATGTGCAGTGATGCAGAACTGATGACAAGGAAGGGGATATGGTGAGAGCCGGGGGGTGCCTGGGCTGGCTCTGCGGGGCCGCAGCACGGAACTCACGGGGAGGCACGGCAGTGATGGGGCTGGCATAGTGTGGTGTGGTGGCACGAAGCCCTACTCTGGCTGTAACTGGAAACAGGCTGTAAGGGGACACGGGGCGGGCTGGTGACCGCAGACCTGCGTGGAGACACGGAGCTGCTGCCCCTGGAGCTCTGCCTGCCGATGCCGGCACTGCAAAGGTACAGTCGGGGCAGCAGCACGTCGTGCCGGGCTGGGGAGGTGAACTGTCTCCATCCCCTCTCTGCATCCAGCCATGGCACAGCCCTGGGCTGTGGCAGAGGGACTGGGACTGTTCCAGTCCATGTCCCTGGGGTGAGATGGCTTTCCTTGACTTACCCACGTGGCTGGAGCCATTTGGGAGTGATGTGGTCAGAGGATGCTCTGGGTGTCTTCTCCCAGGCTTTAGCCCCCATCACCACCCCAAGGACCCCTCACTGCCAGGGTTTGCACCCAGGGTCCCTGTCATGTCCTCCTGCTAAATGCAGCCATGCCCAGACACCCTGGAAACAGCCATCAGGTGTGGGTGCCCACATTTTGGGGTTCATGGCCATGAATTCCCTCTCCAGCCTGCAGCATCTGCCACTGTCCCACTGAGTTTGGGAACAAATACCCTTTTCCCAGCTCTGCTGTGCCAAGGGCAGGTGAACACTGTGCTCAGGGATGAAGAACACAGGGAAGTGTGAGAGTGTGGTAGAGAAGCTCAGACTGTGGAAGGCAGTGCTTGTGTGGGATGAAGCTCCCTCTCTTTTTCCTTTCCTTTCTCCTCTCAGAGAGCCCTTGTCATGGGCAGGGAGGCACCATGGGCACAGCCATGGGAATGGCACAGGGAGCCATGCCAGCACTCAGGGCACTGAGAGCACCCCTGGGCTGGCTGCCCTGCCTGGTGGGGAGTGGGACAGGGACCGTGGAGGGCAGTGGGATGGTGGGAGGGACTGCACGAGTGGTGAGATTCAAGTTGCAGCAGCTTCTTGCCAGCAGAGAGGGAGGGGCTGTGTCCGTATCTGCGGTGATTCCCTGCCACATCGTGGTGCCCAGGCTCTGTGTGCCCATTCTGGGAGGATGGATGGGGTGGGGGTGTGGTGAGGCACCTGTGCCATGGGCAGGGCAGGATCCACCAGGCCCACAGGGCTTGGTGGCCATGGCAGACTCATGTGCGGACCATGCCAGGCAGGGCTTCTGCAGGGCAGTGCTCCCACATGGCTCAGGCTCTACTGATGCTCTTTTCCCACTGATCCTGGGTTTCTGTTACCCCATAGACCCTCTCCCAACACCTGCCAGATGCCTCTCCTCCTGCTCCATCCTCTGCTCTCCCTGCACTCCAGGGCAGCCACTGTCTGTGCAGGCCCCACTGAGGTGTCTCCATCCCAGAAATTAACACAGAGAGGAGGCAAAGCTGTGAAAAAAGACAGTGCCAGGAGATGCCAGCCACGAGGCTCCCCTGGTCCTGGGGGACACCAGTGGGTTCAGTCCAGCAACTGCTGCTTGTTCTTGGGTTCTGCTGCACAGCTGGATGCTGCTGCTCCTCCCCTGGGTCTGCCCAAATACCCTCTGTGAGGGGGTGCAGCAAGTACTGCCCCTACCCACACTGATCCCGCTGCTGCCCACAGGTGATCCGTGAAAGACAGTGAGTTCCCAGTGCTGCTGCTTAAACTTTGATGAGCTGCAGCCGCAGGAATCCAGCCCAGGCATTAACATTTGATGTGGTCACCCCACGCCTGGGCACGTGTGTGTGTGAACATGCTGCTGGCACCGCCGTGGGGCACACGTGTGGCACTGACAAACCCCCTTGCTGGCTGTGTGTGGGCACAGGTGGCACCCTGCATGTACCTACCACCCCTCCTGATGTGGCACTGGGGGTACCCCTCTGTGCTCCAGGCTCCTTGCTGCTTCCCAGTGGGGCTGTGGGATTTGGTCTGGTGTCGGGTTCCTCCCTGTGTTGTCCCCTCGGCTTTGTTCTTGCTGCCTCGGGCTCTGCAAAGTTGTCACCTTTGTCTTGGTGCTTCATGAATCCCTGGGCTTCACCCGCCTCCGTGTTGACTGCAGGAAGAGACTCATTCCCCAGGGAAGGGCAGAGGGAGCCCTGAGAGACAGGGAGGTGGCCGGGTCCAGTTTTGGGGTGGTGATGGTGCAGTCCACTGCTGTGTCCCTCCTGAGGAACGCTCCCAGCCGCGGGGGCCCTTCCCTGCTCCTTCGGAAAAGTCTCGGGGCCAGCGTGGTGCATCCCTTACATTATTCATGGCGCCGTGAGCCCGGCGGTTGGGTTACAGCCGGAGACCAGCCACCGGCACCGCGCTGCCGACTCGCGGGGTGTGCGGGAGGCAGGAGGCAGCTCGGCCGGGCTGCCCCAGGGCCCATCCCGCCACCCCAGCGCGATGCCAAGCGGGCAGCTGCCGGCGCCCGAGGGAGACGCCCACGGGCATGTGCCTCGCCAAAACCGGGCACAGGTAAATACCCTCCCGGGGCAGGCGGCGGGGTCGGGAGCCGGACGGTGTGCCGGGAGCCAGGTTGTGCCGGCACAGGGCATCGTCTCCTAGAGCCCTGCTGGGGCCAGAGCATGAGCACCTGCCACTGCCAGGATGGCTGGCAAGAAGGTGAACCAAAAGGAGGCCAAAGGGAAGGGAGGGAAAGGGAAGGTAGAAAAGAAGGGCAAGAAGGAGGAACCCAACGAGTCAGAGGATGCCTCAGATGCGGAGCTGCTGAAGGAAGAGAAGAGCGAGGAGACAGAGGTGGTGGAGGAGGAGAAGGAGGAGGAGGAGGAAGCTGCAGAGGAGCCCAAGAAGGGGAAGGGGAAAGGGAAGGAGAAGGAGAAGGGAAAGGAGAAGGAAAAGGAGAAGAAGGGGTTGCCCAAGGCGGGAGTGGCAAAGAAGATAGGCCGAGGAAAGAAGGCGCAGGTGGAGACGGAGGAGGAGGAGGATGAGAGCGATGCCACGACGGCCAAGAAGAACCTGAAGGGCACCTCCAAGATGGTGATGGGGCTGACAACTGACAAAAAGAAGAAAGGGGCCAAGGGTGCGGAGGCCAAGGGCCAACCCAAAGCATCTGCAGAACCCGGCCTGGAGGAGGAGGAGGCAGAGGTGGCGCCGAAGGCCCGGGCCAAGCGGAGCCTCCGCAGCACTTCAAAGCTCTTCCTGGGCTTCAAGAAGCTGGGGCTGCATCGGCCCAAGAAAGGGCAGTTCAAGAACACGTCCCGCTTCTTCTGGGGGTTGCACAAGCACAGCACGAAGAAGAGGAAGCAGAAGAAGAACAAGGCGGTGCTCAAGTCGACCTCCAACCTGATGATGCGCTTCAAGCACGTGGGCAAGAAGAGGAAGGAGGAGGCCAAGAAGGAGGAGGCCAAGAAGCAGGCACTATCGAAGCCATCCTTCCTGCTGCTGCGGCGGGGCGGGCAGGCTGCCGAGGACAGTGCGTCGCTCTTCCGCCGCTGCCCGGAAAGGAAATTCAAGCCACGGGCACGGGTGCTGAGCAAGGCGGCCGCTGCCACGGGCTGGCTGGCCAGGAAGGTGCTGTCACGGCGTGGACGGCTGACGGGGGGCAGCCGAGCAACCGACACGGCCTGGCTGTCCCGTATCGGTGCCAGGAAGTTGCCGTTCCCTGCGGAAGACGAGATCCTCAGGCACCGGGCCAACATGAAGCGGATCCCTGGCAGCAGCGGCCTGTCAGCCCCCGGCACTGCGTGGCAAGGCAGCATGGTGAGGCGCCTGTCCCGGCGGCGCTCCCAGCACACGCCGGTGGAGCCACCGGTGCCGCGCTATGGATGGGCCGAGGAGGAGGACAGAGCCTTCAGCCGCCGGCGTGGTTATGCCAAGGAGGAGAATGCAGCCCACGGCTCCCACCATGGCTATGCCAAGGGGAGAGATGCAGCCTATGGGCCTTGGCATGGCCATCCTAAGGAGGAAAATAGAGCCTACGGCCCCCAGCATGGCTATGTTGAGGAGGATGGAGCATATGACTCATGGCAAGGCTATACTGATGAGGAAGATGGAGCCTACAGCCCCCAGCATGGCTACTCCGAGGAGGAAGAAGGCTACATGCAAACCCCAGCCTACCCAGCAGGGTACATCTTCGAGAGCGCAGTGGCGACTCCCTACAATGACTACCCTGGTTATGAGACAGAGGAGGAGGAGTACGATGTCTATGGGGGTGGTTGGGAGGAGGGTGACCCTCCAGGGCACCCCTATGGCTACACAGAGCTCGAGGATGAGGGACCATTTGCTGGTGGGTCCCCCCTCAGCCTCTACGACCCGTACAGCAGCGACCCAGAATATGCAGAGGAGGCAGCGGGGCCCTTCGGCTACAGGGGGGACCCCTACGAGGACTTTAGGGAGCCCTTTGCTGGGGGGTACTCTGGGGGTGAGTACCCCGAGCATCGCATCCAGTACAGTGAGGGGGGGTGGGCACCACATGCCCAATCCTCCTGCAACCCCTACGCCCTGGGCCTGGAGGAGATCGCCGAGGCTGAGGAGCCCGAGGAGTGGGAGGAAGAGGAGGAGGAGGAGAAGGAGTATCCCTTCTCCATCCTCAGCGCCTCCTCGATCCGGGGCATGCGGGAGACTCTCTCCTCAAAGCTCTCCCTCAACAGGAAATTCAGGCTCTTCCCTCGGCCCCAGGTCAAGCTTTTCGGCAGGGACCGCCTGGACGTTCCTCTCCCGCCGTCCCCGCACCTGCCCGCCGCCCGAGATGAGGACGACTACGACGAGTACGAGCCGCCCCGGGCTGCGGCAGCCCCCGGCCCCGCAGCATCCTCGGGACGCCGCGTTTCGGCAGCGCGGGCGTGCGGGAGCCCTCTGGGGCAGTTCCTGCAGCGCTCCCTCTCTCAGCCCCAGAGCCACCCTCCGCGGGGTGCGGGGGCATTTCGGGGTCCCCGCACCCCCCAGCCTTCCTACAGGCGCTCCAGCCGCAGGCTGGCGGGGACGGAGAGCGCCGGTTTGGGGGGCCGGGAGCCCCCACCGCGAGCATCTCCAGCCAGGGACCCTTCCCCGTCGGCGGGGCCGTGGGTGCAGCCCCCTCCCCGGGAGTCGGGGGCTACGCGGCGGCCGCCGCTCCGCAACCCCTTCGCCAACCCCGGGCGCTCCCCATCGCCCCCGCCAGCCCGGCCGCGCACCAGCAGCACACGGGGAGACGGGTCCCTGCGAATCCCCTCCTTCCGTGCCAGCCTCCGGCGCTTCAGCCCCGAGCCCCCCGCCCCGCCACCGACCGCCCCCCGCTCACCGGGGCCGGGCGGGAGGCGTCTGGGGGGTCCCACGGCGGGGTCGGGGAGACCCCTATCAACGCGGCGGAGCAGCCCCCCCGGGCTGCCGCTCCCCCAGGCCTGGCCACGGCTTCCCGAGCCCCCCACCAAGGCGGTGAAGCCGCTGCAGAGGACCCCGTTCCGGGCACCGTCCTCCCGCTCCGGCAGCCGCCGCCTGGGCCGCCCCGGCCCCTCCTGGGATGAGGAGCTGCCCCCCTGGCAGGGTGCCCCGCGGGGCCTCGCCGGGGTGCCTCCCCCGCCCAGCCCCGCTCCCAGCACCCCCAAAAGCTTCATCCAGCGCATCGGGCAGCCCCTTGCTGGGATGGCCCCCCGCTCCCCGCCGGCCAGGCCGTCTGCCGAAGCGGGGGGCCACAGCCCCTCCCCGGGGCGCTCCGTGGGGCAGTCCCTGGCATCGTTGCTTGTCAGGACCATGGCCTCCACCAAAGCCCCCCCATCCTCACCACCCACCCGACACCCTTCCACCCGCTCGCCCTCCTTGCCCCGGCGCCCATCCCGGCGGGACGGAAGCATCCACAGGTCACCGAGCCCACCGTCGGAGCGCCGGGGCTGGCCCGACGCCGGGCGCCCCGTCCCCGCCTCCAACACGCGTGGCAACCGGAGCCCCTCACCGCAGCGCCGCGCCGCCTACCCACCACCCCACGGGCGAGCCCCCGGCTCGCCAGTTGCCCCCCGCCACGGCGCTCGGCCCCCGGGGCCGGCAGAGCCCGTCGAGGGCGACGGGACGGCCGGGGAGGAGGGCGCGGGGCGCTACGCGGTGGTGACGCCGCAGGTGCAGAGGTTGGGCTCCTTCCGGCGCGCATCCCGCATGTACAAGCAGCACTGGTCCACGCAGCACGTCGTGCGGGTGCGGGAGATGCCCGACGCCTGGACGGCCGAGCAGGGCCCCCCACAGCAGCCCACTCAGCGTGGCCGGCGGTGGGCGAGCCAGAGGGGAGCCGACATCGCCCGATATCTGAGCCAGCGCTCGCCGGCGGGCGGCTGGCGGGACAGGCACCCCTGGGCGGACGGGTACCTGGGCACCAAGCAGCCCTGGCGCACCAAGGTAACCTCGACGGGGAACACTCCACGGGGGATGGAGCCAGGGGGCGAGCCGGCAGCCGACGGGACCCGGGATGGGGTGGCGTTTTGAGGTGGCTGCCGGCTCCCCGGGGAGCAAAGCTACTGGCGCCAGGGGGTTCGCAGCGCTCAGGGTGGGGGTACGTGGCTGTGGGTGGTCTGGGGGCTGATGGGGGTCCTGCCGTGGAGAGCAGGCTGGAGAGGGGGATCATCACCCGTTGTGTGTCCCCGCCATGAACGGCCCCTTTGGGGACACTTGACTCTGGTGTATGGAAATGTGGAGATGCGATCCAGTGGGGACGGGTGCGGATGGCACGGTGACCCGGCGGGTGTCCTCTTTCCTGCCCACTGCCTGGCCGGCCGCCAGCGCAGGCTCCTCATCCCAGGAGGAGGGTGACACCCGTCTTGTGTCACCTCTGCCAGTGGCCACGGGGAGCCGCCTCAGCCGGGCGGCTCAGCCCCCTTCCATCACCCCTTGAAGGTGCCATCCTGCCAGGGAGTCTCCAACTCCCATCCCTTGCAGCCGTGGTGGGGGTGGCACAGTGAGCAGGACTGGGGTTCTCAGGTCCAGTTTTTCCTGGGAATATCCCTGCTGTGACAGAGGTGGTTGCTCTGTGCAGATGCAGTCACTGTGCAGCCTCCCCATCATGCGGTACCAGGAGCCACAGGAGGAGGACGGGCTGGAGGACATGACCCAGCTGGAGTGAGTGTCCCTGTCCTCTTCCCCAGGACCCAGTGCTGGGGGGGACAATAGGGCTGCAGCCCCCACCCATGCACCCCTGGTCCTGTTATTCCCATCCCAACACAGGGTCTTCTCCAGTCTCCCAGACCTGGGGTTGCTGGGGACAGCAGACACTCCCTTGTCCCCCTGCCACTCCCTAATGCAGCCTCTCCTCTGTGCCAGGGACCTCCAGGAGGCGGCGGTGCTGAACAACATCCGGACACGGTTTGAGCGCCAGCTCATCTATGTAAGTTTAGGGGGGCACAGTGTCCCCCAAAGACTCCAGGCGTGAGGTCTTTGGGGGGCATTGCCCTCTGAGAGCTCACAGCCCCAAACCTCACTCCTTGGCAGACCTACATTGGAAGCATCCTGGTGTCGGTGAACCCGTATCGGCTCTACAACATCTACGGGACGGAGCAGGTGCTGCAGTATGAAGGCAGAGCCCTGGGGGAGAATCCACCGTGAGTACCAGGGGGTCCCCAAATGTCCTGTGGGGATGGGGGCACTCTCACCCTCTGTCACCCACCCCTGGGTCGCACAGCAGCCCTGGGTGGTCCCAAGCCCCTGGGAACACTCAGTCACTGGGTGCTGGAGCACCTGTGTCCGTGCATGGGGATGCTCAGGGCACACTGGGGGTCCCTGTGCTGGGGCAATGAGGCACCACAGCCCCCCCTTCTGCTTCCCCCCACCTCAGGCACCTCTTTGCCATCGCGAATGTCGCCTACTCCAAAGTGATGGATGCCAAACACAACCAGTGTATCGTCATCAGGTGAGACATGGCTGTCCCCATGCACAGCCCCCTGGGGTAGCTCCTAATCAGCACCACCCTAATTGCTGGGAGCAGGATGCTGCCATCAGCCTGGCCGTGATGGGTACCACTGGGCATTGGGTGCTGGAGGGGTTTGGGGGGGATTTGGGGTGGGCACCTCATGATCAGCTGGTGAGAATCCCAACCATTGCAGTGGGGAGAGTGGGTCAGGGAAGACCGAAGCCACCAAGCTGATCCTGCGCTACCTGGCAGCCGTCAGCCAGAAACGCAGCACTGCCCCACAGGTAAGGTGCTGCCCTGGGGACATCTCCATCCCCGTGTCCTCATGTCCCCATCCTCTTCTCCAACCTCCTTGCGCTCTCCTCCAATCCCTGCTCATGGCTCTGCTGCTCTCTCCTTGTCTCCATGCTTCCACCTGGACCATGGCAGATAGAGGTACTTGAGGGGGACATGTGGGCTGGGACAGTTCAAGGGGATGGAGCATCATGATGTCATCTTGGCTATGTCATCCCAGCTGCAGGGGGATGGTGGGAAGGACAGCAGGAGCTCAGTGCATGCACGTGGATGGGGTCCTTGTGCTCTCCCACACCCTCTTTAACCTGGCTGTGGTGCACACCTTGAATTTGGGCATCCATGGGTGCCTGTGTGGGGTGTGGGGTTGCAGAAGGTGACAAAGGGGGTGCCCTCACCTTGGGGACAGTCCATGGTGTTTCAGGTGTCCAGGCTGGCCCCTCAGCTCTCTCCATCACTTTAACAGATCCTGGAGGCAACCCCCTTGCTGGAATCCTTCGGCAATGCCAAAACTGTGAGGAATGACAATTCCAGCAGGTTTGGGAAATTTGTGGAAATCTTTCTGGAGGAGTAAGTAATGCTGACCAACATCTGTGTGTGGCTGTTCCCCCATGTGTTCGTCTGCCCCGGGAGTGCCCAGCCTAGCCCCTTGGCCTCCTGCCAGGCTGACAGGGGGGATGCTCTTGGGGCCAAACATTGGGGTGGAAAGGCGATGGTTCATGAGGACAGGTGGCTGTCCCTGGGGGAGGGGCAGGGATGCTGTGCCTTGGGCTGGACCCCTGACCATTCCCACTCCACATCCCCGTCCCCATGTTCCATCCTCCACTGATCCCCCCCGTGTGCTGGGAGGAGCATCAGGGGAGGGGTGGGCACCTTGGGGGGGTCACAGCCCCTGCCCACGCTGAGGCTGCAGCCAGGTGCCTCCTCTCCCCCCTGCAGTGGCTTGATCTGTGGTGCCATAACCTCGCAGTACCTGCTGGAGAAGTCCCGCGTGGTCTTCCAGGTGTGTGGTGAGGGGGTCCTGGGCTCTACCCCTCACTCTGCCCCCTCTGCCACCCCCTCCCCATCTCTGTCCTCTGCTCCCCAGGCCAAGAGTGAGCGCAACTACCACATCTTCTATGAGATGCTGGCGGGGCTGCCCACCCAGCAGCGGCAGCGGTACTGCCTGCAGGGCGCCGAGACCTACTACTACCTGAACCAGGTAGTGTGCCCCTCCCCACCCTCACCACACTGCCTGTTTTTTGGGGGTATTCCCAACCTCAGGGTGCCGGTGGGTCCCTGAGTCCTCAACATGTGGACGGGGAGCGTGCTCAGGGCAGGGTGACCCCCCCACACTGGGTGCTGCCTGCCCTGAGACCCCCTGATGAACTGAGGGGGTTGTGCCAGGGTGGGAACTGCGAGATTCCGGGTAAGGATGATGCGGAGGATTTCCGTCGGCTCCTCAACACCATGGAGGTGCTGAGCTTCAGTGTGGACGAGCAGAACAGCATCTTCCGCATCCTCTCCTCTGTCCTCCACCTGGGCAATGTCTACTTTGAGAAATATGAGGTACCCACAGGGAGCTAAGCTGTGCTCCTCAGGCATGATTTGCGATGTGACAGATGGCGGGTCATCGTGTCCCACCGCATGTCTGTGTCCCACAGACCGACTGCCAGGAGGTGGCCACGGTGGTGAGCGCCACGGAGATCCGGACAGTGGCTGAGCTGCTGCAGGTGTCCCCCGAGGGCCTCCAGAAAGCCATCACTTTCAAGGTGACGGTGAGTGCTGGGGCACCCAGGCAGGGAGGGGGGGTCTCTGCTCCCTGGGGACCCTGAATGGTTTTGCTAAATCTCCCTCATGCTGTTCCCCAACCAGGAAACACTGCGGGAGAAGATTTTTACCCCTCTGACTGTTGAAAGCGCTGTGGATGCCAGGTAGAGGGGAGGGGGCCTGTGCTGTGAGGGGACACAGGGGGAGTGACCCTCAGGAATGGGGTGGGAGGTGAAAGATCAGCTGGGAATAAAGATGGTCAAGTCCTCCAGTGCAGATTAGGCTCTCCAGTGACTAAAACTGCAGCGCTAAGGGCTGCACTGTGCCGTGATGGGTTCTGGCAATGGCAGTGGGGATGTACACAGTGCTGTCATGCCATTCCAGAGCTCCATCACTTTGTCCTTCCCAGGGATGCCATTGCCAAGACCCTTTACTCCCTGCTCTTCGGCTGGCTCACGGACCGCATCAACAAGCTGGTGTACCCACGGCAGGAGGCCCTTTCCATCGCCATCCTGGACATCTACGGCTTCGAGGTGAACAGGGTTGATCCCAGCTCCATCCTGGCTCAATCCTGGCTCCATCCTCTTGGAGTCTTTGGCTCAACAGACCTTCCTTCTTGCAGGACCTCAACTTCAACAGCTTTGAGCAGCTGTGCATCAACTATGCCAATGAGTACCTGCAGTTTTTCTTCAACAAGATTGTCTTTCAGGAGGAGCAGGTGGGTCAGTGGGCAGTGCTGGGCTCTACCCCCTGCCAGGGGGACTGGGGCCCAGGTGTGACCCGGTGCCGGCCCTGCAGGAGGAGTATCTCCGGGAGCAGATTGAGTGGAAGGAGATCCCCTTCAGTGACAACCAGCCTTGCATTGACCTCATCTCCCAGAAGCCCTATGGCATCCTCCGGATCCTGGATGACCAGAGCTGCTTCCCACAGGTGAGAAGTGCCTGATGATGAGGCAGCAGCACTGAGTGGTTACCATGGTTGTGGAATCACTGTGGCCCAGGGCTGCCTTTCTCCTGGGCCATTCTGGACAACTTGGGAGACCCTCTGGGTTCTTCCAGGGTGGATGAGCCCAAAGAATCATAGAATCATCATGGAGTCACAGAATGGTTTGTGTTGGAAGGGACCTTAAAGATCACTTAGTTCCAACCTGCTGCTGAATTGCCTGAGCTCTGTCTCATTCCTGCATCCCTCTCCAGGCCACTGACCACACGTTCCTCCAGAAGTGTCACTACCACCATGGGACAAACCCGCTCTATACAAAGCCGAAGATGCCACTGCCCGAGTTCACCATCAAGCACTATGCAGGGAAGGTGACCTACCAGGTGTGTGGCAGTGGGATGCCTGGCTGGGGTGTTAAGCAGGAGGTTGATCCTGCACAAGTGGGGAGATGCAGCGCAGGAGATCTGGCTGCGATCCCCCATCTCAGCCTAGAGCTCCTCATCTCATCCCATTGTGCTGTTGGGCTCCTCACCATGAGATTTTACTTCTTGCCAGGTTCATAAGTTTTTGGACAAAAACTATGACCAAGTCCGTCAGGACGTGCTGGACCTGTTCATCAGCAGCAAGACCAAGGTAGGGCCCTGCCTGGCCCTGGCTCTGTGGTGCACCATCCCAGCCACCTTCCTCCTCACTAACCCTTCCTGTTCTCCCCAAGGTGGTGGCCAACCTCTTCTTCGGCCATGCCCAGGTGATGGCCCGGCAGAGGAGCCTCCACAGAAGGAGCAGCACCAGGACACGGCGGTACAAGGCTCCCACCGTGGCCGCACGGTTCCAGCAGTCGCTCCTGGAGCTCGTGGAGAAGATGGAGAGGTCAGGATGGGCAGCCAGGCCATGCAGTGGGCTGGTGGAAACAGGGTGAAGTGGAACTCGAGCCTGAGGTGGCCGGGCTGGCTTTGTCCCCCATCCCCCATGGCTGATGAGGTCTCCCTGTCACAGGTGCAACCCCTTCTTCGTGCGCTGTCTCAAACCCAACAACAAGAAGGTGAGAGCCAGTGCTTTCCAGCCTGCAGTGATGTCAGTGCTGCCTGCCCCGCTGGGTCTGGGAGCACGGTGGGCTCACACTGAGACTTCTCCCCATCTCCTACCCAGGAGCCAGGGCTCTTTGAGGCTGATGTGGTCAGCAGCCAGCTGCGCTACTCGGGGATCCTGGAGACCATCCGTATCCGCAAGGAGGGCTTCCCTATCCGCATCCCCTTCCTTGTCTTCATCGACAGGTGCCCTGGGGCTGTGGGTTGGGTCCTGACATCCCAGTGAGAGGGGATCACAGAGCTTGTGGGTGTTTTGGGGTCAGCATCTGGGCTGGGGTTCCCCCATGGTGGGAGCTGGGAGCCCCTCACTTTGATGCACAGCTTGGGGAGAAGCTGCATCTCCAGGCACTGGGCTCATCACTGCAGGGTGGGCCCCTGCTGCTGTCCCAGCACATGGTGACAGTGTCATGGGCTCACCCAGGTACCGCTGCCTCGTCGACATGTGGTCCAACATCATTCCCAATGGAGCCAACTGCGTGGAGATGCTGAGGAACCTCTGCACCGTTAACCCCAGCATGTACTATGTTGGCGTCACCAAGGTGCTGTTCTGGGAGGGGAATTGGCTCCAGTGATGCCCTAGGGGTGGTGGCCAAGGCCAGGGGGCTCATGGCATCATCCCTGCTCCCAGCTCTTCCTAAAGGAGCAGCTGTACCAGGCACTGGAGAGCAAGCGAGCCCGTGCCCACCACCTGGCCGCGCTCACACTCCAGCGCTACGCTCGCACCTTCTTCATCAAGCGGCGCTTCCGCTCCCTCCGCCGCAAGATCATCCTCCTGCAGAGCCGGGCACGGGGATACCTGGCCAGGTGGGGTCCCAGAGGAGCACTGAGGGTGCTCTGGTGGGTGGCAGAGGGTGATAGGTGGCAGAGGGTGACAGGTGCACTCCCGCAGGCAGCGGTACCGGCGCATGCGGCACACGCTCATCAGGTTTAGGTCGCTGGTGCACATCTACGTGAACCGCCGGCGGTACCTCAAGGTGAGATGGGGGCTGGCACATCCCAGGGGCATCCTGGGAACCTGATCTTCCCCTGATGCATGTTCGGTGGTGTGTCTGGAGAAGGCACTTCTGAACCCTGAGCCCTCCCAGGCCCCATGCTACCACCTTCTCCATGTCCCATGGGGCACTGACAGCACCTCTTTGGGGTGAAAGCCTGATGATACTGGGGAAAGCAATGGCACTCCCAAGGTTTCTGCTGTCTCTGGGTCTCCCTCCCTCGCAGTGGGTCTCAGAGCAGCTGCTCTGTTTGCAGAGGAAGGAGGATGCTCGCCGGCGAGCGGAGGAGGAGAAGGAGAGGATGAAGCAGGTAACAGGCATTTGGCACTGGTGGGAGCACACAGGTGTTGCTGTGCTGTCATCCCTGCCACGTGCTCGCCCATCCCCATGCTCTGGGCTGAGGCACCCCTGGGTGCTGGCACAGGGAGCAGTGTGGTGAGTGGGCACATCCCTGTGCTGCGGCGGCAGGAGCTGACGCGGCGGGAGGTGGTGGATGTCACCCACCTGGAGATCCCAGCCGAGCTGATGGGGCTGCTGGAGGCTGCTGCAGGTGAGCGGGTCCTGCACTGCCATCATTCCCAGCCCCTTGTCCCTGTGCCCTGGACCGTGCCGTAGCTGCCCACTGTGCCGCAGCTGCCCAGGAGGTGAATGCCGGCTGTGTGGTCCTGGTGCCGCCGCCAGCACTGCAGCCTGACTCCAAGCTCACCCTCCCCCTTGACATCAACGACTACCCCATGGCCAAGTATGTGCGGGGCCACTTCCAGGTAAGGTGGGCGCCGCGGCCCAGCAGTGGGGAGCCTGTCCAGGCAGCTTTTGGGGAGCCCCCAGCACCCCGGTTGCGGCTGAGTGTTTAGAATCAGGGTCCCTGTGGCAGCTCCCCAAACAATCCCACCGGGTTCTGCCCCAGCTTTGGCCCCGGGGATGCCATAGGGACAAGAGAGGCTGGACCCTGGGTGGCTGTGGTACTGGTGAGCTGGCTGCCACCTCCCCCTCCCCGTGGGTTCCTGTCGTCTCCAGAGGCCGGGGGGACCATGCTGAGGCTATCGGAGAGAGACCCGCTGAGCCCTCCTGGACGCCCGACGCGGGGCGGATCCGGAACGCTGGGGCGGGAGACCAGGTCGCTTTGCTCCCGGGACTTGGCCCCATCCCCGGCCACTTTGCCCCATTCCTCCTCTTTGCCTTCTATTTTTGCCCTGTGTTTCCCAGTTCCTGGCATCCCAAATGTGCCGGGGCTGGATCCTGCTCTCAGTCTTGCCAAAGTGCCGGTATAGAATCATAGACTGGTTTGAGTTGGAAAGGACATTAATTCTCATCTCATTCCAAGTCCTGTCTTGGGAAGAAACACTTTCCACTAGACCAGGTTGCTCCAAGCCCCTTCCATCCTGTCCTTGAACACTTCCAGGGATGGAGCAGTCATAACTTCTGTGGGCAATCTGTGCCAGCGCCACACCACGCATCTCTGGTACTGCCAGCACAGCCTAAGCCCATCCCTGCCCCATTCCTGCCAGCCTGCCAGACCAATCCTGCACCCCAGCCCTCTGGCAGCCCTATAGTCCCCACCCAGCATCAACACCACGCTCAGCACCCTGGGGCCAGCCCCTTGTGGCCTGAGGCTGTCCCCAGGTAGCCACGGGTGCCGGTGTCGCTGCAGGAACCAGCGTTCGGGATGCTGACGGCCCCCCTGAAAGCCCCCCTCACCCGGCTGGACGAGGAGCTGTGCCATGAGGCGCTCAGCCTGTTCCAGCTGGTAGGTCAGACAGCACAGGATCTATCCCTGTGGCTCCCTGCCCGCTCCCTGCCTGGGGCCAGAGGGAGGACCTGGCTGTCCCTGTGGCAGATCCTGCGGTTCATGGGAGACCCGGGGCTGGGCGGCCTGCAGGAGATCCTCTTCGGCAACTACATCGTGCAGAAGGGGCTGTCAGTGCCAGGGCTGCGGGATGAGCTCCTGGCACAAGCTGCCAACCAGGTCTGGCGGAACACCAACGTCAACAACGAGGAGCGGGGCTGGCTGCTGTTGGCCACCTGCCTCAGCGCCTTCCCCCCGTCTGCTGCCTTCGACAAGTACCTGCTCAAGTGAGCCAGGGATGGGAATGGAGCAGGGATGGCTGGGACCCTCAGGGATAGGCTGGCACTTGTGCCTGGGGACACTGCTGTGGCTTTTCAGGGCTCTTCTGGCACCTGTGCCTGCAAATGCTGTCCAGGTCCCACCAGGTTCCTCCGGGATTGCTTGGACACACATGGCCAGGGATACTGACCAGATCCTGTTGGGGATGTTCTGAGGTCCCCGCAGAATCCCTCTGGCCAAGCTGGCACATGTATCCAGGATGCTTCCCATGTCTCTCTAGGGTCTCCAGGGCCAGGCTGGCACATGTGCCCAGGGATTATGTGCAGGTTTCTTCAGGATCTATTGGACCAACCTGACACATATGCTCAGGGATGCCACCCAGGTCCACTTGGAGATGCTCTGAGGTCCCTCTTGGGTCCCTGGAGCCAGCCTGGCACACATATAGAGGGATTATGCTCAGGTTTCCTCAGAATATATTGAACCAGCCTGGCACATGAGCCCAGGATGCTACACAAGTCCTTCTGGGGATGCTCTGAGGTCCCTCAGTGTTCCCCAGTGACATCCTGGCACATGGGCCCAGAGATGCTACCCAGGTCCTTCTAGGTGTGCTCTGAGGTCCCTCTGAGGTCTCTTGGGCACATGTGGCCAGGATGCTGCCCACATCTCTCCAGGGATGCTCTTAATCCCTCTGTAGTCCTTAGTGCCAACCTGGCACATGTGCCTGGGGATGCAGCACCCTCCCTTCCTCACAGGTTTGTCTCTGACTATGCCTTTGCTGGCTACAAACCAGTGTGCCAGCGCAAGCTGATGCACGCCATGGCCCGGTCCCACCTGGGCGTGGCGGCCGCCCGCACCTTCCCACCGTCGCTGCTGGAGTGGACAGCGAACCGGCAGCAGGCCAGCATGGCCCTCGACCTGCACTGCTTCAATGGTGTGTCTGGAGAAGCGCTGGGGCACAGCAGCAGGGACGGGTGATCCCAGAGTGATCATCCTCACGGGTGCGAAGGGGCTGGTGGGACCAGCTCACTGCTTGTCCCTCCCCAGGTGACCAGTTCTCCTGCCCCATCCACTCCTGGAGCACTGGTGAGGACTTGGCAGGGGATGTCCTGAAGCACAGGTAGGCACTGACTCGGCACCCACCCACCCAGCATGGCATGGTGTCCCCCTGGGGCTGTTTTGGGTGTCCCCAGGACTGGGGAGCCAGGATGCCCAGCTCATGGGCAGGGTGTCCCCGTGTAGCTGGGGCACTGCTGGCAGCCTGTGCCCATCCTCAGCATCCGGCTGTTGGCAGGGGGCTGGTGGAGGGCTGGCGTGGCTGGTCTGTGGCCATGAAGGTGGGTGCCCAGTGGGCGGAGCTGGCTGGCCATGACTATGTCCTGGACCTCATCTCCGACCTTGAGCTGCTCCGGGGCTTCCCCAGACAGAAATCCTGCTTCCTCATCGCGTGGGATGGGACTGAGAGCCTTGGCAGGGACAGCCGGGCGTAGGTACCCGGGCAGGGATGGGTTCCCCACTGTGGGGCTGGGAGGGGAACCCCAGCAACCAGGGTGGATGGGTGCTGGATTGGGTGGGTGGGCTCCTGGAGGGAGGGAAATCTGGCACCTAGTGGGTGCTTGGTAAGTGCATCCTCCCTCTCTGCAGGGTGCTGGGACATGGATTGGATTTGGATGAAGTGCCTCCTCCCCCATCTGTGAAAGCCCCAACGCTGCCCTGCACGGAGATGTACCACCCCCATGGTAGGGCATCATCCCCCTGGCCCCTGGTGCTGGTGGAGCCCTGCTGCCAGCAGCTCACCCCTCCTCATCCCCCTACAGAGGGGGAACTGGGGG
Organism: Sakesphorus luctuosus; assembly: GCA_013396695.1. NCBI lineage: Eukaryota > Metazoa > Chordata > Aves > Passeriformes > Thamnophilidae > Sakesphorus > Sakesphorus luctuosus. The sequence continues at coordinate 324,568 of VWZD01000661.1, forward strand.
AGCCACGCAGCCAGAAGGGTCTGGATCGGTACCTGGACAGCCTCTTTGATCCTGTGCTCTCCTATGGCAATGGGGTGAGAGGGGTGTCCCCTTGCACAAGGTGTTTTGGTGTGCAAATGGCTTGGCCTCCTGCCCCTGATTCCTGCCCTCCAGGAGCTGGAGAAGCCGGCCATCCTCTCGCAGAGGATGAAGGGAGGAGGTGGTGTGGGAGGAGGGGACAGTGGCAGTGATGCCAGTCGGAGTGGACCCCCTGTGCCTGCGGAGACACGTCAGCCGAGGGGTGAGTGCCCCGAGCGCTCCTGCGTCTCACCCCAGCTCCCTGTCTGAGTTTCCTCTCCCAATCCCTGGTGGGGGGACATGCCTGCACCCAGTACCCCGCAGCTCCAGCTAATGTCTCCTCTTTGCCATTGCAGGCACAGAGCCAGCCCTATCCCTGCACAGCCGACCAGATGCCAACCAACCCCCTGGATCCCCAGTCAGTGCCAGGGGGCTGGGACTGGTCAAGCCCCTCTTCCATTTCAGAGCAGTCCCTGGGGATGGGGTCAGCTTGGAGTGCCAGGTGCTGATGGCACGGTGTCCCTTGCAGGGCAGAGGAGCAGAGGGGACACCAGCCCGCACCCCCCAGCCCCGGCCCTACTCGCAGAAAGCTGGTAAGCAGTCCTGGTGCAATGGGGCGGCCACGGTGGCTCGTTGCACCAAGCCAGGGCCCAGGTGTGGGGACAGTGTGCAGCCTACCCTGAGCCATGTGCTTGGCCCTGCAGCGGCCGTGGGCCGGCGGTGGCCAGGAGATCTGGTGCGGCATTCCCGGCTCAACTCGGAGCATTTCCCACGGCCCACACACGACATCCGCAACATCATCCGGCAGTGCCAGCCAGCCCTGCGCAGCTCCCAGCCCTCCAGGTACCCACCTGGGTCCCCAGCCAAGCCATGGGCTGCTCCCTGCTGTGGGTGCATGTGCTGACCCTGATGCTGGGGTGTAAGGAATGATGGGGCTGCAGGTCATGCCAAGTATAGGTGATGCCAGGGTATAGGTAATTCCAGGGTGCAGGTGATGCCAGGTACAACTGATGCCAGGGTGCAGGTGGTGTTGGGGTATAGGTGATGAGGGATGCTGTCTTTGCAGCAAGCTTTTTGGGAAGAAGGTGGACCCTCATGAGGAAGCCATGCAGATCCTGAAGGAGCAGCTCTCGTCAGCCCAGGTGCCAGCAGCTGTGGTAGGGATGCAGCCACAACCCTGTTCCCCCCACCAGGCCGGGGGTGTCACTGGCCCTGACCAGAGCCCCTCTGTGCCTCGCAGGGGCCCAAGGAGGTGGTGGCCACAGTTAAGCCAGTGCCCAGTGCCAGGTACCACCCGCGAGCACCCACGGGGCGTCCAGCGGCCACCCGGCCCCCAGGTATTTCTGGGCAAAGCTGTGGCACTGGGGGGACCAGGGTGGAGATGGGGCACCTCATCCTCCCGTTGGCACCAAGTGATGCCTGATGCAGCCTAGAGCTAGTCTGGCTCCACAGCATTCTTATGGGACAGCCACTGTGTCCGGCTCAACCAGACAGCTGCTCCTGGTGCCTCAGTTTCCCTGGGTGGAAGGGGCTTTCTGCAGGGCTTTCCATCCCTTCACAGTCTCTGTCTCTCGGGAGCTCCCGTCTGACACGCAGCAGGTCCAGACCCAGCTGCACCGCAGCTACAGCGAGGACTTCTACACCTACCACAACGTGCCCTGGAAAATATTCATCCGGAAGGAGGTACAGGTTTATGGGGACACTCAGGGACAGGGGTTAGAGGGGACTTTTCACCAAGGCCTGCTCTCTCTCCTGGCAGGTTTTCTACCCTAAGGACAGCATCAACAACCCACTGCTGCTCGACCTCATTTTCTGGCAGGTGAGGCACCAAGCTGTCCCCTAAAGCCCCCCAGGGGTCCTGTAGAAATTGATGTATTCTCCAGTGGGGTGGTGATTACCATCTTTCCCTGCCAAGCTGCCATGGAGGAGCTGCCCCAAGCCAGGGGAAGTAGGCAGGGCAGAGGGACTGGGGTCACATCACACCCTCCAGCACAACCCCACTGCTTCTCATGCCCTTCCCCAGATCTTCAATGACGTGCTGTCTGACACCTGCATCCGGATCAGCCAGGAGGAGCGGCTCCACCTGAAATCCCTCTTTGGTAACCCCTGACTGAACCCCTGAGTCCTGCTGCTCCCTGCCTGGGGGGCTCACACACCTGGGGGGTCACATCCAGCCTCCCTGGTGCCTGTCCTCATCCTCTGGGCATCTCCAGGTCACAACTGTCTCTGCTTAAAGCCAAGGTAGTTTTGCCTCCAAATGCAATGACTCCCTGGTAACTTAGTGATCCACAATGTCATGAGCTCTGTCAGGTCTCAACCAGTTTGCCTGGGGGACACATGTCTCCCCATCATGTTCCTGCCAGGCATGAGAAGGCCATGATCATCCCTGCCCTTGCTGGGAACCGTGTCTTGATCCTTCCCAGGGAGTGGGGATGCTCACCAAGAGTTATTTCCCCCTCTCCACAGCGGAAAACAAGCTGGACTCCTTCAGCCCTGTGGCCACTGAGAGTGTCAAGAGGGAGATCATCGCTGCAGCCCGGGATGGCTGTGAGGTGTATTTCTCCCGTCTCTTCCCCGCCACGGTGAGGGTCTGGCCATGGGGCAGGTCAGCATAGGGGTCACCACAGCCCTGTTCCCATGGCTGAGGCACTGTCCTGACCCACAGGGCAGTGTGGGGACAGGTGTGCAGATCCTGGCCGTGTCCCATGCTGGTGTCAAACTGCTGCGGCTGGTGAAGGGCACCAACATGCCTGGGGAGCAGCTGCGGGTGCTGCGGGCGTACAGGTAGGGGTGAGGAGCATGGGCAGCCAGGCTGGGATGGGTGCCATGGGTGATGGGTGTTTCAGCCTCCCCTCGCCCTGCCCCAGCTATGCCGATGTGCTCTTCGTGACCACCCCGTCCAGGAACATGCTGGAGTTCAACCTGCGCAGCGAGAAGCTCATCCTCTTCTCCCCCAAAGCCCCTCAGGTCAAGGTCATGGTCGACCACTTCATCACAGAGCTCAGGAAGGTAGGGGGTGCTCTGGGACCACGGGGGCATGTCCTGGGGGTCAGACGCTGTCTGTGTGCCCTTGGGGGGCTGGGGTGGCCAACAGAAGGCACCCTGCAAATGGGACCATGGCTGGGGTTGTCCTGGGGCAGTGGGTGCCTGTGCTGGATGGGATGTCGGTGTCCCTGTGTGTATGGGCTGTGCCAGCCTCCCCTGTGCCCAGGACTCCCAGTATGTGGTGGCTGTGAGGAACTACAGCTCGGAGGATGGCAGCCAGCTCAGCTTCCACAAAGGGGACATCATCCACCTCCAGTCGCTGGAGCATCCTGAGAGAGGTGAGAGCTCCACACAGCTCCCCACATGGCCAAACACCCTCAATGGAGGGCATGGGGTGGCAGGACTGATGGCTTCACCCATGCCAGAGGTGGCCATGCCTTTGTCTTGCATCCTGTGACACCCCGTGTCCCCATGATGTCAGACTACTACTATGGCTGCGTAGTCCGCAAGAAGGTGATGTACCTGGAGGAGCTGAAGACGGGCACTCAGGATTTTGGTGAGTGCCATGCTGTCCCTGTGTTTGTCCCTGGTATGCCCTGTGCCCTCTGCTAGAGCTGGGGCACAGGGCAGGATCCTGCCTCTGGCACCCCTTGGCAGGATGGTTTGGGGTCTTTTGGCACTGATCCAACACAGGGGGATGCTTCCCTGTGGGTGCCCCCCTGGGTAGCACCATGTGCTGTCCATGTCCCTGCAGGTGACAGGCTTTATGGTCCCTGCTCTGTGCCTTCAGCTTGAGAAATGCCAAACTGCAGCTGAGGATGCAAGGGCAGGAGGGAGCAGGCAGAGGCTTTTTGGGGGTAACCCCATGGCTGCCAGCCCAAGGCCATCCCCAGTTTCTGCCTGTCACAGGGTGGAAGTTCGGGGCCATCCACGGCAGGTCAGGGCTCTTCCCCGCCGAGTACGTCCAGCCTGTCGCAGCACCTGACTTTGTCCATTTGCCTGCGGAGAGGAAAGAGGAGCCCAGGGACAAGCAGGGCAAGGTGGCAGCTTCGGCGGCTGTGGCTGTGGCCGTGGCCTCCACTGCTGCTGCCCAGGAACTGGACAGGAAAACTGAGGTGGGTTCTGGCCTGGTGCTGCCAGGTGGTGCTGGCTGTGCCTGGTGCCCACTGCCCTGCTCCACAGGTGTCCCCAGCCAGTGCCACTTCTGTGGAGGGTCTGGAGGGAGATGGTGTTGAGCAGCTCAGGGATGTCACAGGGACCTGCCCCATGCTGACCTTCGCCCAGCAGCATTTCCGTGCAGCACGACACGAGACCGCGTGAGTGTCCAGTGCTGGGATAGGGACATGCCATGGTGGGGACACCTGTGCCCACTCACTCCCTTGTCCCTCTCTCCCAGGGACTCCTGTGGGATGAAGGCCAGGAGGGATGTGCCCAGTGTGCTGGAGATGCTGACGTTCACCAAGGTACAGGGAAGTGGGGACCTTGGGGTGCCCCTCCCCTGCTGTCACCCACAGGTTCCCCTCAAGTTGCTCCTGCATGGCACCTCAGCATCCCTCTGGCTACTCAGGGAGCTGACCCTCTCCTCCCTCCAGATCCCCATTCAGGAGTCACTCATCGAATTCGTGGATAGTGGCATCAACAAACTGGCTGCTGAGTCTTTCCAAGGTAGGCAGGGACATAAGCATCCTGTCCCCCATCTCCCAGCCATTCCCATCCCATCCTTTGAGGACTGTGGGGCCAGGACCAGGATGGGCAGAAGGAGTGGTCTGCAGGACTTAGTTCCTCTAGTGCCACTGCCCACCCAGAGGAACGTATGTCTGTCACCATGTGGCTTTCTTGTCCCCAGCTGTGATGAAGTTCATGGGTGACCACCCTTTGCGGGGGCAGACGGAGTTGGATGCTGTCTGCACCATCCTCAAGGTAAATCTGCCACCAGGGCAGTGAGTCCTAGGGGTGGCCTGGGCAGGAGGTGTCCTGGACAGTGAGTGGCACCTGTGCCTGTCCCCCAGCTGTGTGCAGAGCATGAGGTCCTGCGGGATGAGGTGTACTGCCAGATCATCAAGCAGATCACCAACAACACCAGCTCCAAGACGTGAGTCCCTACACCTTGCTAGGACAGCAGGGGCTGGCACTGGGGACATTTGTGTCCCTGCCTGGGCTGAGCTGCCACAGTGTGGGGGGGAGACCTGAGGACCCCACGCTCACAACAGGCTGCACTGCTCCCCAGAGTGATGAGTGCTACCATGGGCACCCTGGCCCTGCTCAGCCATTTACCCCTGGCTCTTCCCATAGGGACAGCTGCCAAAAGGGCTGGAGGCTGCTCTACATCCTTGCTGCCTACTACAAGTGCTCCGAGGTGCTCCGGCCCTTCCTCCTGGCCTTCCTGCAGGATGCTAGCAGGCACCCAGAGCTGCCCTTCCACGGTAGGGGCTGTGCACACCCCAGAGTGCTGGGTGTGTGGCAGGGAAGGACACCTGGGATGTCATGGGGCTCAGGAGGGGCTGTAGCAGAGCCAGTGTGGCAGCGCTGCCGCATCCTTCATGCCTTTCATCCCCATTCCTGCCAGGAATCGCCAAAGCCTGTGAGCAGAACCTGCGGAAAACAATGCAGTTTGGTGGTCGCAGCCTCTTCCCCAGCAGCATGGAGCTCAAGGCCATGGTGGTGAGGCCAGGAGCCAGTGGGTAGCCATAGAGTGTGGGGCAGGGCTGGTGTCAAGTTGAGATCCCCCCTAGAAATTCTGGATACCTGCATGGTTTTGGGATCGCTGCATGGGCTTGGGATCTTGCCCAGACACTGCCCTGGAACTGAGCTGATCTTCCCAAAACAGTATGGTCCTTTCTGAGGTCTGCTCTCCATCACTTCAGGGCTGCCCTGAGCTTTCAGGGGTCCCCAGTGGGGACGCAGCTCTGTGGACATGGAGCTGGGGGCATGATGGCTCACACAGACAGAATGGGCAAGAGACAGGATGATTGCAATGGCATGGTCCCTATGGGATAGCTGTGGGATTTGGGGTGTCCTCTGGGGTCTTGCTGTGTGAAGGGCTGATCTGCACCCCAAAAAATCCTCCCACCCAGGCCGGACGCAGCGCCAAGCGCCAGCTCTTCCTCCTGCCTGGTGGCATTGAGAGGCACCTCAAGATCAAGACGTGTTCGGTGAGTCAGAGGGGACAGGAGGCTCAGTGCACCCCAGGACTGTGGTGACCCCGCTGGGGTAGGTGCCCAGAGGGTGCAGATATGGGGGTGTTGCACCCCTCAGCTGTCTGTGCCATGGGACTTGGTTCTCTGGGAAAGGCGTATCCCTTCCCTGGGCAGGCACATGGGATGAGCCCCAATGCAGGACATGTTGGTGGCCTGGAGCACAACAGGGAAATGTGGCCCCAGCCACCTGTCCCTTTGCCCAGGTGGCTCTGGATGTGATCGAGGAGCTGTGCTGCGAGATGGGGCTGCAGCATCCAGAAGCTTTGGAGGAGTACATCCTCTTCGTGGTGACCAACAGAGGTGAGGGGCTGGTGGGGACACAACAGGACAGGGTGGGCTGGCCGTGCTGGTGGCGTGGTGGCCACACTCAGGCTCCCGGGTGGCACAGGGCAGAGTGTGCGGCCACTGACCCGCCGGGAATACGTCCTGGATGTGGCTGCCGAGACGGAGTGCCGGGACACCAGCTACACCTTCTGGTGCCGCCGCGTGGTCTGGAGCCAGCCCCTCAAGTTCGACAACGAGCTCTACGTCACCTTCCACTACAACCAGGTCAGGCCACCCCATCAGCTTGCCCCAGGGCCACCTCCCTGTCCCCTCCAGAGCGTGCCCTGTCCCCCAGCCGTGTCCCTGTGCTCTGTCCCCCTCCAGGTGCTCCCTGACTACCTCAAGGGGCTGTTCACCGTCCTGCCGCCTGCAAGGCCGGGAGAGCAGCACTTCCCACACGTGGCCAAGCTGGCTGCCCTCCAGCACCGAGCCAAGGACCACCACCACCTTCCCACTGCGTACGGCTGGGGAAGGGGCATCTGGGGGTGGGGAAAACACATCCCAGGGGGTTTGGGACTCATTGGCCAGTGCTGGCCCTGACCTCAGGCTCCCTGCAGGCGGGAGATGCAGGACTACGTCCCCCCGCAGCTCTTCCGCCTGCTGAAGCCACAGTCCTGGCTGCAGATGGTGACTCAGCATGTCCAGCAAGCACAGGCACTCAGTGCCCACCAGGCCAGGGCACAGTTCCTGGGTGAGGGGACAGGGATGGGGACAGGGAGGTGACATGGATGGTGGGGGGGATGCTGAGGGGGATGCTGAGGGGATGCAACGCTCATGAGGACACGGTGCTAAAGAGGATGCAATGCTGCTGGAGGATACAAGGCTATAGGGGATGTGATTCTGCCCAGAGGGTGATGATGACGGGGATGGAATGCTTCTGGGTGAGTGGCTGCTCTGCAGGGACTCTGGGACAGGCAGCCCCTGTCCCTGTGTGGAGCCAGAGGTGCAGGATGCATTGGCAGGACAGGACAGGCTGCTTCCAGGCCCCAGGCTCAGGCATGCATTTCTTTTGGCTGTTCATGGGTCCAATCCTGCACCTGGTCCAGAGACTGAAGCAGTGCAAAGCTCTGAGAACCAAATCAGCTCCTGTCAGGCATAGAACTGGCTGTGCCCCTTGGCGGAGCCCCTTTGGGTGCAGACCACCCTGGGGACTGGGCAGGAGGGGGTGGCAGTGGGCACTGAGACCCCGTCCTCCACCCTGCAGGGCTGCTGAGCGCCTACCCCATGTTTGGCTCGTCCTTCTTCTACATCCAGAGCTGCAGCAACAACACCATTGTCTCGCCCTGCATCCTGGCCGTCAACCAGAACGGCCTCAACTTCCTCAGCAAGGAGACACATGTAGGTGGGGGGCTATGTGGGACACAGGGAATCATGGAATGGTTGGGGCTGGAAGGATCCCTAAAGCTCATCCAGTTTCAAGCCCCTGCCATGGGAAGGGACACCTCCCAGCACACGAGATTGCTCCAAGCCTGGTCCAACCTGGAGTCCTCGGTCCCCTTGTTGGGGTTCATGGGGCTGCTCCCCCTGTCCCCACCAGGAACCCATCACCAAGTTCTCGCTGAATGAGATCCAGTCCACGCGGACACAGCGGCCGACGGCCGGATCCAGCTATCCCTACGTGGAGATCACGCTGGGAGACCTCCTGGCGCAGGGCATCACCCAACTGCAGCTGGAGCAGGTTGGGCATAGCCGGAGGGAGGGAAGGGGGACCCTGCTGGGGCTCCCGCGGTGGTGGCGCGGCCCCTGACCCATGGTGTGTGCCCCTGGCAGGGCCTGGAGCTGTGCCGGGTGGTGGCCGCGCACATGGAGAGGCTGCTGGGCGCCCGGGAGAAGAGGCTGACGCTGCCGCCGAGCGAGATCACCCTGCTCTGAGCGACCCCCGCCCCGCACACCGCGCCGCGGGGCACGGCGGGTGCGGTGCCCCTGTGGGCTGTCCCCAGCCGTGCCCCGGCCCCGCTCCGTGTTCCGCGTTTTATACACGCCCGTGAGCCCCGGCACGACTCGGTGTCCGTGGTTTTGTGCTGCACTCGCCGCTGCCAGGAGGGGATGCCGCGCCCCGTGCCTGCCTCTCATCCCTCCCGTACCTCAGGGTCTCTCTCCCAAGAGCCTTAATTTCCTCACCCACCGCTGTGCCCGCTTCCCATCCCCATGTCCCACTTCCCCCATCCATTCCCACGTGTTTCCCTATCCCTGTGCCTCCTTTTCCCCATCCATCCCTGTGCCTGCTTTCCCATTTTTCCCATCCATTCCCACGTGTTTCCCCATCCCTGTGCCTCCTTTCCCCCACCCTGTGCCTCCTTTCCCCCATCCACCCCCGCATCTGTTTCGCCATCCCTGTGCCCGTTTATTTCCCCATCCCGGTGTCCCGGTTCCCGCTCTATCCCGCGCTCTCTCCTCGCTTTCCCGGTTCCCACCCCGGTGATTTCCGGGCCCGGTTGTCACGTTCCCCGCGCCCGCCAGGGGGCGCTCGCGACGCGCACTCACCGCCCCCTCCGCGCTCCCTCCTTGTGCCGCGCGCGCGCACCACCCAGCCAATC
>VWZD01000661.1:333801-352637 GCA_013396695.1 Sakesphorus luctuosus
GGGGCGCCCGCGGCCGCCGCTGGGCATGTGCCAGGCCCGGCCGCCGCGTGAGCACCGGCACCACCGGCAGCGTCGTCCGCGCCCGCCCCGGGCCGAGCCGTGAGTGCGCCCCAGGAGGGAGGGTGGGAGGGAGCGGTGCCCGCCGGGAGAGGGGTCCCTTCTCCCCGGGGGGGGAGAGGGTGGGCTGTCGCGGTCCCGGCGGCCCGTGCTCACCCCCCGGTGCCCCGGGGCTCTCTCTCCCGGCAGGGCGGCGGGTGCCATGAGCAGCAGCCGCGCGTCGCCCGCCCGCCGCCGCCTGCAGCGCCGGGATCGATAGAGGCGGGGGCTGCGGACGCGCCATGGCCGGCAGCGGCTACACGGACCTGCGGGAGAAGCTCAAGTCCATGATGCCCTACCGGGACGGCCACAAAGGCGGGGGCGGCGGCGGGGGAGGCCTCCCGCGGGAGCCCCCCGAGCCCCCCTACGACCGCAAGCGGCGGCACCAGGAGGACTCCGGCTCCGAGCCCAGCGACTACGAGGAGCAGAAGGAGGAGGAGGAAGCCCGGAAAGTGAAGAGCGGCATCCGCCAGCTCCGCCTGTTCAGCGCCGAGGAGTGCGCCAAGATCGAGGCGCGCATCGACGACGTGGTGTCCCGGGCCGAGAAGGGGCTCTACAAGGAGCACACGGTGGACCGGGCGCCGCTGCGGAACAAGTATTTTTTCGGGGAAGGCTACACGTACGGGTCGCAGCTGCAGCGGAGGGGGCCCGGCCAGGAGCGGCTGTACCCGCGCGGGGAGGTGGATGCCATCCCCGAGTGGGTGCACGACCTGGTGATCAGGAAGCTGGTGGAGCACCGGGTGATTCCCGAGGGCTTTGTGAACAGTGCCGTCATCAACGACTACCAGCCGGGGGGCTGCATTGTCTCCCACGTGGACCCCATCCATATCTTTGAGAGGCCCATCGTCTCCGTCTCCTTCTTCAGCGACTCGGCGCTCTGCTTCGGGTGTAAATTCCAGTTCAAGCCCATCAGGGTCTCGGAGCCCGTTCTCTTCCTGCCCGTGAAGAGGGGGAGCGTCACGGTGCTCAGGTAATTGGCCCGCGTTGCCGGGGCTCGGTTGTGTAACGCGGATCACGAGGCTCGTGGATGTGCCCCGACGGCGCCTCGGGCTCCATCTCCCTCGGCTCTAGACACGCGGGGTTGGGCTGGGGTGGAATGGGCGAAGCAGCGGTTCGGGGGCGTCCTCCTGCCGTGGTGGGTGGGGATTTGGGTGGGCAGCCTCTCCATGGGGCTTGAGTTGAGTCGTGGTGGGAGTGGTCAAGCTGAGCTTGGCCGTAGTTCCCGTAAATGGTTAAAATAACACGTCGAGACACAAAATGGATCCTGTGCCCAAGAGTGGTCAGATGTGTTATTTTAACTGTTAACTGAGCAGCTGGTAGGGACAAGGCTCCTGGGTCTATTCTTAGCTCGGCCGGTGCCTCCCTAACCTGACCTTAAACGTGGAGAGGAGGTGTGAATGGCCTTGTCTTCCCAGTCTGTAAACTGGGAATACTGGACCGCCCCTGCCCAGTGACGATGGGGAGACCAGAGTGCAGAGCCCTGTGGGAATGTCACTTGGAAGTGCAGCGGGTCATAGACAGGAAAGGACTTCATGTGTGTTGAGCAGGAACTGTGGAGGTGGAATGACCTGCCCAAGGTCACACAGCTGGTCGGCAGTAAAGCTGAGATTGGCACTAGGAAGTGCCTGCTTCCTAATCCCACTGCCCTCCCGGACCAGGCCAGGAGGGAGAGCAGGCAGGTGAGGGGACAGGGAGGTAAGAAGACAGGCAGGACTGGAGTGTACAGACCCACTGGTGGCAGCTCCTGGGGCAGGTGGCTCAAAGCCCAGCAGCAGGGCTGCCAGTCCCTCCTGTCCCTGAAGGTCAGAGTGCTCCTTGCCAGGAGCAGGGATCACCAGCAGTGCTCTGAGCCACCAACTTATCCTCGTTTGAGGGGTTGTTTTTTGGAGTGCTGAAGGTCCAGGCCAGTTTTCCAGGCTCCCAGGTTGTAACACAATCCCTTGCTTTGGCTTGTAAAGTGATCGCCGCAGGGTTCGGGGAAGGAATTTTTCCCCCCACATACACACGGCCTCCTTGACTGGTGCATCAATAATAAATGCTGAGATCTCGTGTAGCTTTTATCTCGGAAAAGCTGCACAAACATTAACTAATCCTCGCCATACCCTGGCGTTAGGTAACTTCTGTGGATTAGCCAGGGATGAGGGAGGCTGTGGAGGGAATCGGGAACAGCACTGGGGATGTTGTCTCATTCTCTGGTGGGATGACCAGGGCGAGGGGTCAGAGATCAGAGTGATTTTGTGAAATGGGACCCGAGGGAACCCATCCTGCCCTGTGTCCTTTTACTGCAGAGCAAACTCCATCCATCCCCAGGGATGGAGGCTGCTGGGTGTGGGGCAGCCACTCCTCTCCCTCACTTCTCCGAGACACCAGCAGCAAAACTTTCTACCCTAATTCTGCTGCTGGTGGTCAGAACCCCTCTGCTGTCTTGCCCCGGTGGGCCTGGATAAATAGTTTCCCTTTTTTTTCCACAGCCAGAGGCACTTTTTACATTGTTTTTATAACCTAACAGAGGACAGGCTCAAGTCTTAGAGTCGGAAAACTCGTGGCCTTATGTCTGGAGGACGATTGGGACTCTGCAGTGCAGGATGGTGGGAGGAAGGAGAGCTGCTCCTGGAGCAGAGAATGATGTTTTCTTATCCCAGACCTTTGCTCTTCTCTCAAAACTGCTGAGAAGAGGCTGCTAGTTCAGTGCTCCCAGGATTGGAGTGGGGTGTCTCCCAGGGGTGTTTGGGTTAATGCCCAGCATCACCCAGCTGCTGTAACCAGTTTATTAATGTGGCTGAAGCAATTGCACAAGCCAAATGGAGTGTCTTTTCCCTCCAAATCGAAGGGCTGCTTCCTGACTCACCCGCTGCAGCTTCATCACAGTCAGATGTTCTGCTTTCCAGCAAATAATAGACTTTAAAATGGATTATTTCAATTTTGGTACAGCAGTTAGCAGATACTTAGCACTCACTTAAGATGAGGTTCTGCCAAAGTGATTGTTCTGTGTTGATATGATCCTGGCTGGAATCGAATTCTTTGCCTCACAGCAGATCTCCTTGCCTCCCCTGTAGCCCCAGCAGTTCAGGAGGAGCAGGAGAGGTGCAGATTGTTGGTAGGCTCTCAGGGGTGTATCACCAAATCCAGCCCTTGGTTATGATCAAGTCAACTCCCTAAACTTGGCTTTTTCTGCTCGGGGTAAACAGGTGCTGGAGGCAGTTGCCCCGGAGATGGGGAATGGGCGCAGATAGAAGTGGCATGCCTGCAGTGTCTGGGATTCAAATCCTGCTGGGTCAGTGGCTGCTCCTGGTCTGGTGCTTTCCCAGGGAAGCCTGGGTAGCCATGTGTGTTTGGGTACAATGTGGAAGTCAGGAGGAACTAAAGGAGGCTCTTGGATTCCTCTCTTTGACCTCACAGTGTTCTCAGCCTGTCCCCAGATCACACCTGTCCTGTTCCTGCTCTCAGCAGCCTGTTCCCAATTCCCCTGATTTCACAGCCGCCTACCCAGCAGGGATTTTGCACAGAGGCTTTCCCCATATCCCTTCCTTGACTTTGCCTGCCCTGAAGCAGGATGTGGTGTTTGCCAACACTGAACCTGCCTCAGACTTGCTGGAAAGTGTTCAGACCTCAAGCAACAAGTGAGGTGGAACAGAATTCACCTGCCTGGGCTGTGCCACTCTGCCAGAAGCCAAAGGCTGAGCAACCCCACCCCTAATGAGCCTTTCCCTCTTCCAGCAAGGCCTTTTTTCCTCTCTTTTCTCATCTGCAGAGAGGATTTGCCCTTGTAGGTTTTGAGATCTAGAAGAAGACCTGCTGTAGTTCCCTATTCTCCTGCAGGTTTGTCCCTCTGCCAGCCAGTCCAAGAGGAAGCATCAGTGTGTGCTGCTGGATCCCAGTCCTGTGGCCCATCAGCTCTCTGGGGGGGCTGCACTACATTTGTGGGTTTTCTTTTTTTAGCAATAATTTGATAACCATCAATCGATTGAAGCAGTGGGGAGGAGATGGAGGAATTTGCCTGTTCATCTGGGGAACGTGTGCTCTGACAGTGCTTAGGCTGGAAAAAAGGGAGGGAGCTGGGAGATGCAGATCCAGCTGGGATGGGGGTTCCATCCAGCTCCCTGCCCTGCAGCTGCTGTCATAGGTAGCAAATCTCAGCACTGAATGGGAATGTTGTCTCAGCACCGTGGTTGGGAATAGTGCAGCTGCAGTTGGAGGAATGAAGGACACAGGTAACATTTCCCAAGTTCTGGGAGGTTGTGTGCCATATGGGCTTCCCTCCCACAGCTGGAGCGTGCTCCAGGTCGTCTCCTGGCTGTTTGTAATGGCAGGGAAACACTGTAATGTGTGTCCCTCCTGTTGTCTCCGGGCATGCCTGGTAGTGCACAGTCAGAGCTGCTTGGAGTCGCTGGAGGATGAACCTGCTTCCTTCCCAGCTGGAGGAATCTCTCTGCAGCTGCCTGCGTTAGATGCTTTTCCAAAAAAGCCTTATCCCTCAGAACAAGCCATTGGTGCAGAGGAAGTTCTGCATGTGCCAGTGGTGATGAGGCAGAGATTTGTTCAAGTTCTGGTCAAACTGGTTGGTGTCACATGCGTGGTTTGTGGCAGGAGCTTTCCTGAGCCACATGTAAGGCCTTGAGTTGCCCAAACTCTGCAGTGGTCCAGGTCCCTCTGCCTCTGAGCTGGCCATGGAAAGGTTTCTTGTTAGAGACTTTGCAGAACATCAGGGCCTCCTTTCTGGTGTTCACACAAAAAAATCTGCTTTCGCCTCCGTGTAAATCAGTTCTGTTGTGGCTCAGCAGTGGGTCTTCTGGATTGAGAAAGAGACTCAGGGAGGACTTGGGAGTGTAAGGTCTGACAGTTTGGAGTGGGGTGTGTTGGGAGACCATGTGGATAACACCAGCACCTCCCTGTGTTCTGGAAAACACTCTGGGATGGAGACGTCATGTTCAGGTGTTCTCCTGGGCAGGAATTGAGGGTTTTCCTTACCAAGTTGCTTTGGATTTGTTCTCTGGGCAAGAAATCTGTGGGTAGACCCATTATGAGTATTTTTCCCCAGTGTCTGGTCCTTCACCACTCATCAGGGTGTGCAAGGCCAGGCAGTGGGTGAGAAGTTCATGCTGGTGCAAGACAGGATGAGGATGACACAACCACATAATGTTTTTTCCATTTTTCTGCCTGTGTAGAGAGACACCATCCTTATATGTGATATGGTGCAAGGAATCTTCTCACACCAGTATGGCACTAGAGCAGACTGGTGTCCTTTAGGGCCTTGGACTGGAGTTATTGCTTTGGTGCTGCCAATGTGCATCTGGGACCACAGACTCTGAAAGTGCTTTGGAAAGGGGATTCCTGTCTGGGGAGTGAGAAGGGATGCCCAGGCTGACATCTCATGATGGAGAGCATCAGTCTGGAAGCAGGTCTAGAAACAGACTCCTTCCTGATGTTCACGGTGTTGGTGAGGGTGTGCTGAGTTGAATTTTAACGTGGGTGATATTCATGAATTCACTGGAGCCTGACGCAGAGATTCCTGGAACATAATAGAGCATCATCATAAGCCCCTTGGCATAACACTGTCGTGTTGTGCAGTGCCTGGAGGACGGGAGGGATGGAGATCACCCCTGTTTTAACTGATCAGGACTTAGACTTGTAACTCCCCTCCTAAAGCAATAAATCTGTCTTTGAGGAGAGGTGTGTGTTTCTGGGTGAGTGGGTGGGTTATCTAACCAGATCAAGGAAACCCGGTCCTGTCCCCAGAGAAGACTTGCGTGTGTGAGATGTGTTCTCTGCTCTGAGTGTCCTGAATAACCTGCCAGCCCCTGACCCTGGCCATGCTCCTGAGGGCTGCCTGGCAGCTGGCAATGCCAGGGAAAGCCTCTTGGGGATAGTGGGCCCAGTGATTTCTGCTTCAGGTTAAACAGTGTGGGGTGTGCCAGCATTGTGCAGCTTGGGCAGCCTTCACCCAGGTCCGTTTCAAGGTGCTCCTTGTCAGGTGTTCCAGGAGGCTCTGGAGGTGTTTAGCTTCCCCTTTTCCCATGCTGGAGTCTGGAAGGCTCTCTGTGAGTGACACTCTCCAAACGGCAGGTAGAGGGCAGGCCCCACTCTCGGACCTGCTGGCTTGCACCCATGGGAGTGACTGACGTGGTTTGTGTGTCCCAGAATCACCTGCTGAACAGAAGCAGCCACGAGGAAAGTGCTCCAGTGTTTTTTGGGCATCTGAGGTTATCCTTGGCCATGGCTTTTCTCCAGCCTGCTGGAAATGTGGAATATCTGAAGTCTTCTCACAGAGTGAAATGCTATTGCTGAGAGCGGTTACTACCTGAGCCTGGAGTCATTTTCCACAGCTCAGGGAGCTGTTTTGCCCTGTAACAGGGAGGTTTTGGGAGTGCAGCTTGGTTTGCAGGTCTGAATTTGGAGGTTACAACCCACATGCATTGGATTTGAGTTGGTGATGTTCATATCATGGCCGAGGATGTGCCACGTGATGCAGAGCAGGGAGGATGAGGGTGCAGAGGGGTCTGTGCCCAGATGAGGGGGTGAGAGAGGTTAAACTTGCCACCACTGCACCCATCTATGACTAACAGATCTCATTGACTCTGGTATGTGTTCATGTCTGGGTGTGCTGCACGTCTCAGCTGTGAAATGTGGCTTTTCTCAGGCATGTGCATGAGGAGATTCTTTGGAGGATTGTCCTGATTTTTCCCCTGTTGCTTTCTAATTTCTTTGTAAATGAATTGTCTGTATTTACAATCCATAAACTCATTTCCACATATCTTGTTTCACAGTGCTGTAGCAGGTGGCAGTTTCCTCTGGTGTATGCTAAAAAATTGAGTCATAAAGTGCCCCCCAAAAACCCATGTCTGTCCTCATTCTGTGCCAACATTTGTTCCTCCCTGCCAGTCTAGCTCCTGTGTGTCTGGGGAATGGTGTTGGGAGGAGGAATTCTGGTGGAAGTTTGTAAATACTGGCCAAAATGAGTTGTTGAGGCTGGAAACCACTTTCTGCCTCTGCCTTGCATCTCTCTGACAGTGGCTTTTTGTTTCTGTTGTCAGTGGGTATGCGGCCGACGAAATCACACACTGTATTCGACCACAGGACATCAAGGAGAGAAGAGCTGTCATCATCCTGAGGAAGTAAGTGTTGAAGCCCTCCGGACAGTGAGATAAGCGTGGATGTGGTGTCGTGGTGTTTAAACACTTTAGAACTGCCTTACTTGTTAATTTGCTGGCTTGATCTCACGCCTTGATTAGATGTCACTCGACACTCCTGCTGTACCGGGCAGTGGAAGCAGCTGGAACTGGTTCCTGCAGAGTTAATCACTTCTTGGCTCTGTGAGCAGCACTTCATTGAAAGGGCTGGGGTTGCAAGGCCTGTTGGTATCCAAACGCCTGTCTTTCCTTGGCTACCCAGCTCCAAACAGCTCAGATTTCACTCTTTTGTTTTGGGCTGTGTATTCAGGTGTCTGGTAATATGATACCCCCCTGTGTGAGTTACCTGGACAGTCCTTTGAAGCTGATGCTTGTGATGAAGAATCTTCTACAAAGCAGATAAAATTTTCCTGGTAGCATGGCTTTTGTTTTCTGGGGAGAGGGAGGAAGACACTGACTTGGGAGGCAAACAAAGTGAATTCAGTGCTCACTTTACAGAGCTTGTCCTTCAGGTCTGTGTTGGGAAGCCAAGCTCTGTAAGCTGTCCTAGAAACAAGCTTCCTGTTCTAGAAGAGACAGTGTCTTGATGGTGTTTCATGCTTGTTCCTAAAACTCTCAAGAAAATGGAGAGAAAATAAGCCAACTCCACCCCAAAGTCCCTCAAGTATTACTTTTGATTGTGCACAGAAATGCCCTCTGTCATCAGTTCCTTCTGATAGGACACCAAAAAATGTGACTGCCACCCATTGAGCCATGTTGGGTGTGCCTTAGAAGGTGTTGGCAGTAATTCTGCTGTCAAGAAATCTTTTTGTAAGTGAAAACACGTGATTTTGAGTCCTGTGAACCCAGCCAAAAGTGTGGGCATTGGTGGCAGGGCTGTGGTTGTGGCCCAGGCTGGCATAAGGCTATCAGGCAACAGGTCTGGATTCAGACTGGATGCGCTTTTGGATGGCTTAGTTGGTTTCAAAACAAGTCTGGCAACATTGTGAAGATATGGCACAAAGCCAGTGGAGTGGAGTTGGACATCTGGTTAGAGACACCCATGAAATGAAGGCAGGAAAAACAGCAGCCCTGAGGCATCAGCCAGGCAAAATCAGCCCAGACCCAGGGAGGCAGGATGAGATGTGGCAGGAGATAGAGTGGGGTGAAAGACAGACTGCAGCCAGACCACCCCACAGCTGGTTACGGCCACGTGGGGTTTGGGCAAGAGGGTTGTGATAAGAACTTACAGTTGTTGTGTTCATGGTGTTGGTGCAACCAATGAAGAGCAGCACGAGTGCTGACAAGGAGGCATCTCCAAGTCCTGTAGCTGCTTAGGTTGGGCTTTGGGATAGAGAAGCTGCCTGTCCTCAGTTGTGAAGCAGTTCCCTGGAAAAGACAGACTCAGATAAATAAGCTAAAGCTGCCCAATATCTGGTGCAGATACTGAAAATGCCTGTTTAAACTGGCTCTGCCTCTTGCTTTCTCCAGCTTCTGTAAGCTGAGGATGTTGGGTTAGTTCAGTCTAACCTGGCTGCCATCAAAGTGAACCAGGCAAGAAGGGACCTTCAAACTCATCTAGTTCCACGCCCTGCCATGGGCAGGAACACCTTCCTCCAGACCAGGTTGCTCCAAGCCCTGTCCACCCCGGCCTGGGACACTTCCAGAGATGTGAAGTCCTCAGTCTCTCTGGGCAACCTGTTCCAGTGCCTCCCCTCCCTCTGAGTAAAGGATTTCTTTCTACATCTGATCTAAATCTCTCTGAGTTTATAACTATTCCCCTTTGTCCTATCACTATCTGCCCATTTAAAAGATCAGTCCCTTTTTTTCATAAGGCTCCTTTAAGTCCTGGAAGGAGCAGTGAGGTCTCCCTGGGTGTACCTGGCTGACCTGGTGGGTCACTGCTGAAGAGACAAAGCCTGTAGCTCCTACCAGAGGCCCTACCAGCTGTATTTGCTCAGCCATCCCCCTCCAGCAGTGTGTCCTTCTGCCTTGCCCTCATTTTTGGGGTGTGATTTGCTAAACATTAGAGCAGAAGTGTCTCTGCCCAGTCACACAGCCTTGGGCTGACCTGACTGACAGGCCAAATGCAACCACGTGGAGGTTTCTCTCTTCAGCAAAGCAGAAACCCCCTGGTAACTCTTCCTATGTAACCTTTACAGAGGTTTGCAGCCCTGGTGAATCCATAGCAATTCCCTGTTTGCCAAAGGCTGTGCTCTGATTGCTGCCAAATAGATCTTATTAATTGCTGTTTACCCCTGGTGAGGGTGGCCATCTCCTCGTGTCCCGTGTGTGTCTGTGGGGCCACCGTGACCCCTGTCTGTGCCTGTCCCCATGGTGTGGATTGCTGCACAAATGCCATTCCCCGTTCCCAGATCATGCGACTCTCTGAAACAGTGTGTTATGCAACCAGGAAAACAGCTCCTTCCGCTGGTAGCCTGCTAGCACGGGAGGTTCGGGAGCAGCCAGCAGCCTCGTCAAACTCCTCTTCCTCATTTTCATGGTAGGGATCAGCCCTGAGCTCTCCAGTGGGATCGGATCAGTTAGGTCATCCCAGCTGGAGCTGGGATACTCAGCTCTGAATATGAGAGCCTGCTGAGTCCCAGAGGGTTGAATCTGGCTCTGCTCTTGCCTCTGCTCCGAGCGTGTTGTCGCTGACGGCAGCAGGAGAACAAAGCTGTGGGAGCGGGAGGAGTGGTGGAGTCTGCAGGATGCTCCAGAGCAGTGTGGTTACCAAGTAGGTCATAAACACTTCAGTGCTGTAGTGGGATGGCATTCAGTGTTTCCTGAGTGCGGGAGCCAGTGAGGTTTGAAGTTCTTTGAGCAAGAGTGGAGGAACCTGCTCTCAATTTCAGGAGATGCTGGAAGAGATAACGTGGGAGGGGGGATAGAAATGAGACCTATTGAAGTGCATCTTGAAAGTTATTTTAGAGGACTTCTGCTGCCCTTCTGCTTCCACTCTCATAAATAGGAGTTACTCTGTTTAACTTGAACCTGCTCTTGCCTTGCTCTGTGGCCAGAGGGAGCACGTCTGCTGTTCCCTTGCCCTTCCAGTGTGTTTGAGGGTTGCTTTGTTTGAGCTGCAGCCCTGCAGTTGCTGTTGTACTTGAGAGGTATTTAAACCACCTTGTCTGGGGCAGGATCAGCAATGCCTTTGGTGTTCTGGCTGGACTGGGTCCAGTCCTGGAGCTGAGAACAGCTCAGGACAACAGCGTGGACTAGCACAGGCTCCAGCCTGGGAGCTGCCTGTGGAAGTGTTCCCTTTTTTCTGGTGTGCTGGACAGACTCAGGCTGCCATGCCCAGCATTACCTGTGCCAGCCTGGAATCATCCTGGTTAACTGAAGAGGCTCTGCCTGATAGCAGAGAGAAGCTTGGCAGCTGGATGTGCTTCCTAACAGGAATTTAGGTTGAAATTCTCTGTTGAAACCTCCCTCAGGAGTGGAAGTTCAGCACTAGAAAACAAGTAGTGATACTCTCCCTGTTCTTTCACACAGACCCTTTCTACAGTCACTCCTAATCCTAACGAGGGAGACAGATTGCAATAACAATACTAGGGTGACTTTCCTTCTCGGAACTGGTTTGGATCTTCCTGAAATTGGCAGCTCTGGAGCATCAGCACCGTTTAGTGTATTTTGTCCATTCTTAGGCTTCAGTGCCTGTTTTGAAATACACTTTGGCAGAGTTTGTAAGTTGAGGCTGGTGACTGTGCTGTGCTTCGAGGGAGTCACAGTGCTGGGATAAGATACTGCCCTGTTGGGTTTTCCTTCCTGCTGCCTCCCCCCTGATGTGTGTGGCTCCAGTTGTGCCTGGGCCAGCAGCAGTTCAGTTCTCTGTGATGAGCTGTGTTTGCTCTCCAGTGTATCTTGAATGTGTGCTGTGCTGCTGGAAGGGATGTGGTTTAGCTTCTGTTTGCTACACCTGCTCATGACTTGTACTTCAACCTTTTGCACCTCTTAGTCAAGCTCAGGAACACCTGATCCTGTGAGATCTGTGGGCAGGAGGGAGTTGCCAGTTGGAAGCAGTTATTACCATTGGAGGAGGTGATGAATTTTGCAGGACATCTCCCACCCAGGTGGCTTAACTGGAGCTGTGAGTTATTGCTGAGTCGCTGTGATTTCATAGGATTTCACAGTTCCTCTGGCACCTCTGCTCTGTATCTACAGCTGGGATTGCAGTGAGCCCAGCACCTCCTGCATTCACCTCCTGGCTGAGTATCCCTAAGGCTTCCTCTTCCCTCTGCCCAAGGCAGGACAGGGGGCAATGGCTTCAAAATGAAAGAGAGGAGGTTTAAATTAGATATTAGGAAAAAATTCTTCCCTGTGAGGGTGGGCAGGCCCTGGCACAGGGTGCCCAGAGAAGCTGTGGCTGCCCCATCCCTGGAAGGGTCCAAGGCCAGGTTGGACAGGGCTTGGAGCAACCTGGGCTGGTGGAAGGTGTCCCCACCCATGGCAGGGGGGTGGAATGAGATGAGCTTGAAGGTCCCTTCCATTCCAAACCATTCCAGGATTCTATGAAGCTTCAAGAACCAGAAAGCTGCAGCTTGTTCTGCTCTGGAGTGTGGTGGTCCTGCCCCTCCTGGGGTGGAGGGTTCTCCTGCAGCACATCCAGGACAGATGTCTGCTGCAGCACATCAGCGGTTCCATAGAAACTCCTTGCAAATTCTCTTCTCTTTAAACATTTGCAGAACAAGACTAGATGCACCTCGATTGGAAACAAAATCCCTGAGTAGCTCTGTGTTGCCACCAGGTTATAACTCTGACCGTCTGTCGGGAAGCAACCGGGACCAGATCCTGAAACCAAAGCGGTCCCATCGCAAAGCAGATCCTGATGCTGCTCACAGGTAGGATGATCTCTCCTAAGGGCAATGTTTGGGTTGGGGTCTCTGGGTCAGTGCATGGCTGAGGTCCTTTGCTGCACAACACACTTAAAAACATCCTTGTTGTACCTGGCAGGTGCTTTCTGTGGTGCCAAGATCTGTTTTACCAGAATGAGCTCTTTCTGTGTTCCTCCCAGACTTGTGGAGGCTGAGCTCTGGCTGTAAGCTGCTTACATTGTTTATCCTGTGAGTGGCATAATGAAGAAGCAATAGATTTGGCTGGCTTTTGATAATGCAGTCGTTCAGAACAATAGTTTCCCTGCAGCTAATCATTTCTGACCTCTATTGCCAAGCAACCTGTGCAGCTGCGTTAAACTATATTATGAAAGCAGTCCTGGGAGAGAATGTGAGGGTTTGCTATCTGGGAAAGGTGAAGGCCTTTTGGGAAGCTTCTCAGACCTGTTTTGATCCCAGAGCTGTGTGTGTATATTTTTGTGTGAGAAACCAGACTGTGTGGATGCTTAAGCCTGACCTTCAGGGAAGCTCCTTGCCAAGGTTTCAGACAGCCTGAGCTCTGCAGCAAGGGCTCCCTTAAACACCTCAGTGTGAGCACACCAAAAGCCCTGAGTGACAGCCAGTCTGCCAGCTGGCCTGGACAGTCCAATTCCAGAGCTTCCTGAGGATAGAGATGGCATTCTCTGCACACTGGATACAGCCCAAAAGTCCTCTTGGTCATGGGGTTTGGCTGCTGTGAGGTCCCAGCCCTGTTTCAACCTGTCCAGGAGGGAGGAGGGTGGGGATGGCGTGTTTGTGAGCTGTGTTCATTCACCTGGATGCAGGCTGGGAGGATGGATGAAGAATTGAAGCTGGCCCACAGTGCAGCTTCCCTCGGAGCACGCAGTGTCCGATTAGGGGAGCGCTCATGCAGGACAAATGTGCAGATCTGTCAGAGCTGTTTTTCAGCCTGATGTGACCTTATCAGGGTGTGGGGGATGGCTTACATAGGCTCCTGCAGCAGATGGGTGTGAAAAACATGTTTTTCTCCTCCTGTGGCCTCAAAGACTCCAATATAACAGGTAATGAGCATGAATATCATAGTGGTATCTCTCAGAGAAACCACTCAGATAAAGTAAGTGGTCTGTGCAGCCCACCAGCCCAGTCCTGCTATGAAGTGATCAGAGGCAGCTCTGCAGAAATAACAACTGCATTGTGCTAATGTTTTGAGAGGACAAAGGATATTGGAGCTGTGGTGTGATCCTGCACCATAAAGAGCTCAGGTCTGTGCTGTGAGCTCTGCTGCAGGAGATACAGACCCTGCTGCCCAGGGAACGTTTCTTGGGGCCACAAGCTGCACTTAAAAAAAAAAAAACAAAAGAGGTGACTGGGCTGTTTGGAATTGTTCCTGGTGGAGGTAAGGAGTAAAGCTCTCCCTGGGAAGGGGAAGGACTTGCACCATCAAAGGAAAGTTCTCCGCTCATGGGAGGTGCACGTTGGTGAACTGTTCCTGCTCTGCCAAGGGTCTGGTGCGGGGAAGGTAGTGTGGAAACAGGCAGTGCTACCACTCCAAATTTACAGGTCTGCAGGCAGTATCTGTAGCAAGAATGCCCAAAACCCACCTTGGCTGTGCTTTTACTCCTGCCTTCTCTCTGTCCACAGGCCACGGATTCTAGAAATGGATAAAGAGGAGAACAGGCGCTCAGTCCTCTTACCAAAACATAGGAGACGGAGCAACTTCAGCTCCGAGAACTATTGGCGACGGTCGTACGAGTACACAGAGGACTGTGACGAGGAAGAGGAGGATGGCAGCCCGGCCAGGAAGGTTAAAATGAGACGACACTGAGGATTGCTCTTTCCAGGCTCATGGAGCTGATGAGATTGGCCTCCAGTCTGTGAAAACTTTCTCCTCCCTCTGGCTATCTTCCATCTAGCTTCAGTTTTGGTTTTTCCTTTCAGGCTGAAGAGTAAACAGGAAGGATTTGGTTTTATGAATGGAGGAATGCTGAGACATACGTAAGGATGGAACATGTCCAGTGCACATGGTGTCCTGAGTCATGGGTCAAGCGGGCATCTCTCCCTTAGGAAGCAGATAAAGTTATGCCAGGCTGTCTGTTGGGATTTCTTTTGAAAACACCAAAAAGTTTAACTGATTCATTGCGCAAGATTCAAGAATTGTGTTTTTGTTTCGGGTTTTTTTTGGTTGTGTTTTTTTTTTTTTTGCTTTAACACTCTTCCTTTCCAAATGTTCTAAATATGATGTTTGACCCTAGGAGCTGAAATTCCATGGTGGCATCGTATTCCTTGTTTCACCAAAGGGCTCCTTGGTCTGCTCGTTCCTGGTGGTTGTTGAGTCTGTTTTAAGAGTGCCCTGCAGTAACTGGAAGTTTGAAGCTTTGCAGACCCCTCTTACTGCGATTGATTTCAAAGGGTTTAGTACATTTTCGTTGCACTTTAGTGTTTTAAATGCCGTAGGTTTCCTTTCCAGATCCTTTTCCCAAGCCAGTGTGGGCTTGCAGCCTTGTGTCCCTGCGCTGCCCTCTCCAAGAAGAATGTACTAGAGCTCTGGTTTCTCAGTGCTGGTCTGATGGGTGTGTGTTGTGGTTGAGGAGGAAGGAATCATGGCTGGCTTCCCTGAGGATGGCCCAGCATTGTCCTGAGATCCATATTGGAACCTCAGGGCTGCCGAGTGAGGGATCACACTGAGTATGTGCTGCTTCCCAGAGCTGGGGATAGCAAAGAGGAGTATGAGAGATGCTGTGCTTGTGAAGGCGTGTGCCTTGGGACCCTGGAGAAGAGCTGTTCTCCATGGCCCCTTCTAGGTGGAGAGTTGAGAGGCACAGCATCCCAGCACAGTGTCCCAAATAAATGTATTGGCTGCGCTCTGTGGGAGCAGGAACAGGCGCTGCCACGGCCTTGGCTGTGGTCTGTTCCCTCTGGGGCTGGCTCTGGGAGCAGGGACACTGCAGGGGTCTAGTTTGGCCCCAGTTGAGCGAAGTTGCCTGTCTTCCTCTGGCTTATTCCTATGGCAGAGAGTTTTCTGGTTGCTACAGGAAATGCTGAGAAGAATTGGGCATTCAGGCCTGTGTTGTGTTGGAACATCTCCTTCATCCTCCTCTCCTCCCACCTGGTTTGTGTTAGCCCAGACCAAAGCCTTGGCGTTGGCAAAGCTGGGGCCCAACACCATATTTAGAACTCTCCTTTTAAGGAAAACTTCCTCCAGTTGATTCTTTGAACCCAGGTGTTGGCAGTTGTAAGGAGTAGTCTTATTTTTAAATTTTTACTGCTTTGCCCTCCTTCCAATTGTAGTTTTTCGTAGTGTTGTGTCCCCCACACACTTTGTGGTCTGCACGCTTGGCAATAAAAAGATGTAATATATTTTGAAACCCGTTTGCTGCTGACTTGAGGGGCTCCTGGTCTCAAACAACCACCCAGGTGTTGTTCCCTGCAGAACACTTGCTGACATCTGGGTCCCCCTGTCCTTTTCCTTCCCTGCTGATTATTTCTGCAGCTCCTGCCACTCACCTGTTGTTGGGGTTCTCCTCAGGCTGGATCTTGTGGTCACATTAGAGGTCACAGAGGATGTTGCCCTCACCTCTAGCACAGTGCTGGTTTGTGGGGTTCTGTACCTGAGGTCCCCAGGGACTATCTCTGATTATTTTATCTGATTGCTTTCCTGGTGAGAGCCCCTGCTGGCTCCATGCCGAGGTACAGGCAGAGCCTTCGAAGGAACCTGTCTTGTCTGCCCAGAGATCTGAAAGCTTGTGCTTCTGCCACTTCTGAAACCTTTAAAATGCCATTTTTAGACCACATGTAGCATTTGAAGTGATGTTCCTTACCCTCCAAGCTTCCTGCTGTGAATCCAGGCCAGCTCTTGGCTACAAATCCTCTGTTTTGGAAAGCTTGGCATTCCCCTGACAGCAAAATTGCATGTGGGGAGCAGCAATCCCTTTTCCTCCTTATGGCTTTGTCTTTCTGGATCCATCCTGGCTGTGCCCACCGCTGTGCTGGGCTCTGCTGAGGGCAGTGGTCACTGCCAGAGGTCTTGGCTCTCCCCTCTCCCTTCCTGTCTCCCACTTTTATTCCTACCTCTGCAATACTGATACTCTACCCTGGTGTCAACTCAAAATGAAGCTGGAGGCAGCCTCCCTTTCTGGGGGCAGCTTCCCAGAGCAGGATTCCCATGGGATGAGGTGCTGGCTGTATCTCTGCCAAAGGCTGAATGAGGCATCCTGAGGTCTTACCTCTGGCCTGGTACCAGTCATCACCTCATCCTGGTTCTTGTTTAGTATCCTTTCCCAGCTTATTTTGGAATTCTGCATGCTGTGGTTGGGAGCTCTTCCCTCCTCCCTTCCTCCTTGCCCCACATCCGTGCAGTGGGTCAGAGCTGGCAGCTGTGGCTGAGGGGACAGGAGGAGCTCCAGCTCCAGCCACCAGCTATTCTTGTAGCTCACCCAGTTTTCAACCTGACTGGTTGGGGCTTGACACCTTGGAGAGAGAGCAGGAGTGGGATGCAAGCAGTGGGACCCACAGCATCCCTTGGGAGAGGAGTCCCCAGCGTGCAGGCAGGGCCACCTTCCCACTTGTACAGACATTTTCTATAGACACGGATGTATATGTGTAGATAACATGGTTTTTTAACTCTTTTGCACTGAACATCAGAGTGAAACCTGGATTCGAAACCAGACTTCATTTTCACATGGATCCAGAGGCCTGGATCCCTTCCTGTAACCTGTGTGGTGGAACTGTGGCTCGGAATTCCTGGTGATCCTGTACCTTTTCTCTGTCAGGCTGGTGCCATGGGGCTGGTGGGGAGCATGGGGAGTCCCAGTTTGGAGTCAAAGCTTGTCCCATCTGCTCCGTGGGAGGGGCTCACACACAGCCCTGACCCCATTGGTTTGTCCTGTGCCTGATCCGTTGTGTCACAACCTCCTCTCCATCCACCCTCAGCGTGTCCTTGCTCAGCCCCAAACTGGGAATAAGGCTGCATCCAATGTGACAGTCCATGCACCCAGACCCACAGCCCAGACCAGGAGAACTGTCTTTCCTAAGGAACAGGGAGGAAGGTGGGGTTCATCCCCAAGTTCAGTGGGATTCATCCCTGCTTTTGCCTGAAGAACAGGAGGAATTGGGGTTTGTTGCTGTTGCCCATATCTCCCCAAGAGTCACTGGTGGAATTGTCCAAGCCCAGGGGTCAAAACAGCTGCCAGGCTTTGAGGAAAGCTCGGAGGGGGCGGGGATGGACCCCCACCAGCAGCAAAGAGTCATTTACCTGCCAAAAATGTTCCCTTTCCCCACTGGGAGGAGAAACGTTCGGCCAAGAAACGCCTCTGCTCCTTCCCCTGCCCACACTTACAAGTTCTGGCTGACTTTAATTTTGTTTTTTAAAAGATTCTAAACTTTTTTTTTGGTTACCAAGAAAAAGAAAAAAGAAAAAAAAATAAATGAAAAAGAAAGTGGCAATATTTTTTTCTGTAAGCTTTTCCTAGGAAAAAGCGTGGTTTGTAACAAAGTTGTACAGTTCTGAAGTTTGAGATACAAGTACTGTGTGAAACGCTGTAAATGGGGCAGAGATTATTTTATGTACAGTCTGACGTGGGGGAATCTTTTAATTCCAGTTGATTCTTAGGAAGAATTTGGTTCTTCACTGTCAGGGTTTGGAATTTCATGGTTTCATTATTTTTTTTTCTTGTATAGATTGCTGCATTAATTGAATAAAAGCAGAAAGCATCGCTCTGCCTGCCTGTGTGGTGGTGCTGTGGGCTGGGACGGATCTGATCCCCCCTGGCAGGATCCAGGTGGTTGGGAGCAGGGAACTGGTTCTAAATAAAGGGAGTCACCGACTCCCCGGGGATGGGGCGGCTCAGTGTGGTGGCAGTGCTGTCCTAGAAAGCAGGGACAGGGCTCGCTGCCCCTCCTCTTCCTCCTCCTGCAGCTCCCACGGCCGGAGCCTGGGCCCAGATGGGCACAGCACCCTGTGCTTCTGCCTCACATGGGGCCCCTCACCCTCCTTCTGCAGAGAGAGGGGTGGGTGCAAGTGGGGTGGCAGAGAGGGGGAGGAAGGGCCTTGTGGGTGGCCTCCATTCTCCTTCAGTCCCTCCTCTCTCGTCTTTCTCTCCTGTTCTCTTCCTCCTCTCTTCTGTTCCTCCTTTTTGCCTCTTCTCCCTCCTCTGTCTCCTTTTCCTCTTCTCTTCTGCCTCCAGTTCCTCTTCCCCTTCCTCTCCTCCCTCCTCTCCTCTTCCTCTCTTCCCCCTCTTCCTCTCACTTTCCCTCCTACTCCCCTCCGTCCCCCTCCTCCTCCTCAGCAGTGACCTCCCTCCGGCTCCCTCCCATCCCCATACCGTCCCATCCCTTCACGGGGCCATCGCTCCCGCTGCCCCCGGGGCTGTCCCGGCCCAGCCCCGCATGTCCCGGCCGGGTTAGTCAGCAGGGAGCGGCGGCCTTGCCCTGCCCGGAGTGACTCACCCCAGGGCCGGGCCCGGGGCAGGCCGGGCCCCCTCGCACCTGGGGCCAGTGGGAACGGCATTCCCGGTGCCGCAGTGGGAACAGTGAGTGGTCGGGCAGGAATGAGGCAGGAATGCTGCTTTGGGGATGCTCAGGATGCTCCAGGCCGGGGCGCCGCCATGTTGGTTGGTGCGCCCCATGGCTGTGGGGCAATCCCGGGACCCCAAACCCACGGCATCCCGCGCCCGTGGGGGCTCTGTGGCCACGACCACCGCGCTGGCGGTACCCCCGCTGTGCCACGCGGAGGGGAAAAGAAGAATTAAAAAGCTAAACTCCCCCCCCCATATAAATAAATAAAGCGCAGAGAGGGCGCGGAGTG
>VWZD01000661.1:354602-376420 GCA_013396695.1 Sakesphorus luctuosus
AAAAGAAGAATTAAAAAGCTAAACTCCCCCCCCATATAAATAAATAAAGCGCAGAGAGGGCGCGGAGTGGGGCGGGCGGGGGAGGGAACTACAAATCCCATCTCGTACCGCGGCGGCGCAAGCGCGGCGCGGGTGGGCGGGGCCGAAGCGCGCGGCGCGCGTTGCCGTGCGGCGATTGGCGGGTGGAGCTGTCAGTCACGGCCCCCNCTTCGCCTTCAGCAAGGTGCGCCCGGGGCGAGCTGGGGGCGCGGCGGGGGGTGCCGAGGGGGCGGCGACCCCTGGGAGGCAGCGGGAGGCAGCGGGCGGGGTGCGGCGTGCGGGCAGTGTCCCGGGGGCGCGGGGCTGCGGGACCCGCCGGCGGGATGCTGCTGCCCGCGGGGAGGCGAGCGGCGTGCGGGGCACCGCCCCCCGGCACCGGCGCGACTCCCTGGGGCAGCCGCGCACCGGGACCCCCAGTGCCCGCGGAGGAGGCACCCCCGGCGGCCTCGGGGCTGCGGGAGGATGCGCCCCCGGGGGTGGCTACCGGGAGCCCGGGGTGCGCATCTGGGGGGCTGCGCTGCGACCCCCGGGCAGGATGCGACCCCCTCACCGGCGCCACATCCTCGTCCCCAGCTCCTCCGGGAGCGTCCCGGTTCGCGCACTCCCCGTCCCATGGTTTCTCTCAGGCCTCGCTCACCGGCGTGTCGGGCTGTCCCCAGGTCCCCCGCCCTGTCTGGCTCTGGGGCATCCCTGGCTGCTCCCCCCGTGCAGGGCTCAGCCCTTCACCCCATTCCTTCCAGAAAGAAGGGCTGTGGTGGCGCCCCTGGGGCTCGGTCACCTTGCCCCCCAAATTGTGTGTCTGGGGCTCAGAGTTTGGGCATTGGCGAGGTTTCCTACTCGGCCCCCTCATTCGGGGCGAAGGAGACCCCCAAGCTCACCAAACAACCCCGGAGGGACCCTACGAGCCCTGGGGTTGGGGACCTTTCCATCGGGACATCGGGCTGTGCCCTGCTGGGACTCCCTGCACCCCACCCCGAGAGCCCCGTGGCGTTGGGACCACCCTCCTGCCCTGGCCCTGAGGGGCAGGAGACCACCGGCAGTGGCCCCTGGATGAGCCCAAACTGTGTCTGTCCATCCTTTGGCACATTCCGGCACTGCCATTGGGTACCTGCCCAGCTCACAGTGGGGATGGTGCTGCGCACCAGAGGGACCCCCAAGGTGTCCCACGTTGGGGCCAGGCTGGGATGTGTCGGGGCGTGCTGTGGGGTGGGGTCAAAGCCAGGACCCACTGCCCAGAACAGCCCTGACCTTCCCCCCGGTGGGGTTCGGCTGGGGTGCAAAGCTCAGCCCAGCTGGAGCTCCCTGGTTTTTGGGAAGCACCGTCCCACGGCCCGAGCAGGTACCTGGGGGGTCTGTGCCGGTGGGATGTCCTGGGGGGGCTGTGGAGAGCCCCACTCTGGCTGTCCCGGTGCTGGGGCTGCCCACCTGCCTCCCATTAACGGTTGTTTTTCCTCCCGAGCTCCAGATCTGCCTGGGATTTGCAGTAATTTGGCCGGGAGCGCGCCTTGGCCGGCCAGCACAGCCTGCCGGATGCGGCCCCGCTGCGGGCAGGGGGAGGGCTGCGGGCAGGGGGTTGAGCCGGGCCACCCTCTGGGACTGGAGGTGCTGGGGAGCCGGGACAGCGCTTTTTGGGGAGCCTTTGCCGGTGTCATCATGTTGGACCCCGGCCTAAAGCATCACTGTGGCTCCCTGCGCTGCTGCTGTCCCAGCTCCTTCCTCCAGCCCAGTGTGCATCCCAGGGGGATTCGAGGTGACCCTGCATGGGACTGTCACAGGGACCAGCTCCCACGAGCATCCACTGCCTCACCCCTCCGGTGGGCTGGGACACCTTGGATGGCTGGGGACATGGCCACGCTCCTGAGGGTGTCCCTTGGGAGGGGAGCAGGAGCTGGGGTGGCGGTGACTGCCGCCGGCGGGTGTGAAAAGCCGCCCCGCTGCGCCTCTCGGATGCCCCAGACAAAGGGAGCAGGTCAGGATCCGGCCAGTCTGGCTCCGGCTGCCTCCGTATCGTCTCATCGCGCCGTGGCTGCTCAGCCGCGCTGCCCCCGGGAGCGCTGCGGTCCCCTCAGGGCCGGGGCGGTGGGTGCCCCCCGCGTCCCCCCGCTGCCAGGGCAGCCCCTCCCCGGCCAGCAAGCCCAGGCATGCCATTGCCGGCCGGGACTTCCTTGGGAAAGTTGCCCGCGGGCGACACGCGGCTCCTGCGGGGATGTCCTGGGCGCTGGTGGGTCCCGCTCTCCTGGTTCTGCCACCTGGCATGTCGGACCCCCTGGGATGTCGCGGTGGGGGTCTTGCTCATGTCTCCTGGGCTGTCCCTGATTTGGGAAGGGGATTTAGAGCAGGAGGTTCCATCCCCAAGGCTCTAGTGGGTGTTGGGGTGATTTGTGCAAGCTCAGACCTACCCTGGCCCTCAGTGTGGCTCCTGGGTTGGATTTTGGGGTGCTGGGTGGGAATTGGGTGAGGAGTGATGGAGAGATGTCCCCACTCCCCAAGGCCCCCACTGGTGGCAGTGGAGGACAAGACAGTGTCCTCGTGATCCCCCGTTGTAGGTGTAATGTTCAGGCTGGTGCAGGATCAGAGCCATGGGGGTTAGAGGGGGCTGTGCAGGGGGTCTGGTGGTGTCAGTGGTGGGGGGATCCTGCTCTGACCTGCCTGTCCCTGTGGCAGACAGTGGAGCATGGCTTCCCCAGCCAGCCCAGCGCCCTGGCCTACGACCCCGTCCTGCGCGTGATGGCCATTGGCACCAAGGCGGGAGCTGTCAAGCTGTATCCTTTTCCCTGGCACGAGCAGGAGGTAAGGACCCCCCGAGCCCCCTGGACTCCTCTGGCTCTCTGCATCCTGAGGAACACTTGGAGACGTGGCTGTGCTACTTCTGGCCCATCCGGCAGCTCTTGCTCTGCTGGCGTCCATCCGTCCATCCCTTCATCCAGCTGTGCTGCAGCTGGGCCTGGCAGGGAAGGGGAGGCTGGAGGAAACCCCCACCTCACCCAAGACATCCAGGGGGATAAAGGGGCTTAGCCATCCTGGGTGGCATCCCACGTGAGGGTCCTTCACGGTGTCACCCCCACATCCCGGGGGGCTCCTGTGTATTGTGGGATCATCCACGCAGCCCTTGGTGGGGGCCAATGGGGCCTCTGGCCAGCCCGGCGCCAGGGTGAGGGGCTGCAGTGGGCGCTGCGCCCGGTCCCGGGTGGGGGGCCGAAGCGGGGGATGCCGGCCGGGCTTTGTTGCCGGCAGCCTGCAGGGAGACTTCAGAGGGCTGCTGGCGGGCGGCCAGGGCTGGATGCAGCCCATGCTNGCGGGGGGGGCCGCCGCCCTCCCCCTCCCCCAGGCCGGCGGCTCGCGGCCTCCCGAGCACAAAGATGGCGTGTTTTGTTCTGCCGGGGCCGCCCGGGTGCCAGCCCGACCGCGACATCGCCGGCCGCCCGGCTTGCCCGCCCGCCTGCGGGTGCCGGTCCCGGCTGAGCCCCTCTGGCACAGCGGGGATGCCCTGCGGGGGCTGCAGTGCCCTGGAGCATCCTCTGCAGGGGTGGTTTCTGGGGTGGTACCCGGTGTGGTCCTGCGCCCCGTGGCCACCTGGCCCGGCTCCGGCTGCCACCAAAAAGATGCTTCTGGAGGTTGGCATTGCTGGGGAAGCTGTGGCCGGGTGAGGCAGCACCTGGAGCTGGCCTGACTGGTGTTACTGGTTAGTGGGGGCACCCCTGGATGCTCCCTGGACGGACGGGATGGGTTTGGTTTCAGGGGCAGTCCAGCATCGAGGGGCTGCCAGTGCTTGGGGGTCTCCTGGGGTAGCTGGGGTTCCACTGGTGCCACTGGTGTTCCTGAGCTACTTGCCCCAAGGGCTCTTGGCTTGTGGCACCATTTTTGGTGAGGAAAGATCCTAGGATGTGCAAGGACTTGTGGCATCTCCCCTCCACGTAGTGCCCAAAGCCCCTCCATGCTCCACCTCACACATCTGGCTGTCTGCTCTCCCTAGAACTCCACGGCTCCCACCTGGCTCTGCCGGCTTGGCTGTGCCTGGCACTGCCAGACAACTCCTGCCTGTCTGTCCGGGCAGTGCCGATGGGCCGGTTCCCTGCGCCAAGGGCACCAGGAGGTGGCTGGGGGCAAGGACCCCCAGCACACGGTGTGCACAGACGTGACTGTGCTGAGCACCAGTGACACCAGGCCAGGGGGGCAGCTGGCTGGGTCTGGGGGTGTCAGAGGTGCCAGGCCGGGGTGGTCCGTATGGTGCTGGAGCTGCTGTGCCGGTCCTGCCCCGGTTCCTGCCAAGTGGCGTCGCCGAAGGAGCCGGGACCAGTTGGGTGAGTGAGGCTGTGCCGGCGCATGCCGAACCCCGCCCCGCTGCCGGTGTGTGCCGGGGCTCCCGGCGCCTCTCACATACCCACCCTGGCCGTGTGTCGGCCACAGCCTCATCTGGGGCATCCCAGTTGCAGTCGGAGTCGCTTGGTTGATCCCAGCCTGGCTGGAGTGTCCAGTCAGAGGTTCTGGTGGATCCCAGCCTGACCCAGAGCATCCCAGTCAGGGGTTCTTGGTGGGTCCCAGCCTGACCCAGGGTGTCCTGGTTGGAGTTGAGGTGCTTGGTGGATCCCAGCTGAGGACAATGGTGCCAAGGCTGGCTCTGACATGGGGCACAGCCAGGGATGCTCTGCCCTGGCTCTCCCAGGAACAGGAAGCTAAACTGGCACCTGCAGGCAGAACTGTGACCTGGGGTAATTCGGGGAGTCCTGGGGTTTGTTGGGGGTGGAGGGTCTCTACTCTCGTTATTTCTTTGACGGCCCTCCCAGATATGGTGCACCAGGCGTGGAACTCACAGGACTGCACAAGGAGACGGCCACTGTCACCCAGCTGCACTTCCTCCCTGGCCAGGTACGTGGGTGACATGGCAGGGCCTGGCAGCAGCCCCCGTGCCCCCCACACACCCCACTATTACCCCTTCACCCCCAGGGCTGGCTCCTCTCGCTGCTGGATGACAACACGCTGCACCTGTGGGAGGTCTGCCAGAAGGAGGGCTGCTCCCACCTGGAAGAGACCCGCAGCTTCGGCCTCCCGGGACGCCCAGGGTCCGGCAGCGCTAAGTACTTGCCTGGGTGGGGCCTGGGCGCTCCCCAGTGGGGCTGCAGCCAGAGCGATACCACTGCCGGCTGGGAACGGCGCGTGGGAGCAGCTGCACTGCTCCGGCGGCACAGCGGCCAAGGTCCCCTCAGTGCTGGTGTTTTCTCCACCAGGATCCTCCTCCAATCCTGGCTGGGATGCTGTGGGGGGGTGCAGTGCAGCTCTGGGCTTTTTATAGGGGCTGGCAGGGCCTGAGGGTGATTAATGGCTCTAATTGCTGTCAGCACTGAGGCTGTCCCTGTCCTCCTGGGCCCGGGGGGATGGGGATGGAGGGATTGGGCAGAGGAGTTTTGGGGTTTCTCCACCACTCCCCAAGACCCAGCACGGTGCTGATGCAGCTCCCAAACCTCTCCTCCAGCTGCTCCCCTGGCATCACACGGGTGACAGTGGTCCTGCCGATGTCCGCCGGCGCGGTGGTCTGCCTGGGCACCGAGGGTGGTGCCGTGTACTTCCTCACCCTGCCCACACTGACGCTGCTGGAGGACAAAACCCTCTTCCCAGATGAGATCCTGCAGAGGTGAGAGCCCTGCAGGCCTCGTGTTCCCTCCCCACTGCCCCCAGTCCCCCCTGACCTCCTGTGTGTGTCCCCCCCACAGTGTCCCCGATGACTACCGCTGTGGGAAGGCGCTGGGGCCGGTGGAATCCATCCAGGAGCACCCACGTAACGGCAGCCGGCTCCTCATCGGGTACAGCCGGGGGCTGGTGGTCCTCTGGGAGCAGAGCACACGCACTGTCCAGCACCTCTTCCTGGGGAACCAGGTACTGGGGCTGGCAGGGGACTGGCAGGGCTGTAGCCTTGTGTGTGTGTCCCTATCCGAGTGCTGAGCCCGCCATGTGCTCCTGCAGCAGTTGGAGAGCCTGGCCTGGGAGCAGAGCGGAAACAGCATCGTCAGCTCCCACAGCGACGGCGGGTACATGGTGTGGGCGGTGAGCGGCACCGGCCAGAGGACCCAGCAGCCCATCATGTCCACCATCCCCTATGGTATGGGATAGGGGTCTGGGGGACTCTGGGATTGGGATCTGATCCCTCCATCCCAGTGCCACAACCACAGTGTCGGTGTCTTCCTTTCAGGTCCATTCCCTTGCAAAGCCATCAGCAAAATCCTCTGGCGCACCTGCGAGTCAGGGTATGTGGGTGGGCTGGAGGTGGGCACAGGGGGCACCAGGGCGTCCAGGGTCTGATGGAAGCTGCTTCATCCCCCCCAGGAACCCCTTCATCATCTTCAGCGGGGGGATGCCGCGGGCCAGCTACGGTGACCGGCACTGTGTGACTGTGCTGCAGGGCCAGAGCCTGGCCACCCTCGACTTCACCTCCCGCGTCATCGACTTCTTCACCGTGCAAAGTGCAGAGGTGCCTGAGGGAGGTACGTCCAGCCAGGGCCACCCCAGGGAGTGGGTGATGGTGTGGAGGTCCCCCCTTGCAGCAGCCATCTGCCCCCTCCCCAGGCTTTGAGAACCCCCGAGCCCTCATGGTGCTGGTGGAGGAGGAGCTGGTGGCCATCGACCTCCAAACGCTGGGCTGGCCCACCATCCCTGCCCCGTACCTGGCACCCCTCCACTCCTCCGCCATCACCTGCTCCTGCCACGTCTCCAACGTGCCCCTCAAGCTCTGGGAGAGGATCGTCAGTGTGGGCGAGCAGCAGAGTCCCCGGCAGTCCTCTGCGGTCAGTGATGGGGGTGGTGGGTAGGGGGACCCCTGAGTCCACAAGGATGGGCTGGTGGGCTCCATCCCTTCCTCCCTCCATTCCTTCTCCATCCCTCCCTCCAGGCTTGGCCCATTGATGGGGGGAAGAACCTGGCCCAGGAGCCCACACAGAGGGGGCTTCTCCTCACTGGGTGAGTGGCCTGGCAGCAGGAAGGGGGCCTGGGAAACCCAGAATGGGAGGAAACACACATCCTCAGCCCTTCCTGTGGTGGGGGACTGGGATGGGGTGGTGGTGAGGTCCAGCCACTCTTGCTGGGTGGGCTGCCCCTCCTTGTTCAGCTTGATGGCTGGGCATGAGTGTGTCACCCGCTGTGCTGTCCCCCGTTGTCCCCCCCTCTGGCATGGTGGCTGCCAGCACACAGGCAGCTCTTGTTTAGCCGGGCAGATGTCAGGGCCCCGTGCTGACAGGGCCCCCCCTCCCAGGCACGAGGACGGCACGGTGCGGTTCTGGGATGCCTCGGGGGTCTCCCTGAAGCCCCTCTACAAGCTGGGCACTGCCAGCATCTTCCAGACAGACTGTGAGCACAACGACAGCCTCAACCAGGCGGGCGAAGAGGAGTGGCCGCCGTTCCGCAAGGTGAGGTCCTCAGGGTTGGGGGACACTGCCACAGACCCCAGCACCCTTCTGGCTCTGTCAGGCCTAGAGGGGCAACCACAGAGGGGGGCACGTGGGGGTGCACCTGCTGGAGCCATCCCGAATGCGCCCCGTGGACGTGTCCCCCAGCTCAGGGCACAGCTGCCGTGTGACGCACCGTGGGGACACAAGGGACATTTGTTCCATGTGCCCCGTCCCGCGGGTCTGCCCTGGTTGCGGGGGGGGGAGAGTCGTGGGGTTCATGGGGACAGACAGACCTTTCCTGGGCGTGATGCCCGGAGCGGCCTGTGTGCCACAGCTGCTGGGAGGCTGTGGGGGTGCAGCGAGGGACCACCCCACAGCTGTGTGGAAGATGCCACACCCCTTCACCTGTCCCCTCCCGCAGGTGGGCTGCTTTGATCCCTACAGCGACGACCCACGCCTGGGTGTGCAGAAGATCGCACTCTGCAAGTACACGGCCAAGATGGTGGTGGCAGGCACGGCAGGGCAGGTAGGGCAGGGACCGCAGAGCAGGGGCTGCCAGGCACCTCTTGGCTCCCTGCTTGGGGACCCATAGCATGGAGAGGGCTACAAACCCTGCAGACTCGCTTGGCTATCCCTGAAGCATTCCTACCCACAGGGTTTAGCCCCTGGCCTGCTGCAAGGTGGCTGTCTGGAGTGTGTCCTTGCATCTGTGCTTGTCCCTGCAGGTGCTGGTGATGGAGCTGAGTGATGAGAAGTCGGAGCATGCAGTCAGTGTGGCCACAGTGGACCTGCTGCAGGACCGTGAGGGCTTCACCTGGAAGGGGCACGACCGGCTGGCCCCCCGGAACGGCCCCCTGCCCTTCGCCCCCGGCTTCCAGCCCAGTGTGCTGGTGCAGTGTGTCCCCCCTGCTGCAGTCACCGCTGTCACCCTCCACTCCGAGTGGAACCTTGTGGCCTTTGGCACCAGCCACGGCTTCGGACTCTTTGACTATTACCGGCGCAACCCCGTGCTGGCCAGGTATGGGGAATCTCAGTGCTGGGGAGTGATGTGGTGGGGTCTGGGCGCTGAGGGGCATCGCTGCCCACAGGTGTACCCTGCACCCCAACGACTCGCTGGCCATGGAGGGGCCCCTGTCCCGTGTGAAGTCCCTCAAGAAGTCCCTGCGCCAGTCCTTCCGCCGCATCCGCAAGAGCCGCGTCTCCGGCAAGAAGAGGCTCAACGCCAGCAGCCCCTCCAGCAAGGTGGGCAGGGAGTGGGAGCCACCACTGTAGCTCTATGTCCCTGCTGGGCAGGGACTGACCCTGTGTCCCTGTCCCCAGGTGCAGGAGGCCAACGCGCAGCTGGCGGAGCAGGCAGGGCCCCCTGAGGTGGAGATGACGCCGGTGCAGCGGAGGATCGAGCCTCGCTCGGCCGATGACTCGCTCTCAGGTGTCGTGCGGTGCCTCTACTTCGCCGACACCTTCCTCCGTGACGGTGAGACCCCCCTTCCCCCCTGGGAAAAGCCCCCAAGCTGGGTCTGGCTGGTGCCCTGCTGTGGGGATGGGGCTCTGACACTGCTCCCACCCCTGCAGCCGCCCACCATGGCCCCACAATGTGGGCAGGGACCAACTCCGGGTCGGTGTTCGCCTATGCCCTGGAGGTGCCGTCGCAGGAGAAGTTCTCGGAGCGGGCGGTGGAGGCGGTGCTGGGGAAGGAGATCCAGCTGATGCACCGGGCGCCAGTGGTGGCCATTGCGGTGCTGGATGGGCGGGGGAATCCCCTGCCAGAGCCCTATGAGGTGTCTCGGGACCTTGCCAAGGCCCCTGACATGCAGGGCAGCCACTCCATGCTCATCTCTTCCGAGGAGCAGTTCAAGGTGAGCGTGGGGTTCATTGTCTTGCTGCGGAAGGAATGGGACACAATGCATCCTATGTTCCCATTGTACAGGGACATGGCTGGAGGATGACCAGCCAAGTCTGGGAGTGCTCCTATGCCTGTTCTCCCAGTGGTGGATCCAAGGGGAAGGTGCTGCCCTTTGCCAAGGGCTAAGGTGCCCCCCAAAATCCCACAGGTTTCTGTTCCTCTCTGACATCTGGCTCCTCTCTCTCTCCCAGGTCTTCACGCTGCCCAAAGTGAGTGCCAAGACCAAGTTCAAGCTGACAGCGCATGAGGGCTGCCGGGTGCGGAAGGTGGCCCTGGTGAGCCTGGCCAGCACTGGCTCCGAGGAACGACAGGAGAACTGCCTAGCCTGTCTCACCAACCTAGGGGACATCCACATCTTCACCGTGCCCAGCCTGCGGCCCCAGGTCCACTACGGCTGCATCCGCAAGGAGGACATCAGCGGCATTGCCTCCTGTGTCTTCACCAAGCATGGCCAAGGTGAGGGCACCACGTGACATCCCATGTTGATGGGACATTGTCCTTTTCTGCAGCCCTCTGAGGCTCCTTTCTGTCCCCTCTCTAGGTTTCTACCTAATTTCGCCGTCCGAGTTCGAGCGCTTCTCACTGAGCGCCAGGAACGTGACAGAGCCACTGTGCCGGCTGGAGGTCACCCGGCTCCAGGACACCTCCTGCCTCAGGTGGGACATGCCCTGGGGACATGGGTGGCTTCACTGTGGCAGCAGCCCTGTACATCCACCCTGTTGGCACCAGCTATGGATGTAACTTCTCCCTTTCCTTCCAGCAACAGCTTGATGGCGACGCCGAAGCTGCCACAGGCGAACGGCACCCACGTCC
This sequence comes from Sakesphorus luctuosus, assembly GCA_013396695.1. Classification (NCBI taxonomy): domain Eukaryota; kingdom Metazoa; phylum Chordata; class Aves; order Passeriformes; family Thamnophilidae; genus Sakesphorus; species Sakesphorus luctuosus. The sequence goes on from VWZD01000661.1 coordinate 364,734, forward strand.
CACGCAGCCCTGAGGGCCAGCACTCGCCCTCCAACAGCGACCGTGAGTGGTCACCCTGTCCATGGGCTCAGCTCTGGAGCCAGCACCATGTCCTGGCTGCCTCCAATCCCTCCCATCCTCATCGCTCCCCAGGGTCGCCTGAGGAGCACCCAGCTGCCTTCTCGCCCGGCCCCATCGACTCCCCCAACAGCAGCCTGGAGAACCCGCTGGACACCACCGGGGACATCACCGTGGAAGAAGTGAAGGATTTCCTGGCGTGAGTGGGGTGGGAATGGGGGTAGCCGGTGCATAGGGACCGCCATGGTGCCCCCAGCCACTTCTGACTCTGCTCTGCCCCAGGTCGTCGGAAGAAGCAGAGCGGAACCTGAGGAATGCCAGCGAGGACGAGACCCGGCCCACGGGGATCCTCATCAAGTGAGGTCTGTGAGGGGCTGGTCCCTGGGGTGGGAGTGTGGCTTGGAGCAGGGATCCCAAAACCATGGCTCTGGCACGCCCATCCATCACAGGAGGATGGAGCTGTGGTCCCTGGAGCTTGCAGAGGGAGGGAAGCAGAGGGCATGTGTGTGTCCTGGGCCCCTCCAGGTCCCCATCTCAGGGGCTGTGTCCCTACAGGCACCGCCAGCCTCTGTGACCCATCTCAGTGCTCGGATTCCCGGGATGCGCAACTCGACTGGACCCCCTGCACCCCCTCCCCATGTAACGTAGACTTGCCTCCTCTCTAACACCGCGCCGGTGCGACCCAGCCCCGGCACGTTTCCCCCACACCTCCCTGCCCAGCCGCTGGCCCTGCACCCCCCTGGCCCCCGAGCCGGGCCCGTGGGGCACAAACTCTTCCCGGGGAAGATATTTTTCTTTTTTATACACGGTCGAGTGTCACTGTCCCCTACGCCAGAGCCCCCTTCCTGGGGGATGCTGCTGCTTCCCTGGCTCCACGGGGAGAGCTGGGGCTCGTGGATCCCCCTTGTCCCCCAGTTTTGGTCCCCTGGGGAGGTGGGGGGCTGGGAGCCCCTGGGCACGGCCCCCCCATACCCTGGTCTGTGTTTACATGCCCAGCTCCCTGCAGTTTACAGCCCCGTCCCCTGACAGCCAGGTGGCTCTGGCTGCCAAACAGGGACTGTTCCCTTCCCAGGGGGGCCCAGCGGGGACCCCCTGGCTCCCAGGTGGGCACTGGAGGCCTTGAGCAGCCCAGGGAGGGGCACAGTGGGGGGTAACAGGTGGCCTTTTTCTCTTAGTGGCTTCTCCAAGGGCTATTCTCCAGGTTGGGCTCTGTGCCTGCTGCTCCCTTCTGACACTAATTCCTGCCACGGGTGGGTTTGGGATGGGATCACGCTGTGGGAATACACACCGGCTCCTGCTCCTGGTCCATGTTGGTGCTGGGTGGGGGGACAAATGAGGCTGCCCCAGTCCCCTCCTGCCCCAGGCTGGGCTGCCTCACCCTGGGGGTTCTCACTGTGCCAAATCGCCCCTGGGCTCTGAGCCTGGCCTCGTCCTCCAGGGAGCCTGGGGTGACATGGCTCTGTCCCCTGGCCCATGGTGGCTGTCCCCATGGGGCTCAGCCTGGCCCCTGCCCCTCTCCTGGGGGGGATCTAGGGCTGGTGTGGCCCCCCACGGGCTCTCTTGTGGTACGTGTGTGGCTGGGGGGGTCAGGCTCCGTCGCTGCCGGCCAAGGCTGGGGCTGTAGCGTCCCTGGTAGAACCCCCCCCACCTCATCCTTTTTTTTTTTTTTTTGGTAAGATGAATTTAGCATTGTTTAGTTATTAAAAATACTGGTTTTTAATATTGAAAATAAAGCATTTAATATCAACTGCCCAGGCTGCAGGTGTTCGGGGAGCCTTGGAGCCAGGTGAGTGCTGGGGTTCTCCTGAGCTGCAGAGGGGCAGGATCAGGGTGGGGGGACCCCACCTGGGAGTGAGACAGAGCCTGGGGTGAGAAGTGCAGCCTTTATTGATATGATCCTGATGGGGTGATGCCTGCCAGGGTTCCATCCCCCAGGACAGCTGTACATCCCCCAGCTGTAAGGCCCAGGGCTGGGAGCCCCTTGCTCCCTCCGTTTTCCTTAGCAAAGCATCCTCCCACCCACACTGGGAATCACTCCTGCCCCCCCAGTTGCAGGGGGAGCTCGGCACTGGTTTGGGGCAGCAGCATCCCCTAGCAGGGTGTAACAGGGGCTCCCCAGGAAGGGAAGCCACCCTGTGCCAGGAGAAGGTGGGGACAGGGGGACAGCCCCAGTGCTCCCCACTGGCCCTGGATCAGGGGGAAGCAGATCCAAGCCAAGCCTGGCTGGGAGCAGGTGTGTGTGGCGGTGCAGGGTGCTGGGATCCGGCTGTGCCAGGGGCACTGTGGCCAGAGCACTGGCTGCCCCATCCTTAGGCAGGAGGTTTGCGGAAGACACTCCAGGCGTGGAAGCAGCGGGTAAAGGGCCAGGGCTCGTTGCCTTTCCGCACCAACCGGAGCTTGCGGGGATGTGTGGGGTCCTTGGAGCGCATGTGCTGGATGTAGACCTGGGGCAGAGCACAGCCATGGGGCTCGCCAGCCCTCGCCTGCTGCCAGGGCTGGCATTCCCTGGCTCAGGAGCTCTGCACCACCGGATCAGTGCCTCCAGGGGAGGTGGAAGTGCCCAAATCCTTCCTCCCACACCCCCAAGCCAGAGGGAGGCCTTACCTGGCACGCTTTGAGGCTCAGCTTGATCTCCACCTGGCTGGTCTGGGTGCCCACCCACATATAGACCTGTAGGAAGAACTAGCAGTCAGGCTCAGAACATGGAGCCTCTGGAAGATCCAGACCCAGGAAAGCCTCGTGCCCTCAGCTCACCTCCCGCCCGTTGTCCAGCAACATGATGTCATCGTCAGCCAGGTCATCCTGGCAGAAATCTGAGCACTTTTCTGACACGGAGAAATAACCCTTCTCATTGGAGCACCTGTGGGGAGAGCCAGAAGGGGACAGCATCAGGCATGAGTTTGCTAGGACTTTGCTTGTGCAGAGAGAAGGGATGTGAAGGAGCAGCTCTGTTTTGGCTGGTTGGTTCCCAAGCAATGAACAGAGCTGAGAGCAGAGGGCCTGGGCACTGTGGGAGGAAGGGAACCAGCAGACTGGAGCAGCCCTCCCTGGGACAGTGCCCACCTGAAGAGCCGGGAGTGCTTCATGTAGTCGGCGTCTTCATCGTAGGGCTTCTGGCTCCCAATGCCCACCCAGAAGAAGTTTTCAGGCTCTTCTCCCTCGTTGATGACCTGCAAGAGCAGGGACAAGACTGAGGGTGGCCTGGGTGGTCACTGTCACTCAGGTAAGCTGGTGCTGAGCCCCACTCACCTGTTTGCTGTAGGAGTCATCAAACATGTGGTTCATGATGTCCTCAGCCAGCTTGGCCTCGTCGGGGTCGGCCGCCCGGCCCACCCATGTGTAGACGATACCCTGGTTATCTGTGCTCTCAAAGGGCACCTGGGGAGCAGAGTCAGGGCTGCTCAGGGGGCAGGAAGGCACCCAGCCATCCCTGAGGATGCTCAGCCAGGAACAGTACCTTGAGGATGAAGCAGAACTCGGAGTTGAGCAGACCAGCGTCCGTGTTGATCTGGATGCACCTGGAGAAGCAGCCCCCGAGACACAAGTCAGCAGGAGACCTGGCAGCTGTGCCCACTGGCAGGTATCCCACCTGGACCCTGGCACCTGTGGGTGCTGCCTGGCCCAGAGCAGCCCCTGGAGCATCACCTGGTGCAGAGGGCCCCGCCGTTGGTGCGGATGTGGTAGAGGCTGGGCTGGGGAGGGCTGGCCCGGTCCTTCCGCTTGCCCCGGTGGATCACAAACCTCCTCTTGAAGTGTGAGAGGAACTTGGGGTTCTCCTGCTGCTGGGTCATACGCACCACCTGGACAGAGGGATGTGTCAGCAGGGCCACAGGGATCCCCCAAACACAACCCCAAGTCCCAGCTGCACCCCCCTGCCAGCCCCATCTCTGTTGCTGTCCCCTGCCCTCAGCCTCAGAGGACTTGTGTCAGCACCCCAGCTGTGTCACCTCCAGCTTGCCAGGGAAGAGACTCTCAAACTTCTTCTGGAGGCTGAAGGTGAAGGTGAGCCAGCCCATGTTGGAGGCCTCCCGGCCCTGCCAGAAGTAGACGATGCACTGGAAGTCTTCCTCGGGCTGCTTCTCCTCCTCCTCTTCCTCTCCCTCTTCCTCCCCTTTGCCTTCACCCTTCTTCTTCTTCTCCTCATCCTCCTCATACTCCACTGGCACCCAGTACCTGAGGGCAGGAGCAGGGAGTGGTGTGAGGGATGGGGCAGGCTGTGGGGCTGGGCAGGGAGGTGGGGGACAAGGTGGTCCAGCAGCTCGAGAGGGCAAGAGCTGGGTGTTACCTGCACAGGAAGACGTAGCAGTCGTGGGTGTGGAAGTGGCCAAACTCCTCCTCAGGCAGGCGAGCAAATTTCTTGCCCTCCAGCACGAAGCCCTCCATGCCATCCAGGTCCTCGTTCCACTCCTCCATCAGCTGCTCCGCCTGTGACCCCAAGTGCTCCATCAGCCTCCAGCCCCTCCATCAGCACCTGGCCTGTGCCAGGGGGTACTCATGGGGGTCCTGAGCCCTACCTCGCTGAGGGGCATGGGGGGCTGCCGGGGCAGGAAAAGTGCCGTGAGGTCAGCCTTCATCTGGTCCTTCTTCTCAGCATCTTTCCGGACCTTGCCGGCCAGGCCACCATCCTGCAGCACCGTCTCAGCATTCCGAGTGTAATCCACGCGCAGGACGTCGTCCCAGTTCTTGAACTTGGACTTGAACACCTAAATCACAGAATCATTAAAGTTGGAAAAGACCTCCAAGATCAACAAGTCCAACCTTTGATCAATCACCACCTTGTCAGCCAGGCCAGAGCACCAAGTGCTCCATCCAGTCATTTCTGGAACACCTCCAGATATTCAAGATGTAAACTGGGAAGCAGAAAATACACCCTGGGCCACAGCACCCTCCTTGGCACCCAGCACCCCATCAAGAGGTCTGTGCCCTACCTGACACTCGGTGCCCTCAAGGTTCCTGGTGACCATGGCATGCTTGGGCCGGTGCAACATGGTGCACAACTCCTGGCTCAGCTTCAGTGCCGCCGCCCGCACCAGCCGTGATGACTTCCTCCCGATCCAGATGAAGACATCAGACCAGCAGTCCAGGATGTACACGCTCTTGGTGTCCAGCAAGCTCTGCAGCTGAGGGCATCACAGGGAAGAGAGGGTCAGGCATTCCCAGCTGGAAAACACCCAGCTTGCTCCCGACAGACAGCCCGAAAAAGCAGAGCATCCCCCAGCTGGGCACTGGTGACCAAACCTGCCTCTCCCAGGGCACAGCTGGAGGCAGAGGGGGCATGAAACCAGTCTCACTAGTCAGACTGGGAGAACCTCCCTGCCCTCCCTACCAGGCGCATCTCTGGCATCAGATCAGCCTTCAGCCTCTTCTTGTGCTCCACTGAGAGCTTGTAGTTGATCTGGGGCAGCTCCAGGTAGCCCAGACCGAGGCCGACCTGCAGAGGGGACAGGGACACAGGTGACAGGGGGCTGCAGGACCCCAGCAATGCCCACAGACCAACAGACACATCTTCCCACCTTGTACAGCTTGGGCTTGTGGGGCTGGAAGTCATCAGGGACACAGGGCCAGATCTCCTCAGGTTGCCCCCCCAGTGCCTCCCAGAATTCAGGGGTCTCCTCGCCCTGGGTGAGCAATGTGATCTCTGCCTTGCCCTTCCGCTCGTTTTTGTTGATCTTCTCGGCAAAGAGCCTGCAGTGGGAGCAGGTGAGATGGCAGGTGGGCTCCCCACACCCCCAGCCCCCTCACTAGCCCTACCTGGCCTTGGTGGTGCTGCTCAGCGTGGCCTGCTTCCCACGCCACACGATGAGGTTCAGGCCGTGGTCCAGGAGGAAGACAAACCTGGTGGAGACAGGTGAGAGGAGTCAGGGGAGAGTGGGGTGCACCAAGAGTCCTCCTCATCCTGGGGGTCCCTGCAGGGCACCACAGCTGCTAAGTGGGGTTTAGACCCACATAATTTGTAGGAAGGTGCTGGTGTGGCCCATTTTCACCCCAGAGCTGCAGCCACAATGTCTCAGGTGGATCCTGCTGCACATTCTGCAGGGGGGACCCCATGACCCCTGGCCACTCACCGGGGGTCCAGTGATGTCCCTTTCAGTGCCACTGGCTCCAGCTTGACATTCTTCTTCCCATAGACACGGTACAGCCTGGAAGCAGGACAGCCATGGTGGGACATGGAGCACTGCCTGCCCCAAACACGCCCCTGCCCCTGTCCCCAGCAGTACCTGGTGACATATTGTGTGTCCTCAACGGTAAAGAAGCCGCTGGCTGTGCCACCCTCGATGTAAGAGATGTCATTGTCAAAGACCTGGGGGCAGAGATGGGGTGAGGGTGGGATAGGAGGGACTGGGGGCTACAGGGGAGCCAGGGGCTGGCCTCACATGGAGGAACTCTTCGCTCTCATCGCCCATCTCCTCCCGGATGCATCGGCACTCAGCCCCCAGGTAGTTGCGGAGGTTGACGGCGTGGATGGCAGAACAGGCCTTCTTGTCCAGTGTGGCCTCCTGCCCGATCCAGTAGTAGATCTCCCAGTTGAGGGCACCGTTCTCATCCAGGAAGGTCTGGGAAAGGACAGGGTGTGAGATGGTACAGCTGCAGCCCCGGGTTGGGGGTGTGGGGAACCTTCAGTCCACCCTGGGTACCTTGAGCACAATGTAGCAGTCGGCCTCGTAGAACTTGCCGTGGAAAGTGTCGTCCACCACTGTGGGCACGAAGTTCTCGATCTGCCAGACACAGAGGCCAGGCAGCTGCCCCACATCCTCGCTGAAGAACTCTGAGTAGTCTAGCTGTGGCTTCTCCAGGCCCTGGTCCCAGCGTCGTGTCTTCAGGTCTGGCGCCTTTGCCTCACCACTCTCCTATGAGACAGGGGCAGGTCACCAAGTTGGGAACAACTGGGCCCCTGCTGGCATCCAGGGTGGGCCAGGGGCACTGTAATGCCCTTGAGGCCCCCCCCTCCCACCCAAGACTCTACCTCTATCTTCTTGTTCTTCTCCTGGGCCACATCTGACATCCCCTTCAGGACCTGCTTGGCCTGGTCATCCTGGGCAGAGTCCCTGCGCCGCCGGAGCCGCATCTTGCGGGCCAGTGGGTCCTTGGTGCCACTCCCTGGGGACACAGGGATGGGGTGAGAGGCAGCCAGGACACCTGTGGGGCAACCTATGGAGCACAGCTCAGCTCCCAGGCTCTCCCAGGGGCTGTCCACTCCCCTCCCTGCACACTGACCAGCCGCAGCAGCTGCAACGGTGGCCGGGGAGGCTCCGGCCAGGCGGAGCTGGTTCTGCAGGGAGAAGTCGATGTTGTACCACTCCGAGGTGCGATCCACCGGCTTCGGGGGCATCACCAGGTTGGGGTTCTCACGCACATCCAGGATCTGCCAAGGAGGAGACCGAGACCTCAGTGCTCTGAAGCACCTGCTCACAGGCCCATTGAGGATGTGGCATGGGATGGAACCTCTGGAGCACCGCGTATGAGGTGACGGGGTGTGGAGGGAGCCCTGAATCCTCCACTTGCCTGGGCTGAACCACAAACTACAGTGCCTGAAGCCTCCCTGCCCTCACCTCATCCACCCACCCTACAGCCCTGGAATCCCAGGGAGGCACTGGTGCTCTGGTGGTCCCAGCCTGAGGCAGAGGGGTGCTGGGTGCTCACCTCCACATCTGTCAGGAAGTGGATGGCCTCTGGCAGTGTCACCAGGCGGTTCTTGTTCAGCACCAGCTTCCTCAGCTTGGAGCACCTGTGGGACAGCAATGCTGGTGATGGGCCAGGCCAGGGTGACACCCTGTCAAACACATCCTCTGTGTCCCCTTTTGGGGACAGAGCAGATTCAGCCGTGGGGTGTTTTCTACCTGCACAGGCTCTCGGGGATGAGCTCCAGGTTGTTGTTAGCTGCCATGAACTCCTCAAGGTTGATGAGCTTGCCTATGCCTGAGGGGATCCCGTCAAAGTCCAGCTTGTTGGAGTTCAGGTACATCTTCTTCAGCTTGGTGAGCTTACAGATGGCTGACTGGGGAAGGAAGAGAAGGGGTGGTGAGGGAGAACCATGGAAGCATGGACAGGGATAGTGATGGTAGGTACGGAAAGGGACATACAGGTAAGGAGGTGAGCTGGTTGCGGGACAGGTTGAGGGTCTCCAGCTGGGTCCACTGGTCGATGCAGAGGGACAGCTCTGTGATCTGGTTGCTGCTGAGGTTGAGGCGCCGCAGGCTGCCCAGGGTGTAGAGGCACTCGGGGACACGGCTGAGGTCGTTGCAGGACAGGTCTACATCTGGGGGATGAGACAACAGGGTGACATGACACCATCAGCCAAACCCACACCAGCGCTGGGAGAGACCCTGGAGGGCTCTGTGGGGCTGGATGCCCCAGGCCTACCTGCCAGGTTCACCAGGCCCTCGAGGCTGGTGGGCAGGTTGCTCTGTGTGCGCTGGGTGTTCCGGAGGTGAAGGGTCTGCAGAGCTGTCATTGCTGGGAGCTGCCTGCGGACCACAGGGCATGGAGAGCCTCAGGAGGGAGCAGGCACTGGCCCAGCCTCAGCAGACTGGGATCCAGCCTGGAAAGCAGGGCCTTACCGGAGCTGCGCGTGCAGGAGGGGGTTGTTGTTGAGGATGAGGGTCTGGAGGTGGACCAGGCGTCTCATCTGTGGAGGGAGACTCTCCAGCTTGTTGTCACTCAGGTCGAGGTAGAGCAAGTCCGTGAGGTTGATGAAGAGCTGGTTGGGGATGTTCTCGATGCTGTGGGAATATCGGGATATGCAAGGCTGCCTGGGACCTGCACCAGCCCCAGGTCTCCCTCGAGGAGGGGTGGAAAGCGGGACCTGGTGACAGACGGAAGTGGCCATAGCCAGGGAGAGATGGTCACCCTGGCTGGACCCACCTGTTGTGGCCAAGGTTGAGGACCAGCATGTTCTTGGCATTCTCCAGCTCCCGGGGACACTCTGTGAGTTGGTTGTGGCTCAGGTCCTGGGAAAAATGGGAGCACAAAGCAGGTGTCACCCTCTGCTCTTCAACCAGCCATCACCTCCCAAACCTGAGGACCAAGGGGTATCTCCAGGGGCACTGCATCAGTCTTTAAAGGCACTGCCAAAGGGTCATCCAGCCCACAGGCAGCTTCCCTGGAGCTCAGGCACGGGCTTGGCACTGGTGCCTCTCAAGACACACGAGGGGACACTGAAGTGTAGGAATGGGATCCAGGAGCCTGAGGCAGCTCCTGCATCAGCCAAGGAGACTCTGGACCCACCAGCACTGAGAGGTCATCCAACTGGAAGATGTCATCAGGGACTCCTGAGTTCTTCAGGCTGTTTGCACGAGCCACAATCGCCTGGAAAGGGGAGAGAGGCAGGAATTCAGCTGCCTGTGGAGCTCCCCAGGGTGGCCAGGTATGATCCTTGTGTGCCCCCAGAGCTGAAAGGTGTTTGGGGACACCTGATGCAGGAGGGGGACACTCACCCGGAGGCAGGGCAGGCCGGAGAGCTCTCCATGGAGTGTCGTGAGGCTGTTGTGACTCACAGAGAGGTGTTCCTGCAGGGAAGCCCCAGACAAGCCCCAGTGAGCACAGAGAGGAGCTGGGGCTGCTCAGAGCAACAGTCAGGATCCCACATGGACATGGGGGCTCCTGCATCCCAGGAGAGCCCCTGACACACACAGGGCTGCAGGGATGCTCCCAGTCTCAAACTGGTTGGTTTGCCCCAGTGTGCCCACGCTGCCTCTGCATCCCTCATTCCTGGGGTAGCCCTGGCTGGGACACCCCAGCCCTGCTGCAGGGTTCAGGGTGCTCTGGGATGTCACTGAGCTGGCCTGTGGCAGTCCCACACAGTCTCTGGGCAAACAGACCCCAGTCCTTGGAAATGGGAAAGCAATGCTTCTCACTGAGTGATCTGGAAACACATGGGGAGAGACACGGGGTAGGTGGGGTAGGAGGAATTTCCCTGGGAAAATGTTTTCCTGTGGGTATCACCAGCCCGGCTGTTGCCTTCTCAGGAAAACATGGAATTGGCAGGCTGTGGGCGGGATTCCAAGATTTAAGACTCGCTGTGTCCCCTGAGCATGTGGCAGGGCCAGGGGGAGCTCTGCTCCGAGCAGCAGGGAGGGATTCCCTGCACCTGGCAGTATTTAAAGTGTTGAGTTTGTCTGACACCGACTGATATCACTGTTCCTGAGGTGCTCCTGGACACTACCAAAGCAAACTGAGCCACAGGCTCCTCCAAGGAGCTCCACCAAGGGCCTGGTGGAGCCACCCAAAAAACAAAGCCAGGCAGCTGCCAGCTCCTGCTCCTTATGTATGTTAGCAGAGGAAGATGGAAAAAAGCCCCAAAACCCTCAATCCTTCCAATACTAACCACCACTCTCCCCATCTATTAAAGAGCAGAGGATCTGAGCATGGTTTTTAATCTGGTTTTCTAGGAAAACAAGGTGAAACCAAGTACCAGTCCATTTCAACCCCACTCCTGACAGCTCCTGCATCTGATTTCAACCACACGTTCCAGCTCAGCTCTATTATTAGACACTGCAGCATCCGCCAACAAGCCACAGGGCTGGCAGAGAGCAGGCTCCTGTTGGATCCCATGGCTCCAGCAGGACAGCAGAGCCCCATTTCCCCCTGAAGTGTGGGGCTCACCAGCTTCTGCAGGGCAGCAAGCTCCTCCGGCAGGTAACAGAGCCCCGTGCGGTTCAGCTTCAGCCACCGCAGGCTGGTCATCGCCTTGACATGCTCCGGGAAGTATCCGCCCTGGAGGAGGAGGAGGAGGGTGAGCAGAGCCCCTGCCCATGGGGTCAGAAACTGGGCACCTCGGTCTGATGGACCCTGTGTGGCTGGGATAGTCCAGTACTATGGCAGCAGGAGCTGGGGGACTGGGATCGTCCAGTCTGATGGGATTGGGAGATGCCGGGTTGGGATTGCCCATCCTATGGGACTGGGAGCTGGAATCATCCAGTTTAGGGTTTGGGGAGCTCAGGGATCAGTATTGGCCAGTCCTATGGTACTGGGAGCTGGAAACATCCAGTACTATGGTTTTGGGAGCTGGGGGACTGGGGATTGCCCAGTCCTATGGGATTGGGAGCTGGAATCACCCAGTTTAGGGTTTTGGGAGCTCAGGGATCAGTACTGGCCAGGCCTATGGGACTAGGAGCTGGGACCATGATGATCCAGTCCTATGGAATTAGACTGAGCTGGAATAACTCAGTACTACGGTTTTGAGGGCTGGGGGACTGGGACTGTCCAGTACTATGGGACTGGGAGCTGGGATTGTCCAGTCCTGTGGGATTTGGAGCTGTGGGGCCAGGATCACCTAGTCCTATGGGATTAGGAGATGGGATGACAGTCCTATGGAATTGGAAACTGCGGGGCTGAGATCACCCACTCCTACGGGACCGGGACTTGGATGAGGTCGGGATCACCCAGTTCTACGGGATCAGGAGCTGGGGGCCCGGGATGCCCCAGTACTATGGGGCTGGAATCGCCCATTCCCATGGGATTGGAACCGGGAGGGGTCCCGGACCACCTGTCTCTGCGGGACCTGCTGGCTGAGGGTCTGCAGGTTGCCCAGCCCCAGAGGCTGTGCGGTCAGGGATGGCCGGGCCCCGCAGTGCCCTCGGGGACCGGGGCTGCCCCAGGACGCCCAGCCCGGTACGGCAGCCCCGGGGGGC
>VWZD01000661.1:376457-393512 GCA_013396695.1 Sakesphorus luctuosus
CCGCGCGCGGCCCTGGCTCGCTGAGCCTTGCGGCTGGGCCGCCCCTGCTCCCGTTCGCGCTCCCGCCGCCCCGCACCTTGAAGTCGTTGCCGCTGAGGTCGACGCCGCGCACGAAGGGCAGAACACCGGTGGCCGCCATGGCGGAAGGGCCGCGCCGGGCTGGGCAGGGGGACCCTGAGGCGGCGCCGCGCCCCGACAGGCCCCGCCCCCGGCCCCGCCCCNCCGCGCGGGGGGCGCGCGGTGAGTGCGGGGGGGCCGGTCCCGTTCTCATTCCCGGTCCAGGTCCGGTCCCGGTCCCGGTGCCGCGGCCCGGCCGCCTCCCCCCAGGCAGCGGAGGCGGGGGTGTCTCCATCCCGGCACCTCCCGGGGCCCGCGGTACCGCCACAGCGCCGCTGGCGCCTTCCGGGGCGGTTGCGGCAGGGCCGGGTGAGGAGCGGGTGACCCTTCCCCGCCATGAGCGTGTTGCTTTCCCCGGGGTGTCCCTTCCTTCCCTCAAGTGTCCCTTCCGTCTCTAAAGTGTCTCTTCCCCGGGTTACCCTTTCCTCGGGCTGCCCCTTCCTTCCCCGTGCTTACCCTTCCCCGTGGTGGCCCTTCCCTCCCCAGGCTGCCCATTTTCCCTGCTGACCTTTCCCCGAGGTGCCTGTTCCCTCCCCAGAGTCCCCATTTTCCGTGCTTTCCCTTCCCCGCGGTGACCCTTGGCTCCTCCGCCCCACCCAGCCGTCCCGACGGCGGCGGGAGCCTTTGCCCCGGGGGTGGAGGGAAGCGGGGCGGCGGATCCTCCCCTTCCCAAAAATCCTCCCTCCCGCGGGTGGGGGTCCCGCAGCTCCGGGTGACCCCCCCATTGTCCGCAGGGCGGCCATGGCGGCGTTCTGGCAGCAGCGGGGCCGGCGGCAGGAGAACGGCGGGCTGGGCAGCGTCCTGGACGGGCTGGGCAGCGTGTTCGATGTGCTGCTGGCCAACGCCAGGCTGGTGCTGGGCGTGAGCGGCGCGGCCGTGCTGGCCATCGCCACGCTGGCTGTCAAGAGGGTAAGGCTGGGACAGGGATTGGAGCGTGGGAGGAGGGTCAGGATTGCTGCTCGGGTCCCCAGCGTGTCGGGGTGGATGTGCCCCAGTCCTTGCTGGGTGTTCCCGAGCTGGCCCCTTGCACCTGGCACAAGGGCCAGCCGTGCTGGCAGCAGTGCCATGAGCAGTGAGCTGCCCATTCCCACCCTACAGGGCCATGAACAGCCCCCTGCTCTGTTTGCCTGGAGCAGCACGCACCTGGGATACAGTATCCAATCCAGAAAGGCACCTGGGTCTTAAGTTGTATTTGGTCACCTGTTTTTCACTTAAAACCCACGAGAAAAAGATGTGCACCTTTGTGGCCCCCTGAACTGTGTGTTCTTCCGAGGAGAAGCCCTGTGTGGGGCAGCTGTGTCCCTCTATGTGTGCACCAGAGGGGCTGCTGTCACCCCTGATTTGGGGGGGACAAAGATAACCACTTGTCCATGTGGGTTTTCCTTCCCTTCCAGCTGATCGACCGAGCCACCAGCCCTCGGGATGAAGGGGATCCCAAAGCTGAGCAGAAGACCCTGGAGGAGAGCTGGCAGGACTTGGCCTTGATCAAGACAACACCAAAGCCCCCCAAGAAGCAGAGAAGGGAAGACCTCAGCGAGCCTCTGCTCTCCCCAGCTCGGCCACTGGTGCCAGGTGAGGCTCAGGGTGTCCAGCTGGGAAGATCACCTTGCTGTGCTCCATGCTGGCTCTGCTCTGCTCCCAGCAGTCTGGGAGCTCCACATTATTTTTAGCTCAGTGTCCAGGGAGCCGACCCACTGGAGCCTGCCCTTGTGGGAGGCTCCCAAGCCACAGCCCCTTTTTAGGCAATGCCTGTGGAAACAGGACCTCTGATAACACCCCGGGTGTCGCGGCCAGTGCGGCACGGCGGGGGCTGTTGGGGTTTGTCTGCTCTGCAGCAGAGTTGGCTGCCCTTGTTTTCTGGGTCAGCTCTGCCTACAGGAAGGTGCATTCAGGAGCTGTGCAGACAAAGGCTGCCTTGTCCATCTGCCTACAGAGATGGCCTTTTTCCAAGTGGGATGGAGCCCTGTCTCAGTGCAGGGCAGGTCCTGAGATCCTGGACCTGGAGCAGGATCATTTGCAGGACCCTCATGAGGGGCAGTGCTGCAGGAGAAGCTGCTGCTGTGGGTTGCAGATGATCTGCTCAGAGCTGTGACTTCTCCCTTCCCTCCTCACAGATCCCAGAGTCTGCTCTGCTCCTCTGGGGGCTCCCCAGGTCAAGTCCAGCCCCCTGCGCTGCCTCACGCTGCAGGAGAGGCTCCTCTCCCACCACAACAGCCAGCTGGCCGTGCCTGAGATCCAGGTGTCCCTCGTCCCACAGTTGGCCAGGAGCATCAGCACCCAGCTGCAGAACTTCCTGCGGAGCAAGTGCCCAGAGCTGCCCTTCGGCCGCCTCTTCCTCAGCGGAGCCCTCCTGGATGGTCTGGAGGTCCTGGCAGCCGACCACATCAACCTCATGCTGCCCGTGGTCCTCGACACTGGGCTCTGGAGCCTCATCCCAGGAGAGGACACCGTGGTGAGGAACCCCCAGTACTGGATGATCAAGAGGGTTGATCTGGGGTATTTCCCTCGTGGGAGCAGCCCCTGGGACAGGTTCATGGTGGGCCGGTACCTCTCCTCCAATGTGCTCAACGAGACCCTCCACAAGATGCTGGTGGCCTCCATCAACTGGCCTGCCATTGGCAGCCTGCTGGGATGTGTCATCCACCCTGTCGTGGCCTCCCCGGAGCTGAAGCTGGAAGTCAAACACGATCAGGTCGAGCTGAGCATCACCCTCTTCCCAGTGGTGGAAATGGAGGACAAGGTTCTTCTGGCTGTCCCTCCTGAGGGCCTGGTGGAAAATCTCTGGCTTGAGAGCTTTTACAGGGCAGAGGTCTCAAAGGTGAAGGAGCTGGATGCTGACGACTCCGGAGCTCGGCAGCGCTGCCTCCGCATCCTGAACGGTGTCTGCAGGAGCCACCCCACCCTGCACAAACTGGGTGGCAGCCCCGTGACCCACGTCATCCTGCACCTCAGTGCCACTGGCTCAGACTGGGCAGAGCAAAGCCTTGCCGACAGGTTCCAGCAGGTGCTCGAGGAGCTGGTGGCCTACCTGGAGAAAGGGGTCTTGCCTTCCTATTTCAACCCCAAAATCAACCTGTTCTCTGAGCTGCTGGAAGAGGAAATTGATGAGATGGGCTTTGTGCTCTACAGGGCCATGTCTGAGCCAGAACTGCTGCTGGAGTGACTGGTGTGTTGGGAACTCCTGGATGTGGGATGTTCCTCACCTGCCTGCTGCTCCCTGCTGTGAGGGCTGCGACGCTTCTAGTTGACTAGTCAGTGAGAGGCAAAGTTCTTGCACTTTATGAGAAAAAAAAATGGTTCCTGTGTGAATAAAACGTGCCTGAGCAGAGGTGGGTGTTGGCAGAAGGAGCCTTTGCCTGGGAGGCTCTGTCAAACCCAGGGTGAGGGCAGCCCACACCTGGAGTACCCACAGGTGAGTCCTGTCCACTGGGAGCCAAGTGAAGCATGTTTAGTCTCTGGTTCCTGGTGTCCTCTCCCTGTGCCACCTGTCAGGCTCCCCTTGTGCTCCCAGAGCAGCTGGAGCTGGAGGGGAGCAGCTCCCTCCTGCTCTGTGTCCTACAGACCCCTCAGGTGCAGCGTCCTGGGTGGGTCCTTTCACCAGCACTCAACTTGGTCTTACTGTGCCAGCACTTGGGACAGGGTGGAAGCCTCACCTGCCTGTAGGATGTTGCCCATCCAAAATAAGCCCTGTGGATGGCCTAGGTGGTTATCTGGGTGCTTGATGGTACAGCCATAGCAAATGGGGCTGGGGGTTTATTCCTTGGAAACCCTTTCAGCTGCCAGAAGTAAGCTCAGCTCTACCTCTCTGTCCCCTCCTGAGGAAGGGGTTTGCTTCCAGCGTGGAGCTGGGGCTTCCTGGCCCTTTCCCACACAGTGTTTTGCTGGAAGATGTCCTGAAAAAGAGCTGCTGGCTCTGGGGAGGCTTCCTGGTTTCAGTCCCTTGGAGGCTGCAGCAGGGCTGTGTCCCCTCCCCAGTGTCCCCTTCCAGTCTGTCTGGTCACCTTTTCACACATGTATTGCTGCTGTCTTGAGGTCCTTTTTTCCTGAAGCCCCACAGTGTGGGGTGGGGAAGCAGGGCAGGAATGATGCTGTAAGCAGAGTGCTTGCAAGAACTGAAGTGGTTTATGCTTTTTATTGAGAAAATATGTTTTGTTTGGGTATTTTGTTTTGGTTTTTTTTTCCTTTGGCTGCTGGTAGAGTTTGGTCTGGCTGTAGTCCCAGGGTAAAGGAATTTATTCTTATATTTAATGGGAAGAGCTGGTTTTGCACATGGGTGGAGCTGGAGAAATCCTGTGGACTTCAGTGTGAGCAGCTGTTGTGGTTTAATTTTCTTTACAACTATTATCTTGTTTATGGGAGGAAAAAAACCTGCTTTTCCTCCCTGTCTGAAAATGACTTTGTTCCTCCAAACCACTTCCCAGGTGTTAGTGATGAGAATAAACCTTCCCTGTGTACACTGGTTCTCTGGTGTCAGCTCTGGTTTGTCTCCTTTCCCATGGTAAGGGCTGAAGTGATTCCTCAGCTGGGGTGGCCTTGCTGGGAACCACCCAGGGCATCCCCCCAGTTCATGGAGAGCTTGGTGGTGGTCAAATCCCATCCTGCAAGGTTTTCTTACTCCTCTTCCAGACCCCTGGATGCCCAGAGTGCCTGGCTGCAGTCTGGACGCTGAACTTGAACCATTTACCTGGGTCTCAGCTGAGCATTGCCCAGGGTTAGACCAGTAAAGCTGGTCCTGGCTGATGCCACCAGCGAGGTTCAACCTTCTCCCTGTGTCCTGCACAAGCGCTTCCCACTGCTGTTGCCATTCCAAGGTGGCTGCCCAGGCTGCTGCTGTGCTTTCACTCAGTGATCACATTCCACAGCCTCCTAATCCTGTTATTTTAGCCCACAGGTCTGTATTTTTAGGCCACAGCTGTTAATGGTGGGAGTGAGGGGTACAGGGAGATGCAACCTCAGTTCTCCTGACTTCCTCCATGGATTTAGGCCTGGGAGCAATGGGCTGCTGCAGTTTAGGGCTCTGCAGACCTTAAAGTGAACTGTGCTGGTGTGGTCTCTGCTTCCAGCTGCCCTCCAGGTGCTCCAGCCTCCTGCCTGCCCTGTGTGCAGCCAGTTCCCTAAGGATGGACCCTGGGAACTGCTCTGTGCCCAGATCCAGAGCAGGATCCTGAGCAGCAGAGCACACAGGAATCCTGCAGATCTTCCTTTGATGTACAGAGGAAGCCCCAAAAAACAGTGAGGGAAGAGACATCCTGGCTTCCCAGGGGGTTCAGTCTGAACTCCAAGCAGGAAAACAGAGCCTCCCTTCAGCTCAGCCAGCTCTGCCTGTCCTGGGGCAGCAGCAGAGCAGCAGATGCAGCTGGTGAGATAAAACCACTTTTCCCCCGCCTCTGCAGTTCACTTCTAAATTACTGCAGGGAGTATCTGCCAAGAAAGCTCCTGTATTGTTCCAGTGAGTGGAAAGAGCAAGATCTGGGTGGATGCTTTTACAGTAAAAGCTTGACTGTTTGAAGTAGGAAGAAATGACAAGGCAGAGTTAAGGTGTCACTGTATCAAATTTAAAAATTAAATAATATTTTAATTAGAAAGAAGTTAAGTTTCACAAAAATAACTTTCATCAGCTAGCAGCATCACAAAGGCATGTCTCAAAGTTTGAGGAAGAACTCTCTTTCAAATTCAGTGACCATCTAAAATGAAGGCTTTTCCTGAGCACTGTAGCTGAGTTTTCCCCAGGACAAGCACCTGGCCCTCCTTCGCTGCCAGCGACAACCCAGGTAAGGGGGACAAAAAAGGGGAATGTTGCATCAACTTAGAAGGGAACTTAAATTCCACACTGTGGAAAGCCAGGGACTAAGCAGAGCTCAGCAGCTCTGGTGGCTGTCCTAGTGGCCCCAATCCAGCTCTTCCTTGTGGAAAGGCTGTGTACAACCACCAGGATGGTGCAGGGGGATGATTCAGCACAGCTTTCTCTCCAGATTCTGCATCCAAGTGCTTCCTTGAAATGTTTAGACTATTCCAATCTGCTCAGCAGAAGAGCAGCTGAAAACAAAAGATGACACTGGCAGTAGAACCACATTTCCAAGCTGGTGGAACCCTTGCTGTAATGGATGGCATCCCTTGGCAAGAGCAGCCTGCAACCAGCCCTCCCAAAAACACTCAAGGGACTTGCTTCCAGACTCCAGTTCCTTGTGGCAGCAGTTGCTCCTGTAGGATCTCACAATGCTGGTCCTTTCAGGTCCATCCCAGCTCAGTGGTTATGAGGGCATGTTTTCCTTGTGTGCCCAGGCTGGTGGCAAATGCTGCAGGTCCGTGGTTTCTTGGCAGTGGATCCTGAGGAGAAACTGCCTGGTCTCTTGGCTTTGCTTCCCAACCCTCCTGATTGCCCGCTGTTGCCAAAGTTGTTCAAAGAGGCATCTCCAGAAGGGGCTAGAGAAAAACAAATTTAAGTAGGTGAGAAACAGAAGGTAAGTTTAAAACAGCAGATCAAGGATTCTCAGATTATTCCTGAACCTGCACTTGCTTTGGATTTGTTTTAAGAGTTAAATGTAACCCATTTGTCTTGCAGCATTAGAGACCTGTGGCAATGGAACAGGGGAAGCTGCTCTGCCTGTCTGCATGCTCTGGTCTACAGCTGAAGTAGAAACAAACATACCAGAGGAAAACTTGGGGTTTAAGTAGTTTTGAAAACTTGATTCTACCCCTTTAGGCCAAAATTTCTAAGGAGGAGGATGAAGATCCCTTACAAAGCAGATCTCCCCCTCTTTACTTGGTTACTGCACTTTTGTGTCAGTGCTCTCTCTTTTGCATCCTTATTTTGTGATTTTTGTTCACAGCATCTTCTCACAGTCAGGGTGATCTCTGATCAAAGCTGCAGAATGACTTGTCCTTTCCCTGCATCCCTAAACTAGGCCAGAGAGAGCAGCAGTTTCCCTGGCATGCCAGGGTGGGGCTGAAGATCTCCAGAAGTGGTACCACTGCTTCAACTCTGTACCAAGTCACTGCCTGCTTTTGAGATATTTACATGCATTAATGAAACCCCCTCTCAGTCTTCTTTTCTCCAGACTAACCAGACCCAGCGCTCACAGTCTCTCCTTATCAGAGAGATGCTTCATGGCCTCCACTGGACCCTCTCCCGTAGCTCCTTATTTTGTTTAGCTTAATAACAGCCTCCAGCCTTTGTGTCTCACCCCAAGCCCAGCCTTACCTGGTGCCACGTTCTCATCTGCCCACTGGAAGAAGCCGCACTGCTGCTCCCGGGGCTTGGGGCAAGTGTGGAACTGCCGCCCCTTGTTGGGCCCGTCCTTCTGCACGGTGCGTGTCACGGCTGGCTGGTCACACCTGCACACTGTGCCACCTCCGGTGTCGGAGCTGCCGCTTCCCAACGGCTCTGGGCCTCTCCCTCCTCCTGGGCCCCTTCCCACAGCGGGCTGGGGGGGCACAGAGCCCCGTGGAGCTGCGGTAGGTCTGTCCTCTGCCTGCTCGTCAGCCCAGAGGAAGAAGTTGCAGGAGCTGGAGCTGCACTTGTAGAACTGGCGGCCGCGGTTGGGCCCTTCCTTGCGCACGGTCAGCAGCAGCGCCTCACTCCCGCAGTTACACACCACGGCATCGCTCCCGTCCTGCGCAGCCGCGGGAGGAGCGTCCCTGGATGTCCTGCTGGAGATCACGGACTGCAGGTGTCCCCGAGCCGGGTTTGTGGTCCCCCTCCCGTGCCTGTTCTCACCGCTGGCTCTGTTCAGGGAGTGGTTTTGCTGCAGGTGATGTGCTGGTTGGGTGGCTGATGATGCGGGTTGGGAGGATCTGTGTGAGTACTTGATGTCCAAGAGCTCTTTCAGCATCTCATCACAGCCTCCGATGCAGCCAACGAACTCCAGAGGCATCACGGGTGGAACGCTGCCTCTCTTGAATTTAAACTTTAGTCTGCAAGGAAAGCAGGAGTCATCATCTCCCAGTTCATCTAATTTCTCATCAACAAACCTCAATTTAGATCTGAATTTTTATGTATTTTTTTAAATTCTGTTTTACATAGGCCAGTTTCCCCAGCCCATTTCTTCTTTCCAACCCCAGGCCATGAGGATTACACGCCATGCTTCAGCAGAATGGAAAATGGTTCCCAGCCTAGCCCATGGAAGTCTCTGCCCCAGTGTCCAACAGGTAATTCCTGGGAGGCCCTGTTTCCCCAAGGGATAACTGGTATGACCTACCTGTGAACTGGATGGGGTTGACACACATCACAGATGCTCTCATCCCTGGTCACATCCAGCACAAAGTCAGGGAACCACACTGCAGTTCTACAGGCTGGATAGCCCATGCAGCTGAGGTAGAACCTACCATGGGACAAAGGCACCGGATGACGTAAAGTGAAGACAGTTGGTGATCTGTTCTCTTGTCTTCTCAGCCATCAGAAATTGTCAAAACTACAATTTTTAAGGGCAAATACCTACTTGAGAAGAGGTTCAGCTGAGTCCACACAGCTTATGGAGCTGGTGGAGTCAGCAAGCTACAGCCCAAGGCTTCCAAGATTTTACCAAAGGAGATAAACAAGTGCCTGGGAAAACACAACCCAACACAGAAGGCCATCTGCTACAAGAGGGAGGATCAGAAGATCACCAACCCGCCGTTCCTCCTGGTCTTCAGGACCATGTCATTGTTGCACTGTGGACACTTCCGAACAGAAACAGGCATTGCTGGGTACACCTCTTCCTGCTCTGGAACTTCTGCAGCTTCTCCAAAATACTGAGCCAGGGCCTCGTCCAGCCTGTAAAGAAACAAGCAGAGTATCCTGTGTGTCTCTGCAAGGAGCAATCAGATGCTGCAGCAACTCAGCACCTGCTGCCCCCCACACAGCCCCTCTGAGCTTCTCCATGAGCACGTTGATTCAGCACCACATTTCTGGAACAGGAAAGGTGTGGGTATGACACCAAAGAGGTCAGTGCATGTTGCCATCCCCAAATTTAATCTTAACTGCTCATCTTGGTTTAAACCCTTAGTTGGCACAAATTCATGACAGTGTGCCAGGCTGAGAGTCATTCCTTCTCTTGCAAATGCCTGCACACACCGGGCAGAGCTCCAGGGAAACAGTGTGACAGGATCCCCCACTCCAGAGAAACAGTGTGACAGGATCCTCTACTCCAGGCTGAGTCTCAGATGAGCAGCCAGCACCTCCCAGAACAGCAAAGCAAAGGGAAGAGGGCTCACTTGTTGGCTCTGGCCACAGCTTCAATGAAGACTTGCTTGTACTTTTGGACCTGCTGCTGCAACACTGCAGATTTGTCTTTCTTCCCCTCACAGATCAGTTTTAGATCAGCCTCCAGCTCAGCTCGAAGGTCAGGCTTGGACATCTCATAGCCCATGGAATCATAGCCTGAGGAATAAACAGAATGGTAAGTGAAAGGAAGGAGAAAATAAGGAACCTGCCACCTTCCTGACAGGCACTGCCCTCACCTTCCACCAGCCCCATGCCCAGGTGACCGGGCAGGAATCGCTGATCTGCTGTAAGGCCCACGTACATCCGTGTCTTGATCGTCTCGATGTGCTCGGCGTGGGTGGCATCGGTCCCTGGAAGCAGACAGGGGTCAGTGGGAGCAGGTGCCAAGAACTCATTTCCCCTGTGCCTGGGGCAGAGTGCAAGGGGGTAAGGGTAAGGACACAACTTAAGGTGAGCACTGCCCTCCTGCCCCACTGGCACTGGGGCCAGCAAGGTGCTGGTGACACACCCTGGACATGAATATCACATCATCCATAGGCTCCCTCAGATGTCTATGCTTTGCCCACAGGTCTCTATATCCCTTTGTTCTGCTTTTTTAAGTATTTTTTTAATCTTAAGTGACAATTAGAGAATTCCTTCTAGTGAATTCCCTCTGCCAAGAGCGAGAGGCCACGCTCCCAATACTGACCAATGCCATGTTTCTCCATGAGGGCAATGAGATCTGCTTCTGTGAGGAGCAACGGAGGGCTGGTTTCCCCATCCACCATCTCCACCGTGGTGGGCTGAAAGCGAGACCCTTTCTGATACAGTGGGAGAACCTGAAGGAAAGGAGAATCTCTTTGAAGCTGCTTCCTGGTCCATTCACTCAGGACAAAATGCCACTCCAAGAGGCAGTGCAGTCACAGAGCAGCAGCCTGTTCTGGAGTGAATCCAGCCTCAGGGGTCTTGGGATCAGCCAGCAATGAGCTGACAGAGACACCATGGAACAGCAGTGGCAGCTTCTCTTGGAGGGTAAAATCAACCCTACAACCTTGAATGGTTTCTGCTGTGGTGCCAGAAGGGGGAGAATCTACCCAAAGCTGCAAAATAAAGCCACACTGGTTTCCAGCACAGAAGGGTCTGAGTGAAACAACCAGAAATGGTCATTTCACAGAGGGGTCTGATGCTGGCAGTGAAGCGCTACTTTAGGCCTCTCCCACCTACATTATTCAAGGGGATTACCTTATCACTCCACTTCTCATAAGGATAGACTTCCAGGTAATTTCGGGCCAGGATCATCAGTCCTTGAGCAATGAACCGCTCGTTGGCAATGTCGATCTCCACAGTTGTCTCCTGTCCCTTGGCATCTTGAGAGCAACAGGCCAAAAAGTGGCGCACGATGAACTCGTAGAGTCTCTGCTCGTTGCCCTGAACCCAAACAGCACAAGGGGTCAGTGTCCTCCCATGTGAATGGGACACCCAAAAATTAGTGGGATCTTGGGTGCGGGTCCTGTGCTAATGACCATGTTCTTAAGACTTTTATCTTTATTTATCAAGCAACATAAACCAGTTACCTCTGGTTTCACCCACCTGCAGGTTAGCCGTGTATTTTGTGGGGTGAATGGGAGGATGAGCCTGATCGGATTTGGTTCCACTCCGAGGGGTTGGCCCACCCTGATCCAAGATCCTCTGTGCAAATGCTCCCCAGTTTGGGTCCTCTGTTTGCTGCTGCACCAAGGCAGAGAGGTTCAGCTCCTTGGGGAAAATGTTGGTCTCAGTTCGGGGGTAGCTAATGAACCTTAGGAAAAAAGACAGAACACTTAAAGAGATGCTCCAAGATGCTTCCCAGTTTGGACAACAGGATATTTACTTTTAAAAGAATGACATTTCCCAAGCCAAGTCTTGCTTTCTTACCCTTTGGTATAGAGTTTTTCTGCTATTGTCATGGTTTCCTTTGCGTTTATTTTCAGTTTGCGTGATGCCAACTTCTCCAGTTCCTGCATTGGGAAGGGCCACAAAAACCCCAGAAGTATTACAGCATAATTCAGGGTGGTGAGTAAAACTTCTGTTCCAATCTCCTTTTAGAGAAGTCTTTTCCAGAGTTCAGACATACCACAGTGTCCAGGGGCAGGGGCCTCCATTTGCTCTTTGGCTTGCTCGCAACCTCAACAACAGTGGCTACTGGATCCTAAACAGAGTAAGAAAACCCCAAATCCCCTTTAAGAGTTTGCACAAACTCCTCTTTAGAAGTCTTGAACAAGACAGATATAGAGCATGTTTGGCTGATTCTAGATTATAGAACTATTTACAAGCCTTCCTACCTCCATACACATTTGGTAAAGGACCAGGCACGCCGTGTGGTTGAAGAGCCGGTTCCTCTTCCAGTTGAAGACCACGCTGCCATCTTCATGGTCATGGGTCACTGTGGTGAACAACAGAGCTGGCTGACAAAATGGAAACATCACAAAAGGACCTGGAAACCATCCAGTTCTGTGCAGTGCTCATGGCAGAGGAAGAGAGGAAACCACCTCTGTAGCATTATGTGTTTGTTGCTCCCATGTTCTTCCCTCCTATGCACATCAAACCCTCTGAGCTTAGGATTGGTTTTCCCCAAATATACCTTTAATTTTGTAGAAGGCTTCAGGAATAAAGGCCTGGATGGCTTTAAAGCGTTCAACTACAAATCCCAGTGTTGGGAACTGGCAGCTACCATAGCTGATCAGCTGATCTGCTAAAATATCAGGGAAGATCTTCCGCAGCCTCAAGGTCTGGAATCTGGTGAAGGCAGCACCTGGGAAAAAATGTGCACCAGAGCTGAATACAATGTTGAATGATAACCACAGGGCTTCAGATCATTCTTTTTAATACTCTGACTATTAATTTTACTTTGTTTAATACTCAGTTGCAGAGGTTTGTCAGTGCTGTGTGGATTATAAACCAAGTATTTGCTTCAAGGAGTGATTTCCTCCTTTTAGGAGGAACTTCAGGGAAAGAGTTCTTGAAAACTGGAACTGGAGTCACCATCCCTTGAGGTGTTCAAGAAACAACTGGACATGGTACTCAGTGCTGTGGTCTGGTGGACAAGGTGGTGATTGGTCACAGGTTGAACACAATGACCTTGGAGGCCTTTTCCAACTCAAATGATTCTCTCATTAAAGGAGCACATTTCCAGTAAAAGATGAGATTTCATTTAGTTGTATCTGATCTAAAAGCCAGGTTTATGACAACACAGAGGGCATTTCTGCCTTGTGCTGAGGATACAGGGACAGATGTTTACGCACCTATCCTGAGGTCCAGCTCCTGCCTGACGTCCACGGCATCGCTGGTCCTTTGGTCTGGCTGGGTGAGATTCTCACAGGCTGATCTCACAGCATGAGGGGTGATCTCTGAGAAACGGGCCCGGAAGACCTGGAGGTTTGGCTTTACTGCCAGACACAAAAATGAAATCAGTGTGACTGAAGGACCAATGGAGAGCAGCAACTAATAAACAGCTGTCTGCAAAAGAACGTGCTGCCAATCTGCTCTATCGCTTTCCAACAGCTGAATGTATTTCTGGTTTATCAGTGCGACATATTTATCAGAACTACAGTCAGCATTTAATTCTGACACAATAAAACTGAGAATATGCCTCTGCTGAAAGATCCCTGAGGAGCTATTGAAGCTTTAATGAAACTGAGACTGATGAAGACACTCTACACACCAGCTTTGCACACGTGGATGATCTCGAAGCCGATGTTCTCCCCTTCCCGGTCGCAGTCGGTCCAGATCACCAGGGCTTGGCACTGCTGGATTTCTCGTTCAAGGGTTTTCTGAGAGGAGAAAACAACACAGGGAGACATTCCAGGCCACTCGCTTTGTCATTTAATTTTGGAATGACTCACTGCACACGAAATGCAGCGTGTATCCATGGAGATGGATTGTTGCAATAACATTTGGTAATTGTGTGTCTCATGAGATTAGGCAGCTTTCAAAAGAATTGAGTCATTTATTTGTATCTAATTCCGTTAAAAAGCTTGAAGCGGGTTGTACCACAATCTGTTTTCCAAAAATGTCATTTTTTTGTAAATCTGAGATACAATCACCAATTCCACCTTGCTGGAAAAAAGCATTTCTATTTTTAGCAAAGTAGTTGTTCCTTCACTGCACTACTTGAAACTCTCCTGCTTGGGTACAGTGTCACAAAGGAAATGCAGGAGGAATCTGCTAAACTCTAGAAATCTGAATGTTAAGGACAAAATACAATCATCCATCTGTCTGGGACAGTATTTGTTGAACCACCCCTGAACTCTTAACCACAACATACCTTAATATCCAGGTAATTTTCAGGGCAATACTTCTCAATTTCAGCATCAAAAAGAGCTAAAGGGTTGCAGCTATGCCTGGAAAACACAGGATAAACACTGTGCATCACCAAAACTAAAACAGATGTTGTGAGACATAACTGGTGCTGGCTAAATACTGGAATTGATAATGTATTTTATTACAGGCCTCATCTCACTGTCCCACTCGGCTCAGGGCTGAGAGCAGGAGGTGATAGACCCTTCCTGTAAGGGGCAGGGGGTGACAGACCCTTCCTGTGAGGAGCAGGAGGTGACAGACCCTTCCTGTGAGGAGCAGGAGGTGACAGACCCTTCTTGTGAGGAGCAGGGGGGACAGACCCTTCTTGTGAGGAGCAGGGGGGACAGACCCTTCCTGCAAGGGGCAGGGGGGACAGACCCTTCCTGCAAGGGGCAGGGGGGACAGACCCTTCTTGTGAGGAGCAGGGGGGACAGACCCTTCCTGCAAGGGGCAGGGGGTGACAGACTCTTCCTGCGAGGAGCAGGAGGTGACAGACCCTTCTTGTGAGGAGCAGGGGGGACAGACCCTTCCTGCAAGGGGCAGAGGGGATAGACCCTTCCTGCAAGGGGCAGAGGGGACAGACCCCTCCTGCCAAGGGCATGAGGTACGAACCATTTGCGAAACGGCATCCTAAAATCATGAGCCAGTAAGTGTCCTGACACGGAGGTCATCACCATGGTAACGTTCTGCAAGAGACAGAGCGAGGTAATTAGTGCCCTTCCTCCACTAAAAACTACCCACAGCCCCCAAATCTTCCTCCAGGCTTCAATTTACATGATCAGTGACACCTCTCTCCTGCTAATCACAGAATGCCAGAATGGCTGGGGTTGGAAGGAACCTTAAAAGATCTTCCTGTCCCACCCCCTGGCATGGGCAGGGACACCTTCCACTGGACCAGGTTGCACTAACCCTTGTTCAACGTGGCCTTGAACACTTCCAGGGATGGGACATCCAAATTAAAACATAATAACAAGCTCTTCTCTCTACTAACAGGTAAATCCATGGCCTTAACATCAATTTTTATAGGAAGCTCCCAGTTCTAAACAGCAACATGTTTTTGACTGAAACAAAACCAGAGAGTTGAAAAACTTAAAGCAACAAAATAGGTGGTTAAATCAAGAAAACAACATCTGACTTTCTCATCTTTGGGCAGAACAACCCCATTGATGGGGATGTGTTTCATAATTCCTGACAAAAGGCTTTTAATAATTAGTATTTGCACTTCATAATCCAGCAGCAGATTGAAAGGAAACTCTTACCTGGCCAAACATCTGGTAGTCATATTCGTAGATCTTGTTGAACTTGGAAAACCCTTCTCTCTGGAAGGAAAAGGAGAGCTGCTGAGTTTCTGGCTTTTAACAGAAAACAATTCCATCCTGCCTTGCTTTGTCCACACTATGATGCAGCACAGGAGGCACAGGGCAAGGCAAAATCAGGTCCTGGGGCTAATGGGAATTGCAGCAGGGGAACAGAAATTGCCTGTATCATTTATGGAGACACTGAAATGGTGATTTACAGGTTAAGAGTATTTTAAACCATCCCTGAAGGTGATCCAGGGTTATCTCCCCATGGATAATGAAGAACTGGTTTAATGGGGCTGGCCAGTGACCATAAAATCACAGACATCCCTGACAAACACCTGTCCTGCTCCAAATAGCAAGGAGTGTCCCAGCTCTGGGTGCCCAAGGCCACCCCCAACCTGAGACTCATGTAATTTTCTATATTGTATATTTGTTTTTTTTCTCCTACAAGTGCAGGACTATTTCTTCCTTGATTGGGACTGTCAGCACTCAGGTTCTCAATAACACCTTGCAGTCAAATAAAGGAGGTTGTATGAAATGAGAGTCGGGCTCTTCTCCCACATAACAAGTGACAGGATGAGAGGAAACAGCCTCAGGTTGTGCCAGGGGAGGGTCAGGTCGGACATCAGGAGGAATTTCTTCATGGAAAGGGTTGTCAAGCATTGGAACTGTCCAGGGTAGTGGTGGAGTCCCCATCCCTGGCGGTGTTCAAGGAACAAGTGGATGTGGCACTCAGTGCTCTAGGCTGGGTGACAAGATGGGGATTGGGCATAGGGTGGACTCGATGGGCTGGGAGGGCTTTTCCAACTTTAATGATTCTGTGATTTTGGTCTAGAATCACCCTCCAGTTCCTTAGTTTGGAAACTGATGATACAAACTGTCAAAGGTCACAAAACAGAGAAGCAGAGAGGAGAGATCTTTGAATTCCTCTTCTCCAAACTACAGCCCATCTTTGCTTTATTCTGTGCACTTCAGTAAACCCCTGACACTTGCTGATGCTGCAGAAGCTGAGCTTTCTCACTGGGAAATGCCAACGGGTGGTTTCAGTTCCTGAAGCCTGTGGCACACACTGCAAATCTAGGAATGACACAGGGAGCCCTCTCCATGGAGATCAGTGC
Organism: Sakesphorus luctuosus; assembly: GCA_013396695.1. Taxonomy (NCBI): domain Eukaryota; kingdom Metazoa; phylum Chordata; class Aves; order Passeriformes; family Thamnophilidae; genus Sakesphorus; species Sakesphorus luctuosus. The sequence continues at coordinate 392,513 of VWZD01000661.1, forward strand.
CTGGGGGAGGCCGTCTGGGCAGAGGGAGCTGAGTTGCAACAGCACCTAAAGCACAGGAAAAGAGATCTGAAACTCCCAAATACCTTGGGCCAAGCAGTGTTTTTCCACAGAACAAGGCCATTCTTGTACCCTCCCATGATCAGAAGTGTCCAGAGACACTAGAGGCTGTTTACTCTTGTCCTGTCACTTGTTACCTTTGGAAAAGAGGCTGACCCCCACCTTCTACAACCTTTATTTGACTACAAGGTGTTATTGAGAACCTGAGCACTGACAGTCCCAATCAAGGGAAAAAACATCTTGCTTCTGTAGAAAAAGCAGGAAACAGACAGACTAGAAACTTCCAGAAGTCTCAGCGAGGTGTGAGGCAGCCCTGGGGACCCGGAGCTGGCACAGAGGACAGAGAGCACAGCCGAGCCCGGGGCTGTGGCGCTGCCCCTCCGCAGCCAGCAGAGCCCGTGCCCCGGGGCACAGCGATACGTGCAGTGTCCCTACCCGCCGCATCCTGCTGTTGGAGAGCAAATCGGCGATTCCGCGGGCAGCGTCGTTCTTCTCGGCCACGCACAGCACCTTCCGGATCCTGCGCAGCGCCCCGTCCTCGGCGGCCCGCGAGAAGAAGCGCCAGGGCTGGGGCATCATCCTGCCCGCGGTCCACAGCCTGCCCTGCAGGTTCATGCCCGGCGGCCGGGGTGGCTCCCGCGGGCACAGGGCATGCCGCTGCCCCGCGTCCCTGCGCGGAGAGAGGCCGCCGATGTGCGGGAGGGTCCAGGGCAGCCCCCTCGGGGCTGGAGAAGGTGCCACCTCTGCGGACAGGCCTGCTTGGGGGTCCCGCCGGGCCTTGGGCCGATCCTGCCCCCTCACCTCCCTCAGGGCTCTCCCTCACCCGGGGTAGCCCCTCCTCGGCCTCCCCGAAATCTCCCTCACCCGGGGCAGGCCCTCCCCTCCATTCCCTCTCGGTTCCCCTCGATTCGCCTACCCCCGTTCCCCGAGTTCCCCTCCATTC
>VWZD01000661.1:394276-549895 GCA_013396695.1 Sakesphorus luctuosus
TGCCAGTCGCTCTTCCCTCACCGTCACGTCCTGCCGTGCAGAGAACTACAACTCCCGAGATGCCCCGCGGCCCGGGGAACTACAACTCCCGAGATGTCCCGCGGCTCCCCCTCGGTGTCCCCCCGCCGCCGCCCCGCCTCNCTTCCTGCCGGCGGGGTCGGAGGCCGCGCGTCATGTGACCGCAAGATGGCTGCGGGGCCGTGAGGAGGCGGCTCCGGCCATGGCGGCGGCCTGAGGGGCACCGGCGCTGCGGCGGGGCCGGGCCGAGCCGGGCGGCGGCCTGAGGGGTAGCCGGGGCCGCAGCAGGAGGGGAGCGGGGGAGCGGCGCTGCTCCATGTCGGCCCCGTCCTGCGGGAAATATGATCAGCGCCCCTGACGTGGTGGCCTTCACCAGGGAGGAGGAGCTGGAGGATGATCTGTACCGCGAGCCGCCGCTGCCCGAGGAGTACTCAGTGCCGCTGTTCCCCTTCGCCGGCCACGGTGCCAACCCCTGGGCCAAGGTTGCCAGCTCCAAGTTCACCCGGGACTTCATCCTCATCTCCGAGTTCTCGGAGCAAGTGGGGCCGCAGCCCCTCCTGACCATCCCCGATGATGCCAAGGTGTCGGGCACCTTCGACCTCAATTATTTCTCCCTAAGGATCATGTCTGTGGATTACCAGGCGTCCTTCGTGGGGCACCCCCCCGGCTCTGCATACCCGAAGCTGAACTTCGTGGAGGACTCCAAGGTGGTGCTGGGGGACTCCAAGGAAGGGGCCTTTGCCTACGTGCACCACCTGACCCTGTATGACCTGGAAGCCAGGGGCTTCGTGAGGCCCTTCTGCATGGCCTACATCTCTGCTGACGAGCACAAAATCATGCAGCAGTTTCAGGAACTCTCTGCCGAGTTCTCCAAAGCCTCCGAATGCCTCAAGACGGGGAACCGGAAAGCCTTTGCCAACGAGCTGGAAAAGAAACTGAAAGATCTTGATTACACCAGGACTGTCCTGCACAATGAGACCGAGGTGCAGAAGAAAGCCAATGACAAGGGCTATTACACGACCCAGGCCATCGAGAAGGCCAATGAGCTGGCCAGTGTGGAAAAGTCCATCATCGAGCACCAAGACCTGCTGAGACAGATCAGGTCTTATCCTTACAGGAAGCTGAAGGAGTCTGAGTTCCGCCCCTACGAGCCGGAGTGTGCGCTGGATCGGGCTGACCCCGGCCGTGATCAGGATCCGGCTCCCTCCGACCCTGCAGAGCCCGAGGAAACACACCTGTACAGCCACATCCCGTCCTACACCCCCAAGCTCATCAAAGCCAAGTCAGCCAAGTGCTTTGACAAGAAGCTGAAGACGCTGGAGGAGCTCTGTGATGTTTATTTTTTCACCCAAACCCTTGACCAGTTGCACCATATTGAGAGGACTTTCCGAGGTGACGTGTGTTACCTCCTGACAGAGCAGATCAGCCGGGCACTTCTGAAGCAGCAGAGTGTCACCAACTTCCTCTTCGAGGACGTGTCTTTTCTGGAAGAAAAACCTCATGAAAAACAGTACAGAGGTTGCCAGGGGCTCAGCCAAGATGCCGTGGATGGAAAGAGTTTGGAAGGGTCCCTCACTCCTAAAGTGGTTGTCAGCCTGGGCTCCTACAAGTCCAGCGTGGAGTGTGTGCCCATCAAGATGGAGCAGGAGATGGAGGACTCTGAAGAACCTAAAATGTCCGAGTCTGTGACGTCTGAGCCCCAGGAGAACCTGGACTATCTGGATGCAGATATCAAAGGCAGCATCAGCAGCGGGGAGAGCATCGAGGTGCTGGGCACGGAGAAGTCGGGGGCGGGGCTGACCAAGTCGGAGAGCCAGGCCAGCCTGCCCGTCATGCCCAGCCCCCAGGCCGGCCGGAGCAAGGTGGGCAGCCGGCGCACGGTCAGCGAGGACAGCATCGAGGTGCTCAGCACGTGTCCCTCCGAGTCCCTCATCCCGGAGGATTTCAAGGCAAGCTACCCAAGTGCCATTAATGAGGAGCCCTACGTGGACAACGACGACGACCGCGGCCTTCGCTTCGCCCCCAGTCTGAGCCCGGGCGTTGCCGACGAGCAGGATGAGATCTCGAAACAGGAGAGCTTGGTGCAGGTCGACGCTGCCTGTTGTATCGGGAAGGAGAGTCCCAACTTCCTGGAGCCTCTGCCCGAGCTGGGGCAGCGGCCGTGCGAGGAGGACGGCGTGGTGCGGATCCCGCCGCAGCCGTACCGGGCAGCCGAGCAGGGGCTGCGCGGGGGCTTCCCCTGCCACGACGGTGCCCCGGGGGGGCTCCTGCCCTACGAGCTCGACTCGCGCTACCTGTCGGGCAGCAGGGAGGTCAGCAAGAGCAGCCTGGACGAATGCTCGGACTCCATGAGCTACATCAGCAGCGCTGCCTCCACGTGCTCCGACCGGACCCCTTCTCCCGCCCACCCCTCCTGCCAGGCCGGGGACAGGCACAGGAAGAGGGCCGGGCAGAACGCGCTGCGGTTCATCCGGCAATACCCCTTTGCCCACCCCGCCATCTACTCGCTGCTCAGCGGCAGGACCCTGGTCGTACTGGGCGAGGATGAGCCCATGGTCAAGAAGCTGGTGACGGCGCTCTCCATCTTCGTGCCGAACTGCGGCGTGTACGCCAAGCCCGTGAAGCACTGGGTCACCTCCCCTCTGCACCTGGTGGATTTCCAGAAGTGGAAGTTGATCGGACTCCAGAGGTAAATCCAAGGATCTGTTTGCTTTAGTGGTGTCAAGGTGTGTAGTGAGAACTGCGTCTCTAATTACATGCACAGCTGACAGGAATTTCTGCTTGTGGGATTTATTTGGGAAAAGGGGTAGATTTGTCTCTCTGTGTCCAGCCTCACTTGAGAGTTAATATTTCAGACATCTGCTGGGTGTTTGCTGCCTGCCTCAGGTGAGTTATTTGGCCAGGAGGTTTCCTTCTGTTTTAGGTCTTTGCCTGGAAAAGTGGAGAACAAACACCTGAGTCCTGCTGGGTTCCTAGATGATCTGATACAAGTATTCCTGGAGTCCCTTGTGTTCTCTGCTTTCCCATCTTCTGCTGGAACTCTTCTGATGTTTCTAGCAGGAGTTTGGGGTTTAAATGGTGCTTTGCCCTGGAGAGAGGTTTTCCTTGTGGACCCTGATGAAGAGGTGCTGAGATCTCTAGGTCAGAAACTGGAATGCAGCACCTTAGGCTGTGCTGGTGAGGAAAAAAGGCCCTCAGAGCTGTGCAGGTGCAGTGTTGGAGTCCCAGGAAACCTCTGCTTGGGATGAGGCCCATCCCCCAAACAAGCAGCTCCTTCCAACACCCAGTCCTGAAATGTGGCTTCACAGCTCGTATTAGCAAATAGCAATTGCTCAGCTCAAGATTCCAGCCCTGCCTTTGTTGGTCGTATGGAAAGGATTTTTTTGTGTGTTAGCAGGATGTGTTTGGGTGCAGGTGTGACAGAGAATGGCCATTGCTGTCACCAGTGTGGAAAACTTGAGTCAGAGAGGCAGCCCAGTGCTCAGAGCTGGGCTGGAATAGCTCCTGGAAGAGTTTTCCTGAGCAGTGTGGAACTTGAAACACAGAAATTTGCTTTCTGAGCTGCAGAGTATTGTATTGCTGAGGATTGTGGATGGTGAAATTACCCAAAACTGTGAGTTTACCCTCATTTCTGTGCTCGTGAGACAGGATGACAGCTCTGCAACAGCTGCTCACAAGCTCTCTGTCTGTCAGTGAGGTTTTTAAAAGCCCCAAGTGTTTACTCACTGCTCAATGTTTGTGGTTAGTTGCAATTTTTATAAACAGAAATCTCTTTTTAAGAACCGCCTGTAACATGTGTCAGTCATTTCAGCTCTCCCCCGTGGAATGTTAATTAAGTGTTGGGTTTAATGTGGGTGCTCTCAGCAAACCATTTGTAGGAGGGATCTGGGAAGGAACTTACAGGCTAAATTATTTATTCTGGTAAGGATCCTGCATCTCCTAAGGCCAGGCACTGCCTGGGCATGGGGACAGCCCTTACACCAATTGGGGCTCCCAGTTTGAGGCTGGGAGCTGCATCTCAGCCCAGCGACTGTCACCACAGAGACAGCAAATGGAGGAGCTGAAGGGTTTGTGTAGGCTTGTGATTTGCATTTAAATAACAGTAGGCTAAGCTTGGTGGGTAATTGTGTGTTGTGAGTGTGCTGTGGGTTTGCACCTGAGTGACAAATGGCCAGGCTCAGCCAGGGAATGTTTAAGAATGGTTCTGTCTTTGAAAGGAAAGGCAGAAGGTTTCGCTCCACTCAGGGCTTTGACCACCTCAGGGCAGCTCCATTCCAAAGTGATACGGGGGGAAAGAGGACCTCTTGGAAATGGGGAACTGGTTTGAGTTTCTGAGTCTCTGTTGTCCAATCCAGAAGCTTCCAGCTGCTGCAAGGTTTGTGTGTTGACCAGAGATGGCCTGTCACTCCCTGTCTGTGTTGCCGAGGGAGGAAGCAGACTTGAAATGTGCTTTATGCAGTAGCACTCACATAGTGTGGATCAGAGCACACATGGGGGCCAGGAAATTGAGGTTTCTGTGGGATCTGGCAGGCCAGAGAGGTTGTTTGTCCCCTCCCTTCCATGCCAGACTTCATTCCCTCACAGAGCCTCTCGCACCAGCTCATGAACTAGAGGGAAGGTACACGGGATACAGGGCACAGACACAGCCTGCTGCTTAAACATCCGCTCCCCTCCAGCTGTGACCTCTCTCTTTGCTGTTCCAGGACAGTGTCCCCTGCAGGGGTGAACGTGCTGCACGCCCTGAGCCGCTACAGCCGCTACCTGAGCATCCTGGACGCCGACAGCAAGACCCTGCGCTGCCCCCTCTACAAGGGCACCGTGGTGGCCCGGCTGGCCGACCACCGCACCCAGATCAAACGGGGCAGCACCTACTACATGCACGTCCAAAGCATCCTCACCCAGCTGTGCTCTAAAGCCTTCCTCTTCACCTTCTGCCATCATTTGCACCTTCCCATCAGTGAAAGGGAACCGGAGGAATCCGTTGTGAACCGCAGGATGAACTTCCTGAAGCTTCAGCTGGGCCTTGCCAATGAAGATGTCAAAATCGTGCAGTACTTGGCCGAGCTGCTGAAGCTGCACTACATTCAGGAACCAGGGCAGGGGGGGAACCCCCTGCTCAGATTTGACTATGTTCCTAGCTTTTTGTACAAAATCTAGCCTTGCACAGGCCATGTGCCTACGTGCTCGGGGTCTGACAGAGCTCACCCGTGCTTGACATCACCGCTGTCTGCAGTAGCTCCCACATGCCAGGGAGGGGCCAAGGGGTTTGTGTCTCTGCTCCGCAGAAATCCGTGTCTGTGGGAGCGGATTCCTGGGTGTTCCCTGGAGCCAAGAATGTACATGTTCCATCACATAAACCATCGGGCACTCTGTAAATGTTAGAAGGGGCACTGTTAACTTCTAAAGCGGATCCTGGCAGCATTCTGGGGGAGAGGTGGGCTGTCTCGGGGATTGATACTGACTAGTTGCAGCCCCCGAAATAACATAATGCTCTGCATGCTCCTGCCAGAACCCTGGGCGCTGTTGGTCCCTTCCCTGGAGCAAAGGCAGAGACCAGAGGGGAGATGTGAAGGCCATGTGAAGTTTTTAATCCCCTGGTGTGCCATGTGAGTGTAGCTTGGAGCTCCCCGGCAGGGTGGCAGCTCACAGGTACCTGTCTGTGCACAGCTGAGCAGGTGGTGTCCCTTCCTGCATTTCCTGAGTTTCCTGACACTTCTCAGGGCAGGTTGTCCCTAGGTGGGTGGGAGCGCAGTGGAGGCACACATGCTTCTCTGCAGGAACTGTTTGCCAGTTCTCCCAGCTTTGTTAAAATCAGGAAGGTGGAAGCACTCCCTGACGCTGCCGGGCCCCGAGGCTGCTGTGAATGTAGAGCACTGTGCCTTGTTCATTTGTCACGTCCTATTTGGTGGGCGACCTCTGAGAAGGCTGGAGGGAGACTGGGAATCCTCAAAGCGAGTGATGTCAGGGGTGGCTTTTAAAGGAGAGAAGGGAAATGTATGAGGGTGAGTGCCCTCTTTTTTAGGGGCTTTTTGTGATGGGAAAACGATGCGATTCAGCTGGAGCTGTGAGACAGCAGGCTGTTGGCACAGGCTGCCTGGCTGGTGAGGTACTAGTGCTCAGGAGAGGTCAGGGATGAATGTACTGGATTCATGTTGTATTTGTAATAGTTTATTTTATTTTTTTGTTGGGGAGTTGACGTTTGTGCTTTGTGGTAAAACAAGGCTGGCGTTGCTGCATGCTGCTCCTGGTTGAGCTATTGCCATGTCACAACTACCTCTCCTGGGGCTCCTGGATGGCTCTAGACAGGGCAGAATTACTGCTCTCTGAGCCTGGATACTGAGAACTTTTCCTTTCAAAGCTTCTGTGCCATAAAGGATGTGCCACCAGTGTGGTGACACTCCCAGGTTGTTCCTGTCAGTGCCGAAAGCTTTGTGCCCAGACACAGCACTTCCCTACGGAGTCTCGGGGGAGATACTGAGCCCAGTCTGCTCTGCCCAGTGCCATGGGGCAGTAGCAACACCTGTGGTAATTCTGAGCCTGAAAAGCCTTGCTAGGAAAGATAATCTTGGTTTTATTTCTTTTTAACACTGATTGAGAACAGCTGAGATCATACAAGAGCTGATGTGTTGTTTGGCTTGTTGGTTTTTTAAACCTGTGTTTATGGTGACAATGTGAGGCGGTGCTGGAGATCAACGTGATCTTCCTTCTGAGCCTGGGAAGTTTCTGTGTACAGCCTGCAGTTCCCAAGTGTGGCTTAGACCTCACTGAGACTTGCTGTGAGAGCTGCACTGCTCTGAAACCCATGTCTCGAAGGCAGGGAGGCTCCCTGGGGGAGCTGTTGTCTGGTATCAGCACCTGCACCTTGGGATCCATGTTGCCTCTTTCTCTCCCCTGGAAAGGGCTCTCTAAGGTGTAAACAGCAGTGCAGAAAGGCTGTTTTTAAGATTAATGCTGTTTCTAGTGGCTCAGCTGAGCCTCTTGAGCTTGTGGGATTTCCTGGGTCAGGGGTGGTTTGTGATGGTATTTTGAGGTTGGAAGCAGTGTAGTGTGGCCTTTGCTGAAGGTGAGCTGCGTGTCTCTCTAGGGCTGCTCACCTTAAAAGCATGTTTAAAGCTTTTATCTGTCCTACCTGTGCCCTCCTGTCTCATGTGAACTGGCCCTGCTGGTGAAAGGCCTCTGTGTCCATCAAATTGTCTGCTTCCTGAAGTGACTCAAGGTGTCCCCTTCACCCAAACTCCCACACCAAAGGTGAGGTGAGATTCCCTGGGGGAAGAGGCGTCTGAGTAAATGAGTAATGCGGGTGACACCAGGCAGATGAAAGCTCCCAGTGTCCTGCTCTGAGCTACGCTCAGAACAGGAACTTGTTTCCTGCTGAAAAACAGCCTGGTGCTGTTTGGGTTAGAGGAGGGAGGGACGAACTTTTTTCCTGCTGACTCATTCATGTCTTCCTCCAGGCTGACAGCGTGGAGCAGGAGGGATGATTAGTGGTGGCTCATCTTTTAGTCACAGTGGTCTCGACCTCTGGTGTTCAGCTGTGCTCATAAATTGATAAATAACTCACTTCTCATTGCTCCCTCTGTCAAACCTGTAGTATCTGATTTTCAAGGCTGTGTTGAGCAATACTTGCACTACCACCTGTCTGACCTGCTTCACCTCTGCACCACAAAGCAGCTCTGATCTGGGAGGATGCCCCGGGGCCTTGGCTGGGGCATCACCCAATTCCAGCTGGGAGCTTGGTGGTTATCTGCAACTGGGAGCTGTGGAGAAACATGCCCTGGAGTGCTTGTTCTCCTCTTGGCAGTGTAACCTCAGAGCTTGGACTGGAAAAGTGGGAGTTAACACTGAGCTGTAGCACCTCAGTGCAGCCGGAGCCCAGCCTGCCCTCGCTGCTTGTGGTGGCAGAAATTGGGGGGATTCCAAGCACAGCTGGTGTTTGGGAGCTGAATTCCTCTTTCCTCAGTAATTTCTCTGTCTGACCTTCTGTACCTGTACAGTACAGATCCCTGTATTGGCACTTTAGGACTTTTCCCCATCTCGCTGTGGTACCTCACCCGTTTCTGATGTTCACAGACTTACAAGAAGTCACACCCTTTGCACTGACAGCTCCTGCCATCAGTCCTGGCACGTGTGTTGTCCTCGGCTTGCCCGAGCCATCGTTCCACCAGGAGCAGGGCGGGTTCCTGGCAGTGGCAGTGCCATCCTCACCAGCCTTTCAGCTGCCAGAGCCCGGGGTGCCCTGCATGGCCATCGCCTGCTTCCGTGAGTGCTGCCAGCCCAGCATGTCCCTACCTCCTGCATGGCTCCCTCATCGCTGCCAGGGAGAGGAGGTGTTAAACCTGGCCGAGAATTCATCAGAGCACAAGTCCCCCCTGGGCGAGAGGAAGGCTCCCATTTCCCACTCTGCTGCCAGCCCCTGCTCCTGCCAGCCCCTGCTCCGCTCTCCACTAACCTGCCGCTTCCAGCTCCCCCCCGAGGAGGGTCAGCCATAGCTGTAGGTGATCTTAACCCTACACAGGTCTCATTTCTCAGAGAACAGTGCTCAGATTTCCTTTCATCCGGTAGCAATCCCTTCAGGGCAGCTCCAAAGCCGCCTTGCCTTGGTAGGGAGGGGCTGCCTATACTCTAGCAATATTCACCGTGTTGGGAGGAGTGGGAGAGGCACTCCAGGGCTGGGAGCTGATGGCTCTGTGTCCTTAGGCCAGTTCCTTGGTTTTCCCTGAGTGCGTTGGGCCCTGAGCCCCAGGTCTGGTGGTGGGTGACACCCCACGCTGCGGATTCCAGGAGCTGGGCAGGACCCGGGGCTCGTAGCAGCACTGTGACAAGGCTCCTGTAACAGGGTGTGATTGGAATTCAGGGAGCTGCCCAGGCTGCAGGAGAACACCTGCCCCACAGCACAATGTCAGAGCCCCAGAGTGCACCTGGTGTCAGAGGGGCCACAAACCTACTGCCTGCTGCTCCGGATGGATTTAACTGGAAGGCAGAAACAGGGTATCCAGTCCTGCCAGTGGCACGGCTGCTGGCACGGGGATGGGGCTGGGCTTGGAGCTGCCTCTGAGGGCTGCCAGGAGGCTGTGATGAATTCTCATCTTATTTTAAAGCACTGTATCCTATTCCTGCATGTTGAGTTCCGTGTGTGTGCCTGTGCGTGCCGAATGCTTGCGTCAGTAGTTAGAGGGAGTGTGAGAGGGAGAAATCCAAGCATGTCTTAGTGTCGTGCTGTAAGTGTTACTGCACAAGTTTAACAGATGTTAATAACACCAAATGACTAGTCTGAGAAATGTACTTTTAAAAAAAATTATTTATTTGGGTTCAGATATTTTTGAAATACAAAAAAAAAATTGGTCGTATTTTTTAAAGCTTATAATTCTTGTCATACATGGTGGTTAAATTCTTAATTTTACCGTGCTTATTAAAAAATGGTTCAACCTTTGTGCTCAGAGGTCTGAGAAAACACTGGAGGCTCTGGCTAGGATGGGATGGTGGTCCCAGGGGGGATGTTAGGGACAAGGCCTGGCCTTGTCAGAGCCTGCAGAGGAGGTGGAAGGCACACAGGATGAAGGAGAATCCTCAAGGCTGAAACCAAGGCAGTTTTTAGTGGCTATGAGGTCTCTTGTGCAGCTGGACCCTCATTCCTCCCCCTGCTGTGGGCAGAGTGTCCAGGGAATGTGGACAGACTGGCCTAAACCTCCTCTGCTGCTCCCCCAGCCAGCAGGAGCTGGGTGGCCCCTGGCTGTGAGGTGAGGGGGAGCTGGTGCTCGCTCCCAGTGGTGACACCGAGTGGTGAAGGGGAGCCTGTGCTCAGGGGGCCTCTGTGCCCCACACGGGAGGGGAATGGGGAATAAGAGCTAAAGGATGAGCCACTGCTGCAGTTCCAGCAGAGAGGTGCTGGGGGAAGGCACTGGGGTGTTGGTCTCAGGCTGGGGTGTGAGCGTGCTGTGATTCCGGTACTCCGTGGGAGCAGAGCACGGGTGTCTCCCCTTACAGGACAGGCAGCCCTGGGAGCGGGAAGGTCGCTGCAAAGGCTTCCACCTCTTCCTTCAGTGCCTTCAGCTCCCCACGGTATTTCTCTTCCTCCAGTTTCTCCTTGAATTCCTTCAGAGTGGCCTTGGGGCTCATATCCTTCTGCACACGCAGTGCCAGCTCGATCCCTGCCAGGGTGGGAGATGCCTTGGTCAGCCCTCGCAGCTGCTGCATCCCATGGCCCTCCCAGCCCTGCTGCTCCCTGGGACAGAGCCCTGCTCTCTCCCTCCCGTGTGAGGAACTTGCTGCCCTGCGAAACCAGTATGGGACTCCCAAGGACAACTGGGACAAGACAGCAAGTGACAGGCTTTCTGCCTGCTGCCTGTGTAGTGGGAAGGGTTGGGCGAGTCCCAGCTGCGGCCAGATGTCCTCTCTCACATCCAGGTGTGCAGGGGGGATAGTTATGCCCCATTTGTGGATGTGCTCCCTTGCCAGCTGTGGGGAAGGCCCCAGTTCATCCAGAGGAGCTGCTGTGGCCCAGGCTGCTGCTGGAGCCGAGTCCTGTCCCTGCCCAGACCTGGCTTACCTCTGTGGATGTACTGAGCCACCTTGCGGAAATCCTCCTGCCGGAAGCCACGGGAGGTGAGGGCCGGTGTCCCAAACCGCAGCCCACTGGGGCGCAGAGCACTGACATCACCTGCACCAGGACAGGGCACACGTGACCAAACCCAGCACATAAACCACCACGTGTGTGACTGCAGCCCAGTTCCTAATGTCCAGGATGGACCAGGAGCTGGGAGCCCTGTGGGAGGCTCTGCACAGACCATGGGAGATCCCCAGCATGTGGAGCAGGACACGGCAGAGCTTGTGGGTTCCCTCACCAGGGCAGGTGTTCTTGTTGCAGGCAATGGAGCAGATCTCCAGCACCCGCTCGGCCCGGCCGCCGTCCGTGCCTCTGCTGCGCAGGTCCACGAGGATCAGGTGGTTGTCAGAGCCCCCTGCAAAGAGAGGGGTTTGGTGGGAATATGAGATCAGGGAAATGCTGCTTCCAGAGGAAACCTCAGCTAAGAGGCTTGAGATTGCACTATGGCCTGTGGGGGGGTGCCCTTGGGAATGGGGCTGCTTCAGAACAGATTTGTGGATGTCCTCAGGAAAGGCATCAGCAGATCCCTGCCCCTTGTGCCCTCCTGACCTGCTTGGACCCCAAGTTCAGCCTCATCCCACTGCTGAGACCTCTTCTCACCTGTGACGATGTCGTAGCCCATCTCCATCAGTGCCGTCGAGAGTGCTTTGCAGTTGGCCACCACCTGCTGCTGGTAAGCCTTGAACTCGGGTGTCATGGCCTGGCGCAGTGCCACGGCAATCCCTGCGGAGGGAGGGGACTGGGGTGAGGTTCTGGGGGACTCCCACCAGCACAGCTGGCAGGGATGTGTGGCACTGCCAGCAGAAGTCATCCTGGAAGCTGAGCAAACTGATGGGTGGTCCCTTCCTTTCCCATAACCAGGCTGGCAACATTGCCATGAGACAAAATGAAGGATGGACAAGCCTGGTCACTCCTTGGGCAATGCTGGATCAACCAGCTGCCTCCTTGGCCACGGTATCTGCAGGCTGTGATCCCTGGGGGGTGGCTGGAGCCCCCTGTGCTGCTGCTGGGGGTCAGAGCCCTGCCAGGACACTTTTGCCAGCTCTTTGCCATGCTGGAGCTGGCTGCCTACCTGCAATGGCATGGTTGTGTGGGCCTCCCTGCAGCCCTGGGAAGACTGCCTGGTTGATGAGGCTCTCCAGGTTGTAGAGTGTCTCCTTGCCTGTCTTGGGGTCCACGCTGCGAGTGCCTGCAGGAGGAGAGGGCAGGGTCACTCACGCGGCAGCACAGCTGTCCTACTCCCTCCCATGAGCTGCTTTCACCCCTGGGCCACTCAAAACAGCGACCATGGCTGTTCCTCTTCAAAACTGCACTGTGGTTGGCCCAGGGAAGCTCCCCAGATGCTCCCAGGACCCTCCTGCCCCTCCTCCTTCCCAGCTAGAGCAGGATGGAGCGTTAACTTGTTGCTCCCCAGCCTGGATGGAGCATTTCTCCCGGCACCCCAGCCAGGTCAGGCACCTTTGCGGTAGAAGATCATCCCAGCCCTGCAGCCCCGCAGGGTCTTGTGGGTGGTGGTGGAGACGATGTCACAGTGCTCGAAGGGCGAGGGCACCACGCCAGCAGCCACCAGCCCACTGATGTGGGCCATGTCGGCCATCAGGTAGGCGCCATTGGCATCGGCAATCCTGCGCATGCGGGCGTAGTCCAGGTTGCGGGAGTAGCAGCTGACACCTGTGGGGACACGGTTTGAGGAGGGATGGGAACAGCCCCAGGTCCCCCCCTGCAGCTGGGGCAGCACCCAATGTGGATGTGTTGGAGGTCTCCCAGCGCTGCAGCATCCATGGGATTGCTGGAGTGCTGCTGGTTTCAAGGAGTCATCCCCAGCCAGGTGTGCCACCAGGGAGGTTGGCACAGGTGTGATCCTTACCTGCTATGATCAGCTTGGGGTGGAAGAGCCGAGCGTTCTCCTCCAGTTGGTCATAGTCAATGTAACCAGTCTTGGGGTTGACCTGGGAGTGGAAGAGGAGGGTTCAGCCACCTTGGTGTGGTGAGGACCAGCTGCAGGGATGTCCTGCAGGAGGGGGTGCCAGGAGCCTGATGCTGGTGCTTTTAACTTTAGGAGGCACCAACACTTAATGACAACCACATCCTGGCTCCAGCTGGAGCAGCTCCCCATACCTTGTAGGGCATGGACTCGAAGAAGACAGAGGTGGCAGAGATCTTCTTCTTGTCTGTCATGAACCCGTGGGTGAGGTGGCCTCCATCAGGCAGGTCCAGCCCCATGATCCTGCCGTGGGGCTCCACCAGGGCCGTGTACACCGCAAAGTTTGCGGGTGAGCCTGCAGTGAGAACACGCCAGGTGGTTGTGGGTGCTGGGGAACACAGAGGCGAGGGCAGCTGCTCTGGCTCTCCTGAGCACCCTGTTACCTGAGTAGGGCTGGACATTGACACCCCACTTCTGGGGGTCGAGCCTGTAGGCCTGCAGGGCTCGCTTCTGGCACAGGCTTTCCAGCTCATCCACGAACTCTGTCCCACCATAGTACCTGTGGGGAAGGATGGGGCAGGGTGTAAAACCAAAGTCATTACTCAGAACAGTCCCTGTGACCACACTGGGGAGAAACTGGGGTCATGCCTTGTTTGTGGCAACCCCAGCAGACATTGAGATTGTCCCATGTGTGGCCAAGGACAGCAGCCAGGAGGGTCAGATTCTGCTCTGGAAGAGCTTGGCTGCCAGCACATGGACATCACTTCCTCCTCAGAGGTGAGACCTGGCAGGGTAGGTGGTTGTTCCCCTTACTTGAGAGGGTTTGGTGTGATAGGACTGTGCCCCAGCCCCGTACCTCTGTCCTGGGTAACCCTCAGAGTATTTGTTGTTCATGCAGGATCCCAGGGCCTCCAGGACCGCTCGGCTCGCAAAGTTCTCCGATGCGATCAACTCCAGCCCCAGCCTCTGCCGCTGCTTCTCCTTCTTGATGATGCTGTGCACCTTTGGGAGAGGGGAGAAACACCTTCACCCTGCCGGCTCTGCACGGAGTCGTGGATGCTCCAGCATAGCATGTACACCCTCGGAGGGGACAGTGCAGGGAGAGGAGCTTGGAAAGGTGCTGAAGGGAGATGAGATCCCTTCTTGGTGCAGCTGATCCCAACCAGTTCATAGATAGGGCACAGAGGAGGGACGGGTTCCAGCAGCACAGCCTTGGACCTTGCCACGTCCCTGGCTCAAGGAGTTCAGCATTCCCACAGCTGCCTGGCCAGGCAGGGTCCAGAAGGGGCTCTCACCTCTGGGTCATTGTTTTCGAGTGGCTCCAACACCATCTTGTTGTGGGAGGCCCAGAGCTCTGCGCTGGGGAGGCCCTGTGTTGAGTTTGCCATGTTCCTGCTGGGTCTGAGTCACCTGCCAGTAGAGAGGGGAGTCTGTGGGATGGCAGCAGAGCTGGGCACCTCCACACCGTGTTCTTGTGTGCTGCCTGCTCCCATTCTCCATCATCCCCGAGAACACAAAGGAACCAGCCATGGGCTGTGGGGTGAGGGAAACGCACACTCTGCCTCTGCTTGGCTCCGTGGCATGGGTGATACCCAGGCCTGGCAGCAGCCCTCCAGTCTGGAGATGCTGTTCCTAGGCTGCTGCTTCGGCAGAAAACAATGGACCTTTTTACTCATTAACCCTGCAAGGACAGCGAAGAGCCGTGAGCAGGTTATTAAGCAATCCCACATGGTTTCCTTGTGCCAAGCTGCCGAAGTCCATGACTGCTGCGTGCTGCCCTCACTGGGCAGGGATGCTCGGCTGGGCTCCAGCCCACGGCTGCACTGACAGGGAATCCCCACTGCCAGAGAGCCTGGGCTGGGGAAAGGGCTGCGAGAAGAGCAGGGTGCACTGCTCTGGCTCTGAGCAGGGTGACTGGATCAGTGCATGTCACCGCGATACTCGCACCCACTACTTTTGGCAAACCCACAAGAGGATCGCGGGGGACAAAGCTCCTATTCACCAGTCAGGATGAGACCCTTATGCCCACCTTTGTGGTGGACACCAGTCCAGCCCTGGCAGTTCGCCTGCTGCAGGGGCGAACCCCAGCCCTGAAGTTCCATCGCCATCTGACTCTGAAACCCCTGTATCCCGGCTCCATCACCTCCCAGGTCCCTGAGGGGCTCCCGGTGACGCGCCCACCCTGTCCTGAGCTGGGTGTCGGGACCGCCGCTGCCTGCCCGGCTCGCAGCCCTGACCGCCCTCCCTCCCCCGCCCCGCAGAGCTCCTACCGCCGCCGCACCGATCCCGATCCTGATCCCGACTCCGATCCCGGTCGCTGCCGCGCGGGAGTCCGCGCGCTACCATAGACCGCCCGGCCCCGCCTCGCCCCGCCGCAGCCAATCAGCGCGGTGGCGGGGAATACGCTTCGGAAGCGTCTGGGCCAATCAGCACCGCGCTCTTCCCCCTCCCCGCGTCCCATTGGCCCGCGCAGAGGGCGGGGCTCGCGGCGCGGCGCGCACGTGGCGACCCGCGCGGGGGTGACCTTGGCCGGGGCGGGATGGGCGGGGGTCGCTCCTGTCACCCCCCTGCTGCTGTCACCCCTCTGCTGCTGTCACCCCTCTGATGTCCCCTTTCTGCTGCTGTCACCCTTTTGCTGTCACCCGTCCTGTCACCCCCAGCTCCAGCCCTGCCTACCATGCACCCCGAGGTGCCTCTCCCCCAGCCCTGGGGTGCTCCAGTGTCCCGAAATCCAGGGATGCCTCTTGCTTCCCCCGTGCACTGGAAGATGGGAGCCCACCACAACCACCCTGCACCGGGCAGGGAGCACTTCCAGCCAGCCCCAGAGCCCCTCGGCTGGGACTGTGTCTCCAGGAAAGCTGGTGTGCCAGGACATGGCCCAGGTTGGGCATGGGGCCACTGTGGTGAGGAGCAGAGCTGGCCCTGTCCCCACCATGGCAGTGCAGCCCCAGTGCCTGGAGTGATATCCAGGGGCTCAGGAGGGAGCTGCCAGGGGGATGAGTAGCACAGGCAGGAGAGGGGCCATGTTTCCTTCATTCCTCAAGTCCAAGTTAGTTGGATGGGCTTGGCCAACCAGCCCAAGGAAACATGTGCCTGCCGGGGATTCAGGGGTTAAATCATCACACTACAAATTGAGGAACAAGATTAGGGAATAAGTGATCCTACTAAATTCCTCGTGATCCCAAGCCATGGGAAAATGGGATGAGGCAGTGTTAGTCACTCTGGAGAGGAGCAGCAGGACGGGAGTCAGCCAGGAGGCTGAGACCACCCGCTGTGGGCAGAGTGGCCGAGGAACACGGCACCACCAGGTGAGTCCTGCAGGACCTGCCAAGGTGGGTGAGCAGGAGGGGTGAGGAGAACGGGGGTGTTGGGTGAGTAAAGGTCTGATGGTTACACTTCGATACAGCTGGTGTGTCCTGCTCTCAGAGTGCACCTCCCTGGTAGGGGCTTGGTGAAGGAATAGTCTTTAACATAATTGCTACCAGTCTAGATGGGCTTTGCTCTCTTAATTTGTCACTGGTCATCTGAAGCAGACTTGTCACAGCGGGGGGATCTGGGTTTCCTGGGGTTTCCAGCAATCCAATGCTGGATTGTTGCTGTGAGCCATTGATGGAGGTGTTTCTCCAATCATGGCGGTTTCTGTGAGGTGCAGCTGCAGACACTACAGAGAAGGACTTTAAATTAATTATATATTAATTTATCTAATCTGGCTCTGCACACACATTTTGTGCCCAGTTGCTCACAAAGATTTCCACCTCTCCTGAGTTGCAGGAGCCGCAGGTAACAGCGCTGTGTGCTGTTGTGATTGCAGGTCTCAGCTTGCTGACGATGGACAGCGTCTCTTCTTCCCCTTCTCCCTTCTCTGCCAGCTACCCCACCGAGCTGCCTGAGAATGCCACTGAGCAGGACTATTACTCTGGGCTTCAGAAGACCATGCATGTCCTGTCCATGGTGGTGTACAGCATCGCCTGTGTGCTGGGGGTGACAGGGAATGGCCTCGTCATCTGGATCGCAGGCTTCAAGATGAAGAAGACAGTGAATTCAGTCTGGTTCCTCAACCTGGCCGTTGCTGACTTCATCTTCACCTTTTTCCTGCCACTCAGCATCGCCTACACTGCCCTGGGCTTCCACTGGCCGTTTGGGAAGCTGCTGTGCAAGCTGAACAGCACCATCGCCTTCCTCAACATGTTTGCCAGTGTCTTCCTCCTGACTGTCATCAGCATCGACCGCTGCGTTTCCGTGGCCTTTCCTGTCTGGTCTCACAACCGCCGGAGCCCGGAGCTGGCGGCCAGGATTGCGCTGGGCACGTGGGTGTTGGCTCTCCTGCTCAGCTCCCCATACCTCATCTTTCGGGACACTGTGGTCAGTTCCAGGAACATCACCAGCTGCTACAACAACTTTGCGCTGTCCGATGACTACACGTCCGAGGCGACGCGGAGGCTCTGGAGGGTGCGGCACAAAGCGATGATCGTAACGCGGTTCCTGTGCGGGTTCCTCATCCCTTTCATGGTGATTCTCATCTGCTACAGCATCGTTGCTGTCAAGATGAAGAGAAGGCAGTTGGCCAGCTCTGCGAAGCCCTACAGAATCATCATTGCGGTCACAGTCTCATTTTTCCTCTGTTATTTCCCCTACCACGTCTTCTCCCTGCTGGAAATATCCAAAAACTCTTCCAGCCATGAGATGAAACTGGCCCTTTACTTAGGGATCCCCTTGGTTTCCAGCCTTGCCTTTTTCAACAGCTGCATCAACCCCATCTTGTATGTCTTTGTGGGGCCAGATTTCAAGGAGAAGTTTCGCCAGTCCATCCTGTCGACCTTCGAAGGGGCCTTCAGTGAGGAGTCGGTCCTGGGCAGCCTGACCAGCCGGAGGAAATCCAGGTCTGCTTCGGAAGCAGAGGTCCCGAGGGTCTGAGTGGGGAAGGGGCTGTTCTCTTCTCTCCAATTTCCCTCATTTCAGAGCTCTAATTGCAGGACTGGGGGCTGTGAAGGGTTGTGCATGCCAACAAGGTGTGATTTGGTGCCTTGGGGTATCTCAAACATACTATGACATAATGGAAATAAAAGAACTCTCTGGAGCAGCAGTAGGTGGGTTAAAGTAGCAGCATTTTACTTCTTGTGCTTCTTGACTCTTGTTCATGCACCTTTTAAAGAAACAGCATTAAATGCAATGGCTGTATGTATTTTTGTAGGGTAATAGCTGTAAGACACTCAACTTTTCTCTCATCAGGCAGGACAAATCAGTGGTTGTGCTCCTGTTACTAAGGTTTGATATACAGCATAACTATTTCAGAGCAATGATTGTCTCTGTGTTTGACATTTTTCAAGCCCTTAAACAGCGGGGATCTGCTGGTAGTGAATGAATATTAAACCCCAATAAACTTCTGTAAACTCAGCCTGTTGTGTTGCCTGCAGGATAAAACACTTGTTGATCCAACCTGACTGAACAGGTTCATCTTCAGTAACAGAACAACTAGATAAAAAGATTAAATACCCAGAATTTGGAAACAAACCGCTGGCATTAGCAGCAGCTCTCATGAGTGAGGCAGACAGGACACGACCTGGGTGTGAGGACTTGCCTGGGGCACTTGGACCATGTGGATTGGATTGCCAGAACATGGTTATGGATTATCACTGGGTTTCAGACCTTTGGGTACATTTGAAAAACAGTGATTTGGAGGAGAAAGAAGAGCAAGTAGTTGAGCTGGGTCTGATCAGGTTTCACATTTGCAAACTTCCCAGGGTGCAGATGGTGGGGGTTTTCTCCCCAGGCATCATCAGCTTCCAAAACTCTTAAATTTTTGTGAGTAGAAAATGTTGGTCCTGTAACAGGGAATGGCAGTGTTGAGGTGTTGTCATCCCCAGCCCACCCTCAGCATCTGAACGAGCAGAGAACCGTATACACCCTGCTCTCCTGCTGTGCCCAATGCACCTGTAAAACAGCTCAAGCTACCAATTGTCCTGTTCATCCTGTCAGAAACCTGCCTTGGAGCCTCACTGCTCTGATGGCTGGAAAATCTCTGACTACCAGCTGGAACACATGAATTTACACGTACCTCACTGTTTTGCATGGATGGGGATGACATTACTGAGTGAGAGCTGTCACTTGGACATGTTGGGGATTAATTATGGGTCTGCTGGGCCATGCAATATTGAATGAAGGTCATGATCCTAAAGGCACATGTAATTAACCTTAAATTCATGCACGAACCCAATGAGAACGGGGAACCATCCATATGTCAAGCTTGAGTGAACAGAGATTTACCCTTTGCCACAAATTGCTGCCTGTCATCCAGATAAAACTGCAATGTTTGCTATGCTGCACGTAACTCCAGGGCTATTTACTTGCTCCTGGTGCTAAACTACAGCATTGATTCCCGTGTCAAGGTTGTGCAGACCTGCGTTTGCTCTTTCTGGTTTTCCTTATCTGTTTGCAGATCCCACATAATTCCTTGTGACAAGAGACTCCACGAGTGCTGGACCAAGACCTCAGACTCCTGTCATGCCTCTCTCCTCATGCTGGCAGCCTTGAGGGTCAGGATTTGAAGTGTTGACCTGGTTTGGGGTAGGAAAGAAAGCAATTTTCTGTGTCATTTAGAAATCCAAAGTGGGTAAAGATTCCCAAGGGACAATGTGATTTGAATGAAGCAGAGTGTCTGAGTGATCTAAAGAATTACCAATGGACTAGCAGTAGGAACTAACCTACAGAGCAGGATGTGCTTTACATAGACATGGATCTGTCATCCCAGGTCTGATCCCTGCCCTTTGTGCAATGGAAAACTGTGCTGACAGCAATGTGGGCCAGGCTGCCAAGGGACTGGTTTGAAGATAAATCTCTTGTTGTATCGAGTTCCCTCATATTCAGACTATCATTATCACAGGGATAATTGTGGTAGTCCCTCATTCCCAACTAGGAGGCAGGCTGTTCATTCTCTCTGATACTTGCATTTGCCATATGCTTATCTAGAAAAGCTTGAATGAAACAAAGGAGGGAGGTATTTTCCAACCAGCAATGGTATGAGGCTGGGTGGCTGCTTTGGCAGCTGTGCCCCCCTCTGACGCAGCTTTGCTCTCAAGGCTCTTTCAGATGCCATCGGGTGGGTGGAACAGCCTGAACCCCCAGTATTTGCAGTCATTGGGAAAGGTGCTGAACCTGCTGCCCCTCTGCTGTGAGGCCCTCATTGGTCCCACAGAGGGGCTGATCCGACAGCCCCACTCCTACAAACAGTGGGCTGGGACATGCAGAGCTGCTGGAGAGTGTGGGGTCCAGGCAGAGCCACTGAGGTGGAGGGGGTTCAGGCTGTGCACAGGGGAGCGCTGGCTGAGAAAACAAGCAAGTTTTTAGCAAGCATCTAAGTCAGGGATCTCACCAGGAGCTGTTGCTGCCTTGCTTGGAGGAGAGACTATTGCAGGTGACTCTGGAGCTGGGAGAAACTGCAGAGGCAGCAGGGAGGAAACCAGCTGAGGAGGACATGGCAAGTGGTAACTCAGGAGGAGAAAGTATTTTCTCCCTGGGACCTGGATTGGAGCATGGAGATAGAAACTGGGCTCAGAATAGTCAAGAGGAAACAGGGAGGAAGGAGTGGGGGTTAAGAAAGCCCTGAAAGTACCAGCAGCAGGATAGTGAATACAGATGAATGGGAGGGATACTGCAGCAGGTGAGGAAGTTCTCATTAAGGAGAGCTTAATGAGACAATAAAAGCCTCTGGGAAGCCTAACAGTCCCCCTGCCTCTCCTCTGGTGAGACTTTCCTGGTGAGTAAAATCTTTGTGTCCCACTCTTGAGCACGGGAAATTGATTTGTTAGATAAAGATTTGTTAGGTAAAGACAGTGCACGAAGGTCTGAGAGCAGAACTTCTTTCACAGCCTGCTGAAATCAGGCAGGAAATAATATGGCAAATTAGAGGACCTGTATTGGCAAAAAGCTTCTCTGTGAAGGAGAGACATTGCTAATAGTGTCAGTAAGTGGTGGAGGCTGAGCCTAACCCAGGTCTCCTCAGCCTCTCTTGGCAGAGCAGCTGGGTGAGGGTCCCACTCCCAGCATGGGGGTTAACATGCTCTTCCTGATCCAGGGCCAGTCCTGGCTGGCCCTGACCTGGGGAAGATACAAGGTGATCTTTGCTGGTTGCACTTTGCTCCTTCCCTGCACCTCTCCCAGCTCCTGCTCAGTGTACAGGGCAGGGCTGGTACCAAATCTTTCTTTACACCTTGACTTTTGCATGCAAAGCACAGGACCTGCTCTCCTGCACTGAATTCTGCTTTAATTTGCAAAGTTGCCCCACAGTGACCAACTCAAACCCTTCCTGTGTGCTCACTAAATGCCTGCACAGGGCACAGTGCCTGTGCACTCTTTGCAGAGGAGCTGTGGCTTAGGGAGGTAAATAGCAAACCATGCTGGGACCCAGTCAGGAACAGAGCACTAACTAGTGTTTGGCATGGACTATGTAGCTGTTCAAACTCCCTAAACCAAAATGACTTCACTGCCCAATTCAACCACTTATGTCTAAATGCGAATCAAATGGCAAACCACATCCATAAACACCAGGTGACAGATGTGAACAGGATGTTAGGCAGACTTTGCAGGACAGAGCTGCCCACACACAGCAAAGCAAGGAGAATCTGTGAAGCAAGCCAGACTGACCATCACCAGCTTTGTTTCAGGGCAGTGCTTGTCCAAACCCCCATATCCAGCTCGAGCCGTCTGTCTGTGCAGGGCCTGTTCCACTCTGGGTGTTCCCACACACCTCTCTTTACTGGGAGGCTGGTTGGAGATTAACCCCGTGCCTGTGCTGGAGCTGATGTGGCAGATTGTTAAACATTACAGGCTGACCCGGAACTGGGAGCGCAGCTGGAAATGCGAAAACAAACTGAGCTTGGGGAATCCTTCAAAGCTCTGTGACTCAGAGGAAACAGGACTGTTACAAGTGAGTTGGTGTCTGTTTTCTGCAGACAGCCAAGCAGAAATATTTGATAAAGCAATGAGTGCTGTCTACTGTCACAGCCCTTCACAGACAGAAGGCGTGTTCTCTGCTCCAGGGCCTTTTTTAAGACACTTTGCTTTCCAGACATGGGGAATGCTATTTCCAGATCACTCCCAAGACATGATAAAATTACCTCTTCTTCCCTTCATTGTGAAATGCACTTTGAGTTCTGCCTCTGTCGCTGGGTAATACCCAAGGCAGAATCTTCTGGAAATTGGACACAGTTGCTCCCCAGGTAGAAAAGCAAAGGGCAGAGGAGAGGGAGGTGGTAGCCTTTGGGCTGTGCTCAGTGTGGAGGTGTCTGTGCTGCAGAACCTCCCTGCAAGCTCAAAGGGACTGTGTAAGGTAGAGGATGCTTTTGGGATACCTTGTAGGATCCTCTCTCTGTTGGGAGAGAGCAAACCTATTCACAGGGCTCTGTCACGATCAAATCACAGCGTTTCTTTGGTCTGCCATGTCTGATAGTTCTCACTGTCAGGTGGTTTGGTAGGTGAGTTTTAATATCCCTTTTTTTAACAAAAACAACCCCAAACAAACAAACAGAGTCAACTTGTCTGAGCAGTGATTGATGAAGCTCAGGAGCCTGGATGACAGCAGCATTTATCTTCTCTCAGGTGATGGATGCAGGCTGTCGTCCAGCCAAGTGCTGGATGAGCAGTGCCCTTCACCTTGCCTGGACTAGGTGTGTTAGGAGGGTTTTCTGCACATTTCTGATTGTCAGGGTCACATCTGGATTAAGAACAACAAATCTCTGTGAGCCAGTGTATTCACACCCAGCATTCCTTAGATGACTGCTAATTGAATCATTGTAAATGAAATAAAATCCATGTGCTCATCTTGGAGCAACTGTTTGTCAAACTCTCAGTGTTTGGATAGCACACTGTCAGATTAACAAATCCCTCTCCCTTGGGAGCTGAGATTTAAACTCACATTCCTCTGACCAGGAAAACAGAAGTGAGAAAGAAACTGATTCTTTTTTCTAAGAAAACAAAGGCAGTAGCCTTATAAAAAGGATGGGAAGACAGGATCTCTTGCTTCCTGATCCTGCGGTCTGCTTCAGCAATGTCAGGAATTTGGGGCAGCGCAAATCAAACAGTCAGCAAATTCTGGGTGCCCTGGGGTATTGAAAAATGCTCCTGGGGAAGGCTGATAATTGCCTGATGGGTCAGTACTTCACCATGTGTCGTTTCTAGTTGTTCTGCATCAAACTGCTCTGCCACACCAGCCTGTGAAATCCTGCGACAGAGAAGGATGCCAAGAGAAATCTCCTCTGCTCTGTGAAGAGGCCAACAAAGAGCTCAAAACCACTTCCCTTTTGTTCTAAAAGCCCTGAAACAAAAACCAGAACCTACTGGGGTCAATGACCCCGAATCAACTGTGGAAGCATCAGCCTGGAAACAGGAAAACACAGACTGGGAAGGGTGGGGGTGGTGAGGTGCTGGGAGAGGTCTGTTCTCTAACCCTTCAGTGTAGTTTGGCTGTAGGAAAGGCAGAGGTTCAGCATCTCTGAGGGTACAAAGAGGCTGATGGCCTCTCTGCTCACATATTTCAAACAGATGTCTTGGCTTTGTGTGAGCCTGCAAGTGGAGTGCTCCACATCTGGCAGCTGCTCCTGGTGAAATGGCTTCTCCTTCCCCAGCTCCCGGTCTGCTGGGAAAAAAAGGCAAAAAGAGGAGACAATTGGTGAAGTCTTGGAATGTGTGAAGCAAGAAGCAAATGTAAAATACAGGCAAAATACTCATCCATGAGTATTTAAAGTGGGAAATGCAGCTCATAATGGTTTCAAACTATGAATTTAATGTTGCCCTTTCACATGTTTAAGTCAGCTGTTCAGTGGCTTTTCTACCTCTTTCACATTGGACAGAAATACCTGCTGGGATGCTCAGCTTTGCTCCAGTGCACCCTGCAGGCCAAGAATAATCAAATTTAATTCCTTTTTGTGATAAAAGCTGCAGCAGAAAGTACCTAATTTGTACCTTTACACTAAATGCTGAAATTCTGATCCATAAAACGCTGTTCATCTTGGGCATAGTGAGAAGTGTAAGTTAAAACAGGTTCAAGCCATGCAGTTAGAGGGAAAACATGACGCTTGGGTCTTCATTTAAAACAGGGAGCTTTAGTCTCCTGTCTGTGAGGGATGACTGTGAAAAGACAGTTTTGTCATGGGTGTCCTTGGAGAAAGAAAGTGGTTTGTTTGTTTGTTTTTTAACAGCATTCTTAAAATAAGAGTCTCACTGCAGATGCCAAAAGAATCTTCATGCCGTTTAATCAATGTACATGGCAAGGGGAGTCCTGACAGGGCACTCTGGATGACTGTGCTGGTGACAGGGAACTGAGAGGTCACAGATTGTTTCTTTTCTTAATTTAGTTTCCAGAAATGCTCCTTTCTCTACAAATACAGCTGGGGCTGGTGGCAAAGGCCAGAGTGACCAGTGGAGATGGAGATGTCCACCTACAGCCATGGAGATGCCCTGACAGCGTGGCCACCACCTGCCCGTCCCCCTGATGGCACTGCAGGGGTGGGATTTTGGACACACAGCCCCCTGTGGACACCCACCCCTCTATTCCACATGGGCTTTGCACTGGGGGGCGTTTTGGGTGGGTGGGACCTGAATTGTGGCTTTGGTGTTTAGGCCCCACATCACCCCAGGCAGGGACACAGAAATGCCCTTTCCTTTCCCAGGGAAGGGCAACAAGGTTCATGAAGGGTCTGGAAAACTTGTGTTTTCCGAGGAATGTGTGAGGGAGCTGGTTAGTTCAGCCTGGAGGAGGCTCAGAGGGCACCTCATCGTTCTCCATAACTGCCTGACAGGAGGTTGCAGTGTGATGGGGACTGGGCTCTTCCACCGTGCCTGCAGCGAGGAGTAGAGGAAACGGCCTTAAGCTGAGACAAGGGAGGTTCAGACCAGATACCAGAAAATATTTTTTCCCTGTGGTCAGGCTGTCCAGAGAGCTTGTGGAGTCACTGTATCTTGAGGGGTTGCTGAGACATCTGGACCTGGTGATGGGGGGACAATATGATTTAGGGGTTACAGTGGCAGGGGAGAGGCTGAGGGAGCTGGGGGTGTTCAGCCTGGACAAGAGGAGGCTCCGAGGTGACCTCAGCACTGCCTGGAACTGCCTGAAGGGAAGTTCTGGCCAGGTGGGGGTTGGTCTCTTCTCCCAGGCACTCAGCAATAGGACAAGGGGGCACGGGCTCAAGCTCTGCCAGGGGAAATTGAAGTTGGAGAGCAGAAACAACTTCTTTGCAGAGAGAGTGCTCAGGCATTGGAATGGGCTGCCCAGAGAGGGGGTGGATTCCCCATCCCTGGAGGTTTTTCAGCTGAGCTTGGCCGTGGCACTGAGTGCCATGATCTGGTAAAGGGACTGGAGTTGGCCCAAGGGTTGGACTTGATGATCTCGGAGGTCTTTTCCAACCCAATCCATTCTATGATTCTACGACGGTCGGACTGGATGATCCTACAGGTCTCTCCCAACCCTGACGCCCCCGGGCGTGTGCTGCTCCTGCTGTTCCAGGGGCCGGGCCGTGCCCGTTGCCGCTGAGGGCCAACATGGCGGCCGCCCCCTCAGCGCGGCGCGAGCCCGTGGCGGGAACGGGGGAAGGGGGCGTGGCGCCGGGCGCGCCCCTCCCGCCCGCGCTCCCCCCTCCCGCCCCGCCGCCATCTTGCCCGCGGAGCTCCGGAGGGGCTGAGCTCCGCCGCCGCCTCTGCCGCTCCCTCGGCCTCTCCCCGCTCCTTCCCCTCCGGCCGGGCCGCCTTCTCCCGGGGCCGGGGGGCCGGAGCCGGCAGGTAAGGCCTTCAGCGAGGGGCGCTGCCGCCTGCTCAGCCCACTTCAGGTGGCTGTGTGGGCAGGACATCCCCCTTCCCCACACGGGGTTCCGCCGCCTGAGGAACGGGCTGTATCGCCCTCCTCGCAGGGGATGGGGACCCCCTCCTGGGCGGGCCCTTTGCGGGGCTGCTCGGGCTCCCTGGCAGCCCCACAGGTGAGGAGGAGCGGCGTGGGGCTGAGATATGCCCTGGGAGCTCCAGCAGAGGAGGGACGGGATCCACAGAGACCACAGGGCCTGTGTAACCCACCTGCAGCAGCTCAAGGATTGTAGGGACGTGTGGGCTGGAAGGGTCTGTTAGCCCAGGGGGATAGGTGAGTATGGAGGGCCGGGAAAATACCCTGTGGGGAGATTGGCGATGGGGAGCAGATTCCCTCCATCACCCCGTGGGGATCCATTGCTTGGTACCACGGGTATCCCATACAGTTATTCCTGCTGTCTGTGCGGACATGCTCAGTTCGTGGAGGTGTAAAGCCATGTGTACCCAGTGATTGTTGTGCTCATCGTGCTGTGTCTGTGTAATTGTTTGCAGCCCGCAAGGCAGGGCAGGAGGTGCTGCCGCAGCTCCCTTGTGTTCCCCCAGACCTTGGAAGGTTTGCCCACCTTAGACCAGCGGGGTTTGGTCCCTTGTACCCGTGTGGAGTCATGTCTTTGCACATCTAATAAAGTTCTGTCGGCTTGCTGTCATCCCAACACCTGTTTCAAGGCTGATACATCCATATTACTCTTGAAATGCAACTCTCCTCCACACACACACCGTGGCCCACTTGTAGCTGCTGAAGCTGAAGGAGAACACAAAAAAGTTCTTGACCTGTGGTAATGTGAAGAGCAGTGCTCAGTGTTGCTGGTGAATACATCAGTGTCTGACTGTGGTGTAAAATTCACCTTCAGCAGTAATTGGGAGCAACAGCTCTTCTCTTTCAGTGTTTCTTTTAATCCTCATTTCCCTAACACATGGAAAGAATAATATACACAATTGGAAAATAAAAATGTGCTTTTCCTGTATGAATGCTGTTAGCAACAGGGGAAGTTGTATCCATGTTTTCCCCATCCAGCCACACTAACAGGGTGCTCTCAGGTGCTGGGCTGAGACCTAAAGCATGTCTAGTCTGTGCTCACTTTGGAGCTGAGGTGGATCTTGAAAAGTGTTATGAGTATTTGATGGGTGATGGCCGTTAGCTGTGATGGCCCATCACAGCTGGGAGTTGCAGAGAGGAGCTGAGCAGCAGAACACAGAAACACTGGCTGAGAAACAGGGGGGTTTTTTTGAGTATTTGGTTAGGGTGGGATGCAGGCCTTGCTTAGGGATGTTGGGGACCCATCTGGTTCTGGGGGAGTGAAACCTGCAGACATTCTGGGGCTGGAATTGTCCCTGTTTGTGCTGGCTCTGCACAGTTTGGAGGTTCTGATGACAGGCAGGTTTTCACTCCCAGCAGCTGAGCAGGGCTCAGCCTCACCAGATTTGTTGTTGGGAAGTTCCTGACTTTGGCTCTTCATGAGGGTGGATCAGGTCCCTCTGTGACAAGATCAAACTGGGCAAGGGAATGTCCAGTTACAAAGGTGAGGTGAAGAGTTTCTTTGTAGAGCTGTTCTGTAATACAAAAACTCTTGTTTCCTTCAGTTGCTGTTTTGGAGGACTTAATAGTTGATACACCATCAGCTTTTTTAATTAATTACATGTGACTATTAGGTAATTGTGTTTCTCAGCAAGGAGATGTTCACCAGGAAAGAAGTTACCAATTTATCTGTAACTTGTTTCATAATCTAAACATAATTTAAATTATGCCACACATGTTTGATATTTCCAGTCCCCTGCATAATGCTGAAAGGGATGATGAAGGATTGGGTTACTTATACAGTAGAAAAGTGCAGTAGCCCAGGACTTTCTGAGTTGAATTCCACTTCAATCAGGGGCTGCTGGGCAGTGTGATTTTTTCTTTTGTTTATTTGACTAAAATGTCACAGTAGGAGAAGTCAGAAAAATGTAATTTATGAATAGTAATAAAAAGATGGAAGTCCTTGATGGGGATTAGTGGTTTGTGCCTTTATTTGAAATAAAAAAAAATTATATTGATTTCCTCATATTTTTCTCCTCTTTTCACAGGAGAACTGTTTGTCTCAAAGAATGACAAGAGCTGCTCCAGCAAGTGGATTTGTTGTGCAAGGGACCATTATTTACAGCTGCCACCTTTATTGAACTCTTCCTGACATTTCATCCCTATTTGTAAGTTTACAGTTTATTGAAAAGTGCTGGTAGGAGAGCTAAGGAACTCCACTCCTCTAACCAGCTTTGTTCAGCTCTGTTCTACCCCTGACTGGGTTTGTGATCTTGGAAAAGTCAATAAATGTTGCTCAGTTCTGGAAAATGAACTGGACAAGCTGATGGAAAAGAGGATCTCTGTTGCTAGATGATATCCTGAGGAAAATAATTAAAATTAGGGAAAAACCTGTTGAAGGTAGGAGGTTTAGGGGAGGAATTTTGAAGAGCTCTAGGGGTGCTGTTGAAGTGGGGACAACAAATACAAAGGATGCTTGAAAATACAGACTTAGGGGGAGTTCTTAACTTTCTAAACTAAATTTGTTTCTTGTTTTTAACATTGTGGCTCTGACCTTTGATCTCTTGCAGTCTTTCAGAAGTGGAAAAACAACTTAGGGTTGATGTTTTGTGTGTCATCCACTGAAATTGGGGCCATCATGAATATCACCAAGGGTGGGCTGGTGCTGTTTTCAGCTAATTCCAACTCCTCATGCATGGAACTGTCCAAGAGGATTGCTGAGTAAGTACAGTCTGCAGTGCAGCCTGGGACACTTGTTTTATTAATCCTAATCCTTCTCTTTAAAGAAAATTGCATGGGAAAACTGGCATGGTTTGCAACAACTTGGTCTAGAACTCCCTGAAGGGAAGTTCTGGCCAGGTGGGGGTTGGTCTCTTCTCCCAGGCACTCAGCAATAGGACAAGGGGGCACGGGCTCAAGCTCTGCCAGGGGAAATTGAAGTTGGAGAGCAGAAAAAAATTCTTTGCAGAGAGAGTGCTCAGGCATTGGAATGGGCTGCCCAGAGAGGGGGTGGATTCCCCATTCCTGGAGGTTTTTAAAGTGAGCTTGGCCGTGGCACTGAGTGCCATGATCTGGTAAAGGGACTGGAGTTGGCCCAAGGGTTGGTCTTGATGATCTGGGAGGTCTTTTCCAACCCAATCCATGCTATGATTCTATGATTCTGTGACTTCTGCTCATTTCCTGTTCCTGCAGGCGCTTGGGAGTTGAGATGGGGAAGGTTCAGGTTTATCAAGAACCAAACAGAGGTGAGTGTTTGATTAGCAAAACTGGAAATGTACCTAATGCTGATGTGCATGTATTGGCTGTTGAGTTTTGCTATTGCAGATATTGACATGGTGTTGTTCTTGGCAGAAACAAGAGTGCAGATCCAGGAGTCTGTGAGAGGAAAGGATGTGTTTATCATCCAAACAGTTTCAAAGTGAGTAACTGTTGAAAGACCCTGTGCTGGCATTTGGCATAGGCTGTCCATAGGAATGCTCCTGGTTTTAATTTTAGCCACCTCTTATGTATGTGATACAGTGTAAAAAGCTTAGATCAGCTAGAGAGAGGCTTTTCTTTGTTTTTATTTGTCTTGGTTTTTTGAATATGTGTACAAAGACAACTTTGACATGAGTTTAATGACTCTTAATTTTCAGTGAATGTATCAATGAAATATTCCCCTGGGTCCCTGCATTCTCTCCCTAAGTGCATTCTTTTCCTTATGTCATTCTCTTTAAATTTTTCAGCTGCCCAAAGTTCACAAAATTGTAAATGTATGAGGAGCATTCCCTGGGCAATGTGCCAAAACAGCTTCTTTTATTTTAGGGGAACTTTACAAATGATAATACTTTTTTTCATGGTGACAGAAATAGTAGATCATAGTTGATGACCCCTTCTCATCTGAAAATGTCCCCTCTCAATATCTTCACTAATGGCAGAGAATAGTTGCTAATTAAGGATTTAGCCTGCTCTTGTCTTAATGAGAGAGGAATAAGTTGTAAAGTACAAAATATTTTTTTAAGAAGCATCTCTGTATGAAAAAATACATACATTTTGTTTTGTGGACAACAGTGATATTGGGGATAAATTATGGACTACTTTTTTGTAGCTGTCCAACAAAAACTGCTGAATTGTCCAAAATTAGCCAAGTGAAAAAAGTGAAGAAGTGCCATTCTGGTGAAGAATTAAAATGCTGGGCCCAGGGCACTTGGCATCCTGAGGGCCAGAGCTGGAAGCTCAATGAAATCTGCTTAGTCATTATACTTTGAACTACCCTGGCATGGAATTCCTGGGTATAAATATAAATACTGTGTTGAATGCAGGAATTTTGTGCAGAAGATACAGAGCTGGGTGTTTCCTGTTGCAGGGATGTGAACACAACGATCATGGAGCTGCTGATCATGGTGTATGCCTGCAAAACCTCCTGTGCCAAGAGCATTATTGGAGTGATTCCCTACTTCCCATACAGCAAACAGTGCAAGATGAGGAAAAGGGGCTCCATTGTCTCTAAATTACTGGCCTCGATGATGTGCAAAGCTGGTAAGAGTGTGGGCTGTTCTGAAATCATCAGCACAAGGGGGGGCTCCTGCGCTCAGCTTCCAGCTTTATAGAGGTCTGTGCACAAACTGGGACTCTTTAAAAATAACTATCAAGTTTTTCATGTTTAAAACCCACATAAAAAGGAGAATGTAATTAGAAATGTTTCTGAATGATGAGTTAATAAAAAAATCCGAACTTGAAACAACCATTTTGCATTGAGTCCTACTGAGCTGGCAAGATGAGTCTGGTGGGCTCAGCTGCTTTGGGCCGTGGTATCCATCTCTTAATATCGTTCTTTATGTTTCTAACACTCTTGAACAGTTGTGCCTTGGCATCTACAGCCTGTTTTTTACCTGTTGGATAAATGCACTTTGAATCTCTCCTTTACCTTTGGGATGATGTGGGAGAATGAGATTATTCCTTTTCACAGCCTTAACACACTTTCTGCTCCTTTCCTTTCAGTCCTATCCCTGGGAGAAAAACAGGCAGTTCCAGCACACAGAGTGTGATCTGGTTTGTTATTTTGAGAGAAGTGGTTTTGGACGTTGTTGAGCCCGTTTTTCAGGAGTTCAGGACCACAATGAGTGTGCTGGGGCCTCGTGATGTGACACAGAACAAAGTGGTGCTCATTTTGTCCCACGGAGACGGATCTTTCCTGCCTCAGTGTGGCACTGCTGAGTCAGTTATGGGGAGTGTTCTGAGGTTCTTTTAAACAAACTGTAAAGTCTCAAAACACGTTAATGCCTCTGTGCTTAAGAGGGACGAAGTTAATTTGTTACCTGCTTTCACTGAGTGTAATGTTCTTATGCAGCTTGGAGGTTTTCTGGACAAAACGTCAGTGAAACTTAAAAAAATAAAGTGTGTGTCTGTTCTCTCTTCCTTTTCTTGATGTTCTTTTCTCTGTGTCTTGTTCCTGTTTCTTTTTAAGGACTAACTCATCTTATTACCATGGACCTACATCAGAAAGAAATCCAGGGTTTCTTCAACATTCCAGTTGATAACTTGAGAGCATCCCCATTTTTGCTACAGTACATCCAAGAAGAGGTGAGGAAGGCCTGCTATTACTGTTGCTTTTTTAAATTATTTTTTTGTTGTGTCTCAAGGCATCTGAAACAGGTTCCCCTGAAAATATTAACTCTTCAAACCGAATTTTACGGGGAAAGGATCATGTTGGGGCAGGGCATGGTGTTGGGGCAGTTGATTCTTTTCTTCCCCACATGCTCAATTTTTACATTCATGGAGAGCTGGTGTTTCCTTACCCATGCAGAAATGCTGCTCTAACTCTTAGATACATTCCTCTAATATTGAAAAAAATAGGATTTCTGTGCTCTTGATGTCCTCTTCCTTCCCTGTTTCCAGTTTCCTTGGTGTTTGTAGGATGGATGCTTGTGTGGGTGTAATTTATGTCTCATGATAAAAGCCACTTTGGAAATTGCAGGCTATGAGAGAGCTTATTGATCACGCTCTGAAAGTCAGGCCAGGTGATTTCTTGTGTGGAAATCCTCACCCTCTGTTTGTTCAGCGTGTCTTGACTTGAGCAGCTTAACTTGGGGCGTTCTGTGCCTCCATTTCTCCATCTTATTTTTATAAGTGCTTTCAGAAGGGCTACTGGTGGATTCATTTATATACAAATTGTGCAAATGATAATTGTAGGTATAAGATACACGTTAAGCCTCTGACTAATGATAATTTGGAATAAAGCAAATGCTTTCTTCCTGCTGAGAGAAAAGGTTTAGCTCACTCTTACTTTTGAATCCAACCTATTTCTTTTTATAGAGATATGAAAGCCTCAATTTAAAAAACAAAACAAAACACACCCCACTCCACCCCCCTAAGAAAACCCAAACCCACATGATTTTGTTGTGACAGTCTTAAAATCTGTTTGGGGAATCAGTAACCATTTTAATCTCTCATTATCATTTCATTTGGTAATAGAGTCAAAGAGGATGGCAGAACAAAACTCCAGGCTCTGGCTTTGCCACAGTCTTCCATCTTGTGTTCCAGGAGAGAAGTATTGCACATTGTAAGCACTTCCTAAGTTAAAAAAAAGAAAGAAAAAGTAAGAAACCAAATATGCAGACACAAGGCAGGCTGTGCCTTTATATGTTGCTCGAATGTGTGGTTTGTGGTTGGTGGCAAAGTCATAGTTCTGGCTTGGTCTTGAAGCACATTTTGATTCATGAGCTTTTAATGGCTTACTGAGAACTGTTGCAGCTTTGAGTTTGGTGCTGCTGTGCAGTCTAACAAATTAAAATTTATGGGGATGTGAAGTATTTGTAGGGAAAATACTTTTGGTTCTTTATTTTTTCATTCCTCTGCTCGTCCATGAGGGGACTTGTTAAAACTAGAGCTGACTGAGTGGATCTGTCATTTTGAATTATATTGGCAAGTACCTGCACCAGCTAGGACTTTTATAGTATCTTAAAACTTTGATCCAGTGCTGGTCAGGTGGAATTTAATATTCATGTCATGTTCCTGGTGGCCACAACTTGCTGGATACCCTTCATTGGGAATGCCAGAGCTTTCCAAGCAGTTGGAATGGTGATGGGGTGCACTGAGAAGCATGAAATGGAGTCCAGTTTGGTAAGAATGGAGACCATTTAGAAAACATTTAACTGGAAGTTGAGAGGACAAGGGCTTGTAATTGTTCCTGTTGGGAATTTATGCCCAGGTGTGAAGAGAATTACTCAGTGTTCTGGGATGAAGACAGCCCAGTCAGTGAAATCCATGTGATTTGAAAACAGTTTGGTGGTTTTGCTCTGTATTGCTCAGCAAATGTTGGATACTTCATGTCTGCTCTTTCCTTTTGTGAACATGTTAATCCCAGAGTGATGTAGCTCTTTGTTACAAGGAGCTGTTGATACCTCACTGTCTTGTGGATGACATTTCTGGCTTTCTGACTTCATTTTTGAAGAGCTGAGAACAAATTTGGTAATTTGGCAGGGGAAAAATGAGGCAATGGTGTCTGAACAAGATCAAAGCCTTTATTATGTCAAGTGACAGGCCCTGCCTTGTCCATACCTTCCGTCATGTTAATCTTTGTAGCCTCTTGTATAACCAAGTGTTTGTGAAGGACAGAACATGCTGAATTCCCAGTGTTATAGGTGGAGTTAGTAACATTGTGGATTATTAATGTTGCTTGACAACATCCTCAGAAGAGTTCCTGTTTTCAGTTCATTTTTTTTCTTTCTCCTGCTCATTACAGGGAGAGCTTTTGGAAATATTCAGCCAGTGCAGTTTGTATGTTTGAGGAAAAGATGGTGGAAGTACTTACCTGGCCTGTGTTAGAATCATAGAATGGATTGGGTTGGAAAAGCCCTCTGAGATCATCCAGTCCAACCCTTGGTCCAACTGCAGTCCCTTTACCAGATCATGGCACTCAGTGCCACGGCCAAGCTCAGGTTAAAAACCTCCAGGGATGGGGAATCCACCCCCTCTCTGGGCAGCCCATTCCAATGCCTGAGCACTCTCTCTGCAAAGAAGTTTTTTCTGAGATCCAACTTCAATTTGCCCTGGCAGAGCTTGAGCCCGTGCCCCCTTGTCCTATTGCTGAGTGCCTGGGAGAAGAGACCAACCCCCACCTGGCCAGAACTTCCCTTCAGGTAGTTCCAGACAGTGCTGAGGTCATGTCTGAGCCTCCTCTTCTCCACCACAAACACCCCCAGCTCCCTCAGCATCTCACCACAGCACTTGTGCTCCACTCCCTTCTCCAGCCTCGTTGCTCTTCTCTGGCCCCGCTCCAGCCCCTCAATCTCTTTCCTGAACTGAGAGGCCCAGAATGGGGCAGGGGCAGCAAACTCAGGAGCAGATTGTGCTTGTGAAGCCGGGCTGAAGTCCTTGTCACACCTCAGGACACCCAGACTGCCTGGCCTCACCCCTCTGATGCTGTTGGTGTTTACAGCAGCATCTCCTTGTGCTGGGCAGTGTGGAGGGCAGTTTGCAGCACTGTGAGACTGTGACTCCAGAATAGTGCAGTGAATGTGGAACTTTTATGCCTTCTGATGGTCCTTAGGAAGAGTCAGTATTATGTGATGGAGAGCTGTGACTTTTCTCCATGTAAAGCAATAGGAAATGGGTGAAATGCTGTTTTCAAGTGATTAAAGACAATTGAACAGGAAACTTTAATTTTGATGGTTTCCTGTTGTTTTTTGTCTACCTATCCCTGATGTTCTAAAGCAGTTACATTTCTGTAATCTGTGCTATGACATGGGGTTTGTGAAAGGTACAGTTTTAAGTTAATATCTGAATTTTCTAAATACTTGTTTTTACTGAGCTGTCAACTCTGATCATGTTCCGTGGATTCCTGAGGTTGCTTCCTTAGGTAAAAATGTTGGATGCTTAAAACTCTGGCAAAATAAACTTCTCTGATTCTTACTGAGTTTAAATTTGTCTAAAGATATGAAGTGGACATTGCTATCTGTTATTTACTACAGATACCAGACTACAGGAATGCTGTAATTGTGGCCAAATCTCCTGCGTCTGCAAAGAGGTGGGTAAGATCTGCTCTCTTGTGTTAGAGCAGGAAATCTCTGTCGGGGTTTTGTTCTTAGGATCAAGTGAAGGACAGATATCCAATAATTAAGGATGCAGCCTTCAAACCCCTCCCAATTCTACCTTGGCAGCTTTGTGGCTTTTACATCTTTGCTATAATCATAATAAATCTAAAGAGAGTTTAAAAACCCAAAGGATGAGGTAAATCAATGCAATCCTTATGATAAAGAATGTTTTTTATCATGTTATATTTGTGTGCACTTACATTATAAATTTCCTACTGTAAATGAAGAAAAATGGCTGGAAGTGTAATGCCATTAATCCAAAGGAATTGCTTAACGTGAGCATAACTATAAGAACATGATTGATCAGATCCTAAATAGAGATGGTGGAACAGGATTTGATGTTGGAGAAGATTCTGATTGTGATGTCCTTGTGGCTGAGTGACTGTTCTTAATCCATGAAGCTTTTTAGTTGACTGTTCCTAAACTCTTTGGAATTATCCTGCTGTCAGCAGGTGCTGTAAGAGCTGGACAGTGTTTTAAGAGATGCTTTATTTGCTGTGGTGACAAACCAAGAGTTTGTTGAAGAGTTATTTAGACTTTCTTGCCAAGGCATTGTGGTATTTCGTGGTTTTGTTATTTTATGTAGCAAATCAACTTGTGTAATGGTTGTTCTCTGGCAGTACTTTTTGTGATTTTTTTGTTGTTTTGGCCCGTTATTTTACATTTGTTTCTTTCCCATTTTTTGCCCACTGTGTCAGTGGTGCCAGTTGGGTGTGGACAGGCGTTTGTTGAAGCATTTTAATACTTACCCAGTCATTGTCAATGCCAGCAAAAACTGACCAGACAGATGAGTTGCACACAAGAGGTTCCCAGAGCTCTATTAAAGCTTCATCACGTTTACCTGTGAGCTTTTCAGAGCAGTATTTGAGGAGATGCATTGTGATGGGGAAAGGATGATTGGATGTTTCAGCCTAATCCAGGCTGAAAACAGTCCAGGAAAATACTTCTGATGAATGCTTACTTGTGAAAGAGAACCTTTGCCTGGTGAAGTTCAGAATGTTTCTGTGGTTTCTGAGCTCACTGGAAAATTAATAAATCATTGTCTATTACTTTGAACTTTGTTCAGTTTAATGTTGCATTTTAAAATAATTATTATGGTTTTATTGATAGGATTATGTCTGCAAAGTCATAACTCCTAATGTTTGGAATAATAATTACCTGTAATTAACTCCTTGCAAGAATATTGTAACTGTATGATAACCACAGGGTGGAAGATTCTTCATTTTTAATTAACTGACTATCACAATGGGCAAATTATTCTCTGGACTTTGTATTGTTTGAATAGTGAAACAAGGCTTAAGGATGGAGGAGGTGATTCAGGCAGAGGTTTGAGGTGCTGCTGTTAGAGCAGAGTGACTCACTTTGGCTGTGCTGGGCTTCCTTGGACCAGAGATGGGTGGCTTAGGCAGGACCCCAAACCTTGGCTGTGTGAGGCAATGTGGGACAGATGTGCTGATTTACACTTGCTGCTTCCAGTATCTGGGATACAAGCACTGCCTGTGAAATCCCTATTTTCCTGCCTCTCTGCTTTCCACACTCCCCCATCTAACCTCACACTTCTTTACAGAATTTTCTAATTTTAGTCGAAGAGATACTGCACTGTGAAGGAACTTTATGTCAGCTAATAATAAAATCCAGGCTGTTCAGCTGGAACTGTGGTTTGTCAGGCAGAGTGATCCCCTTTTCCTCAGGGTATCTCAGGTTGTGTCAGCAGGTCAGGGATATTGCCCTTATTTAGAGCTAAAAATAAGTAGGTGAACACTTTTTTTATTTTCATGTGACTATTTTATTTTTCTATTAAATGTAGACAATCCAGACATCAAGACTATTCTCGGTTACTGTTAGATGAGACCTGATAAAGAAGGGGATCCTAGGGAGCTGAAGGCTGTTGGGCAAAGCAGAAGGGAATAGTCAGAATTCTGTGGCTTGGAGCATTTATCCTGTTGCTCCAAGGCAACTTTCAGGGTTATTATATGGGCACTTTCAGGGTTTTTCTGACTCACAAACCTTGTGAAATCAGGATATTAAGGAGCAAGTCGTTCCTTCCATGTGTTCTCCTAAAATTTTAGAACCATTCCATTTTCCTCTGAGACATTAGAATGGAAGATAGATTAGGATTGTATCTCTGTGGATTATTTTAAATTCAGTGCATTTCTGGGTTTTTCCCAACCCTCTCCCTGCAGGGCACAGTCGTTTGCCGAGCGCCTGCGGTTGGGCATCGCGGTGATCCACGGGGAGGCTCAGGATGCCGAGTCTGACATGGTGGATGGGCGGCACTCCCCACCCACAGCCAAATATGTCGCTGCCATTCACCCCAGTCTGGAGATCCCCAGTAAGTAAGTGTGTGTGGGAGAGTGTTCCCTTGTCATTTTGGGGGGAATGAGGCTGGCAGTGATGGACCACCAAAAAGAAATGGTTCTGCATGGAGGAACATTCCTTCTTGCTGCTCATTGTCTGTGGTTTTGGTGCTGTATGTGAAGTCTGTGCCTTCATCACTGCAGGGAGTCAGAAGGGCCTCTGGCAGAGAGGTCTCACTTTTTTGCTGTTTGCTTTAACTGTTGGAATTTTTCTGGAACACAGAACTAAATCAGCTGAGCTGGCACTGGCTTTGTGTGCAGCTCTGTAATGTCAGGGGCCTCACCAGAGAGATCTTGCTGATCTGGATGTGACCAGCAGAACTCCAGTGCATGAACCCAGCTTGGATGTCAGTGGGTGATTGAACTGGTGGTGTCTGCCAGCCACTCCTTCTGTGCTAAAATTACTGGTTAAATCACAGAATCACAGACTGTTCTGAGTTGGAAGGACCCACAAGGATCATTGAGTCCAACTCTTCGGTCAATGGCCCACACAGGGGATTGAACCCATGACCTTGGCATTATTACAACCAAGTTTTAACCAACTGAAATATTTGAGTGTAAATTAATGTAGTTAATATTTTAAATAAGCTTAAAAATAATTTATTTATTGAAATCCTGCTGGTTTTCTCAGTAATATTGCTGAAATAGTTGTTGATCCATGTGTCTCTGTAACAGTGCTGACCCAGCAGACATTTCCATTATTAAAGTAAATTATATAAACTTTTCTTTCTCCTTTCTACCCCTCTAAAACCATTTGCCATTAATCAGTGCTGATTCCCAAGGAAAAGCCACCCATCACAGTTGTTGGAGATGTGGGAGGAAGAATAGCTATCATTGTGGTAAGTTACCCCTTCTCATAAATTACACTAAACTTGTTAAAATTGGAAAATTCAAGTAAATATTCTGTATCAGCCACTGAACTTGGGTTGCTGGTGGATTTTTTTACCATGGGGCAGCATTGAGCACACTATGAATGGGCTGCCCAGAGAGGGGGTGGATTCCCCATCCCTGGAGGTTTTTCAGCTGAGCTTGGCCGTGGCACTGAGTGCCATGATCTGGTAAAGGGACTGGAGTTGGCCCAAGGGTTGGACTTGATGATCTTGGAGGTCTTTTCCAACCCAATCCATTCTAGGATTCTATGAAGGGATCCACGGTGAAAAACAGCATTTGGATCCTGTTTCCACGAGTAGGGCAGGTGGAATTCTGTGCAATGCTTTCCTGAAGGTGAGGGGTTCCAGGGGCACATCAGAGAAGGGGAGAATCACTGTGTTTCTGACTTTAGAAGTGCCAGTGAAGCAGAGATGATGGACATGGACCTGTTGGAGCAAGTCCAGAGGAGGCCACTAGGTTGATTAGAGGGATTCAGCTCCTCTGCTATGAGAAAAGGCTGAGAGAATCAGGATTGTTCAGCCTGGAGAAGAGAAAGCTCCAGGGTGACCTGATTGTGGCCTTCCCGTACCTGAAGGAGCAACAAGAAACATTCAGAGAAACTATTTACAAGGGCTGTGAGTGATAGGATAAGGGGAAATGGTTTCACACTGAAAGAGAGTAGGTTTAGATTTGGTATTAGGAAAAAACCCTTCCCTGTGAGGGTGGGCAGGCCCTGGCACAGGTTGCCCAGAGAAGCTGTGGCTGCCCCATCCCTGGCATTGTCCAAGGCCAGGTTGGACAGGGCTTGGAGCAACGTGGGCAGGGGGTAGAACTGAATGAACTTCCAGATGCTTCCCAACCCAGACAAATCCATAATTCTCTGATTCAGCCATGGTTTCTCTAAAGCAGAGTGTAATCTCTGGGCTTGTCATAAAGAAGGGCAGTTTTCTGATAGCTGGGGTTTTGTTGTACTTGGTAGAAGCTGTGCTGTCAGTTGGATGTGCTGTGTTGATCTGAGGATGTGGCGACACGTGACTGACCCGGTGGTATTTTGGCAGGATGACATCATAGATGACGTCGACAGCTTCCTGGCTGCAGCCGAGACCCTCAAGGAGAGGGGGGCTTACAAGATCTTTGTCATGGCCACCCACGGCCTCTTGTCTTCAGACGCTCCCCGGCTGATCGAGGAATCTGCCATCGATGAGGTAAGTGTGGATTCTGAATTCTGATCAAATAATTTGAGGGGTTTCTAAAGAAGCATCTACATGTCCTTGAACTATAGCAGGAGGAGGAAATGTGGGAAGTGGTGAGATGCTGGACTGCCAGTACCAGCAGAGCTTGCCCATCAGCTTGGAGGATATTTTTGTACCTTCCTCTGTACGTGCATGGCAGAAAGAATGAAAGGAGGGAAGGACAGTGCCATTAGTACCCATGGATACGTGCAGTCTATGGCAACTCGTGGTTCTTCCTAAGCTTTTGACCCTGACAGTGAAGTAAAATCTTGTGATATCAGCAACGATGGCTTGGTAGCATCTGTGAAACTCCCTTTCACACTTCCAGTATGGAAGGTGGAAAATATAACAGAGCTGTGCCTTTCTGACCATTTTTCATTTCCTGTAGGTGGTTGTTACAAACACAATTCCACATGAAATACAGAAACTCCAGTGCCCTAAAATCAAGACTGTGGATATCAGCATGATCCTCTCAGAAGCCATTCGCAGGATCCACAACGGGGAGTCCATGTCGTACCTTTTCAGGAATATAGGACTGGATGATTAATTCTTCTTACTCTAAACAAACACCCCGGGCCAAACTGGAAGCGAACAGAGAACGAGCTGTGAAGCGTCGTGCTTACCTTAATCTTTCCATTGAGCCACTTTTTTTGTTTTCTCTTGGTTGAAGTATCGAGGTAGAACAGTTTTTAAGAGCTTTTTTTTTTCTTTGCAGGGCTTTTTTGGGGTGTGGGGTGGGTGGGAATAAACATTTTACAAAAAACTGTTCTAGTTGCTTTTAGGTTAGTTGCACTATACATGATGGAAAAATCCCACAAAACACTTGAGGCAAGAATTTGGCTTCTAAATTAAGCATTCCTTCTCCAAAGCTGCTTGCTACAAGTGCTTTAAGTTATAACAAAATAAAGTGACTGTATAATATTTGCATTTTAAAAGCCAAAAAGGTTGTACTGTTGTATGCAGTTCGGTGA
The DNA here is from genome assembly GCA_013396695.1 of Sakesphorus luctuosus. Taxonomy (NCBI): domain Eukaryota; kingdom Metazoa; phylum Chordata; class Aves; order Passeriformes; family Thamnophilidae; genus Sakesphorus; species Sakesphorus luctuosus. The sequence continues at coordinate 434,188 of VWZD01000661.1, forward strand.
TTTTGTAGGAGTGCTTTTATAGAAAAGCATATGGAATATGCACCTGTATTTATTTTCTGCGACAAAGAATAAAGATTTGTTTTGTGTGAGCTTTCTAAAAATACTCATGTGCTGGTCCCTTCTCTTCCAAACTGTCCCCTTAAATATGGGCACGTGTTAATGGCTGGATGTCAGGGAGCAGCAGGGACTTAGAAACCAGTGGAAGGTGTCCCTAACCCTGGTAGGGGGTGGAACGAGATTATCTTTAAGGTCCCTTTGAACCCAAACCGTTCTGTGATTCCTGGGAATATTGTGGGGGCTGGAAGTTCAGGCTGGTAAAATCCACGTCAACTCATCACAGGTAAACGGGTTTTTTTTAAGGTTTCTTGGCTGGTTTGAATGTGTGGATGAGCTGAAAAATACTGCGTAGTGCAGAGCTGGACTTGTTCAGGTTTGTTTTCCCAGCCGTCCTTGGGCAGGTGTGGGTGGAACGGCCGGACAAGCTGCCAGACACTTCAGATCCCGGAGACTTGAAGTTCCTCACCTGGTGCGGAGAAAACTCGTGGAATTGATGAGCATTTGGAGGTTGTTTGGTTTAATCCCTCCAACATGTCCTACAAATGTGTATAAACCTTTTGGCACGTTCAGAAGTGAAAATTAACCTTTGTTGACACCAATTCCCTGCTTGAGACAAACTTCCCAGGGCTTTGGAGGGTTCATTGACTTCTAAGGATAAAAGCAGGTGTTTTCGTTAATGTTAATGGATACACTAGGCTGATGTATTTACACTTGTCAGTACTTTGGATGTGTTAATGCAGGTCAAATTCCAGCGGGGCAGCGAGGAGGAAGGTCGGTTCCTCTCACGGGTGTGCGGGAGCTGCTCCGGGTGCCGTGGCGGCTCCTTCAAAGGGAGCAGGAACGCTGACCTGACTCGGTGATGGGCATATTAGTTGCACTGTGTTTATTTTATTAGTGAGACGTTGTGGGAGCGTGCTGCCACTTGGGAATGAGCCAGCCAAGCCTCACCGCGGCAAACTGATGGGTAAATACCCAAAAATGTGGAATTCAGAGGTGGTTTCACGTGTTTGGTTTGTGTTGGCCTTTACAGGAATAGCTGCATTTTCCTCCCCCAACAACTATCTGAAAGGAGGTTGCAGCCAGTTGTTGGCCTCTGCTCCCAGGTAACAAGTGATAGGACAAGAGGAAACAGCCTCAAGTTTCACCAGGAGAGGTTTAGGTTGGATATTAGGAAAAATTTCTTCATGGAAAGGGTTATCCAGCCTTGGCACAGACTGCTGGGGGTAGTGGTGGAGTCACCATGCCCAAAGGGATTTAAAAGCCATGTAAATGTGGCACCTGGGGATGTGGTTTAGTGGTAACCTGGGAGTGCTGGGTTAACAGTTGGACTGGGTGATCTTAGAGGTCTTTTCCAACCTAAATGATTCCAGGATTTATGATCCTTTCCGTGAGGGTTTCTCCTGGTCAGCCCTTGCTGCTGTGCTGGGGCTCTGCCTCGAGTGTTCACCCAACTCTTGTGTTTGATGGTTCCTTTAACACGTGGAAAACCCCCAAACTTGCCTCGTTCACGCAATGCCATTGTGGTATCGATGAGGGCTCAAGAATTTGGGAACAAATTGCATCCATGGGGCTGGATTGCCTGTTCTTTGGCTTTTCATGGTATTGGAGTGGTGGAAAGGGAGTGAAGCACATGTGACATCCCTCGGACATTTTTCATACCTGCTCATTTGTGAGGCACCAAAATCGCGGTGTTTCAGCTCCCTGGGGGACAGTGGGGCAGGAGGCAGCGAGGGCCAGGCTGCCCACCCAGGGGCCTTTGGAAGTCCAGCTCCTGCTGCCAGCTTGTTTAATGATAAATGCCCTCAAGCTGCTAATGAGTTACTGTTTGAGTGACTGTCCTGTGAGGCTGAGGATGAAGAAGGAGGCAGAGGGATGATGGAGGGCAATTCCACTGCTGGAGCTGTTACCCCCTCACAGCAGTTCAGTGTTGCTGACCTTGTGGTTGTAGTGGCTTATTTTGCCTTGAACATTGGCGTGGGAATATGGGTAAGAGTCTTTTCTCTTGTTCTTTTCTGCTTTCTTGAGTAGCTTTTTTTTTCTGTGAAAGGCTCTATTATTTTCCTGTAGTTTTCACTTGTGCATTTTGTGTGTTGTGCTGTGGGGAGAGAGGCTGAGAGAGCTTGGGGGTGTTCACCTGGGGAAGGGAAGGCTCCAGGGAGACTTTAGTGTCCCTTCTAGTGCCTAAAGAAGCTCCAAGAGAGCTGGAGAGGGACTTCAGGCAAGGGGGAATGGCTTCCCACTGCCAGAGGGCAGGGTTAGATGGGATATTGGGAAGAAATTCTTCCCTGTGAGGGGGGTGATGTTGCCCAGCTAAGCTGTGGCTGTCCCATCCCTGGAAGTGTCCAGGTCCAGGGTGGGTGGGGCTTGGGGCAACCTGGCATAGTGGAAGGTGCAGGGATTTGGAATGAGATGTTCTTGAAGGTCCCTTCCAATCCAAACCCTTCAGGGATTCTGTGATTTGCTCTGTTTTGTACAAACTCTGTCCCTTCCACCCCCTATAGCAAGTTTCCTATAGCCTGGGAACAAGCTGGAATCAGCCATGGCACAAACCTCTCCCTTGGCCTCTGTGAGCAGCTCTGCCCCGTGTCTATTAGAGGGTGTTGGGCCAGGTGCCCTGATAACAGAAACAACCCTCAGCTGCAGCAGTTTCAGACAAAGACTCCAAACCCATTTATTCCACCGTGCAGAAAAATCCTGGCCAAAGCTGGGCCCTTTAGCCAACCTGTTTGCTCAGGATGGCACAGGACAGGGACATCCTCAGTGCTTCCCCCTCTCCGGGTGCTTCCTTTGCTATTCATGGCTCCGACTTCCCGGGGTGCAGCCACTCTTTCGTGTAATTAAGCTGGAGTTGCAGAGCTCCCATTAATTATCGAGTCTCCTGTCTCTTGGCTTCGTCTGGGAGACTTGGGTCTTGGTGTCTTGTCTGGGTTTTTAGGGAGAGAGTGCTCTGTGCTGATCTTTCCTCCTCCCAATCTTCCTGCAGGGTGAACAGGAACACGGTCAGTGGCTATTTCCTTGCTGGCAGAGACATGGCCTGGTGGCCAGTAAGTAGAGACCTCTGTCCCTTTGGGGGCACCCTGGGCATGGGGACATCCTGCACCACTGTCCCTCCCACCAGTTCCCCTCCCTGCTTTCTCCACTGCCCACTTTCCCTCCACCCTGTCCACCTCCTCCCATCAGGATTTGTGTCCTTGGAGCTGCATTTCCCTTCTCATTGCACAAAAGATGCTGGAGCTCACTTGGCTTGTTGGGCCTTCTCCTGGGCTTCTCTGAGCTTGGGGAGGGATCCTTGGAGTCAAACATCCATCTCTACCATCCCTGCATGCTCCCAGTGCCTCCACAAAATCAGGGGTGTCCCAAGCCTTGTTTTTCCTTCTTATTTTGGTACCATCTTGACAAACTGGCTGTAGGTCCTTCCCATGTCTGGCACTGTCTCCTTGCACAGGGCAGAGTGAGTGACCACTGTGACAAATGCAGCAACACGTGGCTCATTCTCATCCTCCTGAAGACAAAAAAGTCCATCCCAAACCCACTGGGGGCATCCAGATGAGTTGGATAAAGGCATTGCTAATTCCTAGGAACCCACAGCTACTTGAATTTTACCTGTTAAGGGTTTTTCTTGCAAAAAAGAAATTCCCACATGGGGGCTCTTTGTTTCAGAAGTGACAGGGAGTTTTCCTCCTCCTTTTCCTGAGTTGTCCCCTGGGGGCTGTGCTGGTGGGGAAGAACCAAAGCTGGTCCGTGCTGAGCTGTGAGGAGCCGGCGTTTGGGCCCCCCTCCGTGAGCACCTGCAGCCCCTGCTCTGTTCCCACAGATCGGTGCCTCGCTCTTTGCCAGCAGCGAGGGCTCCGGGCTCTTCATCGGCCTGGCCGGGACCGGCGCCGCGGGGGGAATCGCTGTCGCCGGCTTCGAGTGGAATGTAAGAAATGTGTCGTGTCATTAAGGAAATGAGCTTGTCGCAGCAGATGGCCCATTTCACAGCACTGTCTAGAAAGGTTTGGGAAGAGCCGGGCAGGGGGTAATTAACACAACCCTGCTAACTCAGCTTCTCCAGCTCCTGTCTAGTGCTAGTCTGGAGTCAGCTCAGGTCCACGTTCTCAGGGAAAAGGACGTTTTGGATCCAATTCCTAATCCAGCCCCTGCAGACCCTGACAGGGAGATGACTGAATAGGTCATCCATTCCCTGCTTCTCCCCACGTTGCATCCAAAGTCCTTGGGTTCTGCAGGAAAAAAAGGGCATTTGGCTTGTGTGGTGCTCAAAGAGTTGGTGGGAAATGTCTGGTGAGGAGCTGAAGGGCTGAGGGGAGCAGGTTGCTGCTGGCTGGGGGTCTCCACCATGACCCCATGCCTGCGGTCTGAAGCCATTTGGGCGTGTAAATGTGCCCTCAAGTGTGAGCCAGGGCTGGGTCAGGAGTAGGGACAGGGTTTAGGACTGCAGTTAGTGTTGAGCTGGAGCAGGATCCATGTTTTTTTCTGGCTGTGCCATGTTCCTCCTTCCCAACAGGCAACTTACGCTCTCCTGGCACTCGCCTGGGTGTTCGTGCCAGTCTATATCTCATCTGGGGTATGTACAGCTGCCCTGAGCCTGCTGTGGGCAGCGTGGCCCTGGACGGGTCCCCTGCCCCCAGGAGGACTGTCACCACTGTGACACCACTGTCCCCATGTCCCATACCTGGAGGACGGGCCCTGGACAGGGCAGTGACCTCTCTCTCTCTCTCTCTCCCCTGGTAGATTGTCACCATGCCCGAGTATCTACAGAGGAGGTTTGGGGGGCAGAGGATCCGGATGTACCTCTCCAGCCTGTCACTCCTACTCTCCATCTTCACCAAAATCTCAGTGAGTAGCTCCCCCTTGACTTTGTCACAAATCCACAACTGATTAAGCTCTCCAAATGTTATTTTGGGGCTCAAACCTTGTGTAGCCAAATCAGGGGAGAGCAGTTGCTGCAGGATGCTCCAGGAGGGAGCAGGACAACAAGCAGGAATTTGTGGGCAGGTACTGTTTGTGACACCCCATGAGTTCATGGGTAGGTCCAGCAGTGATGTCCGTGTGGCCCAGGCAGGGCATGACAGGATTCCCAAACCTGCCTTGTAGCAGAGATTGAGGGTGAAATGTGCTCAGAGGTTGGGCTGCATGGGCTGGGTTTGTCTCCGTGCTCTGGCAGTGATGCTTTCCAGCATCCTCGAGGGACCCAGCAGAGCCAGGGACAGAGCTGGGAATGCATTCATTGCTTTAGGGAGCGTGGGTGGGTTGCCTCGCTGCAGCTGTAAGATATTCAAGCCTGTACAGAGAGTGCCTGATTTCCAGGCACTTTTCCACAGGGATGTTTTTCCCTCATTTTGACCTCGTTCACAACTCCCCGTGTGCAGCCTCCGCTCACGCTGGTAACCATGGGAAGAGTTTATCCGAGGTAAAACAGCTAAGGAGCCTGTGATACCAGGTCTAGGGCAAGCAGGAGAGAGCCGAGCACAGACAGCCCTGGGGGGCTGGAGACAGGAGACAGAGATCAAGAGCAAACAGCTCGGAAAATCTGGAGAGAAAACCTGCCGGAGGCAGCAATCCTGCTCTGATGGAGCAGGTGGATCCGACTCGGGCTCTGCTGGGGCTAAAACAAAAGTGCTTTTGCAGGTGTCTGGCTGCAAGAGAAGTGCTTTTGCATGAGGCTGTGCCAGGCAGGAGGGGCACTGCTGGTGTGTGTCTCCCCACGACGAGGCGCTCAGCGCCTGCCTCTGCATTTGCCAGCTCCATCAGCCTGGATGGGTTCAGCATCCCTTCCTGCACGGCAGTTCTGCAGCCCCAGGCCCCGGGCTGAGCTGTGGGGGGATCCTCTGGGTCTCCCTCCGGGGTGTGTGTGGGATGGAGCAGCCCAGAAACAGGGATCACTGTGCACATCCAGCAGCACTCAATGCAAAGGGAGGGGCTGCACCTGCCTCGGGCAGAGCCCAGCGCTGCTGAGGGGATGTCCCCGGTGCCAGGAGACCCTCTCTCCTTCCCAAGCTGCTCTCTGACCCTGGGCAAGGCACTGTGCTTTGGGTTTAACAGGCAGGTTCAGGGACAGCAGCCCTTCCAGTTTACAGACTGGCAGAGGTGACACTGGTGACTCTGTCGGTGCAACTGCCACCTGCATTCCCCCCCCCAGAACCATGCCCTGTCCTGCTGGAGAACATTCTTCCCATAAAACTAATATTCTTTATATCCTAATCATACATGCAGCTGAAAATCCTACAGCATTATTCCTGAAATCATCTTAGTGGCTCCTGGAGCAGCCACCTCAGTTTGCAAGTCTGGACAGTGACGCTCTGATCATTCCCTTATTGCACTTATGTCCAATGAACTGTTCCACTCCCTTCCTGTGTCACATCTCTCCCCTGCTCGCCCAAAAGACTCAGGAGGAGCCTGAGGAAGATGTTGGAGCATGTTTGTCTGTGGTGCTGTTCCCTGATTCTGTGATCTGCAGGGAATCTGTGGGATTCACACACATCCCTGCTGCTGTTTAAAAGGGAAGGCTGGAAGCTGGGGCAGGATTTCTGCTGGGGTAGTTTGTTCTTGCTGCTCTGGAGAAGAGGTCACAGGTGGTTTGAGGTTGTCTGTGAGTCTCTTTCTAGACCACCACCCATGTCCCTTACCAGATGGGGCCCTACCATGCCATGGTCACTTTAGTTTCCAGTCTCTCCATGGCTTTGCCCAGAGGGATGGATATGGATGTCCTACAAACTCATTCTTAGCTTGAGAAATGCTTGTGCTGTCACTCCTTGCCTAACACCAGATGACCCTGTAGATGACCCCTGTGCAGTGCCTGCCCCAATGGGAACCTCTGCAGTTGTCTGGCCCCTTCTCAGCACAACCTTCTGTTTGCAGCCTGGTGGACACTCCCAGACTCCTCTTCCTGAGCCTTTCCTCAGCCAGTGCTGTAGTTTCCTTGGTCTGCTGAGCTTTCTCTGATCTCTGAGTCAGGCAGGATGCAACAGAAGAGGAATCAGCCTAATAAGGGGATTATCTTGGCATCTGGCTCCATTCACAGTAAATCCCACAGACAATGGCTGGTTCCAGCAGTGGGTTGGGATGAATGTCTGCAGACACACGGGCGTTGCCAAACTGGCCCAGTGTCCCCCTGTCCCTGGTGGTGGCCACAGTGGGGAGTGTGGGAGCAGAGTGTGAAGCTTGGAGCAATTAGGCAGGGCTGTCTCCTGGGGAATTTCCTTTGGTCCTTGCTGGGGGCTGCCTCAAAGCCCGGGATTAGCTGGGCTTTTCCTGCCTCCTCTCCCTGCAGACGTTTCTTTGTGGATGGATTTCTGCTCCGCTCCTGAGCTGAGACATGGCATTGGTGCTGCTCCTTTGGTGCTCTTTTTGGAGCACATGGAGTGACAGTCCTTCCTTTCCTGGAATTCGCCCTTTGGTGCACCCCAGCTATCCACATTTCATGGCAGAGTGCAGCAGGGCAGCCCAAAATCCTGCTGAGAGGTGGCATCCCCCTGGCTAGGAACAAATGAGGAGTTTCACAGGTGTCCCAGCCCTGGTGAAGGGCCCCTGGAGACTCCTCTGCACCCTGGGTAACTCGTTCTACCAAGGCTTCATCAATTGTTAATCCCAAGCTGTCTCCAAAGCCAGTTTTCATTGGGAAGGCATTAACAACGTTGGGTAAGAACAAGTTTCCAAGTGAGGTCAGTGGTGGAGGCAGGGATCTCTCTGGATTATGCAGCCTGACTTCAAAGGCTTCTCCCCTCCTTTTAAGGTTGAAAGGACTTATTTTATGAATAGGTCATGCCTAGTTTTAATTAGCTTGTTTTTGTATTTGGGATGTCTTATTAACAACTCGGTCACATGTGCTTTTCTTTTTTCCCACCCTTGCAGAATTGCCAGGAAGGGAGGTGGAGATACCTCTTCTTCCTCATAGCAAAGGCTTCGACTCATTTGCAGACGACTGCAAAAATGATCAAGCATTGAGAAAGCCAGGAGAAGTAATTATGAAATATCTTGTCCAGGGCTGAATCTTCCAGCTGGGCTGTGGGAAAGGGTTGCTGGAGAAGCAGGGAGTCACAGGGGAGGAAAACTTCCTGTCTGGTGCTGATGTGACAAGTGACGGATCCCTCCAAGAGACACAGGAAGCTCTGGAAGGCACCCAGGATTCTGGGCTGGCACTGTGATAGGAAGGCTTAAAATATTTTGGGTTCCCATTTCAGGCTGTGTTGGGAGGAGGTGGCTGAGGGCCCCTGGTTGGGGCTTTTCTGCCTTGTTGCTGAAGCTTGCACTGTGTGAATGGTTTAGTTGTCGTTTTCTAGGGCTTCTTGGTGGTATCAAGCTGTGTTTGGATTGCACTTGTGATGGAAAGGCATCAAGGAGCCACTGGTAGACATTATGGCATAGTTGCCCATGATTAGTTCCTCTTCAAGAGGTCATTCCAGGGCTGAATTCCCTCTTGGTGCTGACAAGGACTCTCCCAGACACATGGCCAATCCCAGGTGCAGCTGAGGACACGTAGTACCTCCCTTGGGAATGCCAGACATGACTGTGGTGTAAGGCCTGGTTCAGAAGTCCTGGGAGAGTTCCTGAATTAGGATCCTCAAGATCATGGTGTAAGTGCTCTTCTGGTTGGTTTGATTTGATTTAATCCAGGTTATGACTGACAGTGTGGGCTCACCTGCTGGGGAATGGCTTTGTGTTGAAGCTGGATGTGTGTTCACCTACTGGGTTTTGGGCTGATGGAGCCAACACACATCTTGGCTTTCCCATTGCATGGCCCCTCTCCATCACCTGAGGATGGTCCTCGGCTCCTGTGTGGGAGTGTCCTGGAGCAGTGCTGGGAGAAGGGAGGGCAGAGTTGGGGCAGGGAGGTGTGATATGGGAAATAACACCAGTCCTACACCTTACTAATCCCAAGCAACTGGTCCCACATGACTAGGCAAGACAGTCCTGCTGCTGGGGGATGGTTTTTGGGAGGTGTGTGGAGAGAGATGTCAAATCAGAGCTGATGTCTTGGCTGTGGGAACCTGTCACGGCTCTGGGCGAGGGTGTGGAGTTGGCTTGTCTTGCCTCTTCCTGCCCCTTCTGGCCTCACTCCCTTCTCCAAACAAGGTTTTTGAGAAGATGCCCCAGCTGAGAGCTGGGGATGGCTGAGCTCAGCTGTGGGTGGAGACGTGGTGGTGGCACTGCCACTGCACCTGGTCCTGTCCTCCCACAGCGTCGCTGCTTTTGTTGGAGGGGGTGCCCCAGCTCCGAGTCTCTGCTTGGCACGTCATTCCCACCAAGCCATGACAACCCCCATGTGTGTACAATGATGGCTGGAGCTGCCTGTTCTGCTCCTCTGGGGCTGGGGAAAGGTGGCCTGTGACACCCATCTGCAGCAGTGACATGCCCACTCACCTGGGACCCTTCAGGAGTGTCCTCCTGGCATGTGCCGTGTGATGTCAGAGAAGGCTCCATGGATACCCCATTGTGGCCTTCCAGTACTTAGAGGGGCTTGTAAAAAAGAGGGAGAGTGACTTTTTATACAGGGAGATCGTGGTAGGGCGAGGGGGAATGGTTTTAAACTCAAAGAGGAGAGATTGGACATTAGGGAGAAATCCTGCCCTGTGAGGGTGGGCAGGCCCTGGCACAGGTGCCCAGAGAAGCTGTGGCTGCCCCATCCCTGGGAGTGTCCAAGGCCAGCTTGGATGGGGCTTGGAGCAACCTGGGCTGGTGGAAGGAAGAGATGAGCTTTTAAGGTCCCTTACAACCCACACCATTCCAGGGTTCTATGTCCTCACTGAACCCACAGAGGTGACTGTTTCCCTGCTGTTGCAACAGCCCTTGGGTGGTAGATGTCACCTGTCCCAGCCTTCCTATTTTTTCTTCCATGCACAGACAGACCTGTACTCGGGGGCCCTCTTTTTGCAAGTCTGCCTGGGCTGGGACCTCTACCTCTCCACCATTCTGATGCTGGTGGTCACAGGGCTCTACACCATTGCAGGTAGGTTGCTCAGCATCTGCTGACCTCCATCTTCCTTCTTTGTTTGAACCACACCACTCACCTTCCTGCTTTTATTTTACTATTGTTATTTTTGGAATGTTTTGGGGGTTTATACCAATGGGGTTCATGTTCCTGCCCTACCCTGCCAGTATCTGAGAGCCTTCTGGAGAGTCAGCTCAGGTGATGACTCAGCCCGTGACCTCCCTTTGTCGTTACATCTTTTCATTACTAATAACTCCTCCCCTACCATGAACCTGAGCCCTTTCTTGTGTGTGCACCTATTTGTAACAGCAATAATCAGGGCTTCTCCTATTACAGGACTATTATTATGGAACCTACAACCTGAGAGCCCTTTACCCAGCTCCTTTCCCTCCCTCGTGCCCTGCCCTCAATGAACCTGCTGCCCTCTCTCCACAGAGCTTTCAGGAATGTTTCTTGCCTGTGCTTCCCCATGGTGGGACTGGCTATTTTTGTGCAGGGTCAATCCAGAGGTTTCTTCTGTTATCCAGAGGTGATGGGGGTTTGGAGCTGGAAGTTGGGTTCCTGGCTCACAGCCCCTCTCACACCATGGAACTGTGTATCCCTGCCAACCCTTTAGGTTATTATGTTGGCTGGGACATTCCCTCCCCTGGAAGTGCCAGTGGAGACACCCAGCAGGAATTTTTCCCTCGTTATCTGACCCCGGCCATCAAAACCGGAAACGGTTTAAGTGTATCTGTAACAGGGTGGATTTTGCAAGGCTTAGGTTTTAAGCAAATCCCATCTCAGGTTTTTCCTGCCCACAAGGCTTGTTGTGATGTGAGGCACCTCAGTGTGAGCTCAGGCAGGTGTGATCATTGCATCACCCTGATCCTGAGAACATCCCTCCAAACCCCAGCAAGGCCAGGGATGGTGCAGCCCTGAATTCTTGGGATGTGGTTCAGTGACTGGGGTTGAAAGTCATTCAGTTTTTGACCTATTTTCTTTAGCTCTGCTACTTTTAGTGCTTCTGAGAGTGTGCTGGGTGATTGATTTCTGGCTGGGTGAGCAGGGGCTGGGTTTGCAGCAGGTCCAGAGGGAGAGCTTGGGATGGAAAGGCAGAAATGCTGCTGGCTGGATGGCCAAGGGAACCCTACTAAGCACAGTGTGCTCAAAAATTAAACTGTAGGGTTTGGAGAAGAGCTGAGGGTGTACAAAGGGGAAATCAGGTGTTAGGCAGAGGTTGGTTTATGATGAAATCAATGTCCCAAATGTGATCTGCTGCTGGAGCACCCAAAGAGCTGGGGCTGGCAGGTGTACTCCTGACTGTGTGGAGATGTGGGGCTGCATCCCTCCCCTCCTGCCATCCTATGGCTCACCTCTCTGTCCCCAGGGAGGCTGCAGCCCCTGTGGCTTTGGCCTGCTCCCTCCACCCCTTCTGTGGGGATTTTGTCCCCACCTCGACACCAGACCCAGTGAGGAGCTCTTCCCCCTTCCCACTGCAGCCACCCCCCACCACAGTGTCAGCAGGTTGAGGCTGGTGACAGGTACATCCCCATAGGAAGTTTTATTGGGACTTTCTGACTGTTCCAAGCCTGACTCCAGCAGTGTTCCTGACCCCTTGCCTTGCTCTCCTGCAGGGGGGCTGGCGGCCGTCATCTACACCGATGCATTGCAGACGCTCATCATGGTCCTGGGAGCCGTCGTGTTGGCGGTGAAAGGTAAGGGCTGCTCCAGGGGGACCTCCTCTCCTCACTCAGATGGTCTTGGGAATAAATAAAAACACTCAGTCTGAGCAATCTGTTGGCCAAGATGCCCAGCATGACTTTGGCCCATGGCAATCACCTAAATGAGGTCTGTGGTGCCCCTGTGTCCCCTCTGCTGCCCCTGTGTGCTGTTCCTCCAGGTGCAGATGCTGAGAAGCTTTCCCCGGTGCTCCATGTGGGACTGTCCCCAGCAGTGGTGACATTCCTGTGGGCATTGCTGCTTGGCATGTTTGCCTCTCACTCTGAGACTGATCAAGAGCTTGAGAGAGAAGCAGCATTCCCAGTTCTGCTGCAGGTGTTTTGGTGGGATCTTCAGACAGGATCCCACTGCCTGGAGACGTGCACAGCAGAAGGTGGTGCTGGAACAAGGCACAGCTGCAGGGGTGGGATGTGGAACATGGTGCTGTGCCCTGCTCTGGGCTGCAGTGATTATGGTTCATCACCAGCCCTTCCTGAACCCCCAGCACTGTTGTGTCTCCCTACCTTCAGCCTCAGAGCATCCTTGTGCAGCCAGGAGCTTTCATCAGCCTGGTTCTGCCACTGGGGCTCTTAGCCCCGAGGAGCAGCAAGCAAAAAGTCAGGTCCCAGCTTCAAAGGCAGGTATTTACCTACAGAGGATGATTTCCAGAGGCGCTGCTGAGATGATTTCCACCATTTCCTGGAAAAGGCAGGTAGGAAAGGCTTTGACCCAGTGCAGTGGAGGTGGGAGCAGCCCCAGAGCTGTGACCAGCCCTGTCCTGTGGCTGCTCCCCTGTGCCAGTGCAGAGCTCGCTCCTGGGTGAGCCCTTGGACACAACAAGGTATATTTACAAGAAACAAATGAAAGGACAGAGACTTCCTGGAGAAGGGACAATAACACTTAACTACCCCAGCAGCAGCACGGAGCTGCTCCAGGCAGAGGAGCTCGTTGCCTGTGGAGGCAGAACAGAGCAGTGGCTGCAGCCTGTGCGTTAGACGTGGTGCCTGCATGTTGTGGGTCGTTGTCTGGAGCTGTGCTTGGCCGTGGGGCTCTCTGAGGCTTGTCTCTGCCAGGCTTGGCTGGTGCAGCTGCACAGAGCAGCCAGAGGAGGAGGGCAAGTAGGCAAAGCCTGGAAAATCCCCTTGGGCAGCTGCAGAGCTCAGCTTGTTTTGGATTTGCTACCTGCAAGCGTGGCACGGTGTGTGCAGGGGGTGAGGGTGCTTGGCAGAGGGACTGAGCCAGGGGAGCCAAAAGAAAAGCTGCTGGTTGCACAGGTTTTTCCTCAGGACTCAGGAGAACTCAGGACCTGGAGGTGGGTGTGCCCCAAAGGTGTTTGGTTTATTCCTGCTCCTACCAAGCTCAGCTAATAAAGGATACTCTCAATAGAATTATGGAATGGTTTGAGTTGAAAGGGACACCTTCCACCTGACCAGGCTGCTCCAAGCCCAGTCCAACCTGGCCTTGGACAATTCCAGGGATGGGGCAGCCACAGCTTCTCTGGGCACCCTGTGCCAGGACCTCACCATCCTCACAGGGCAGAATTTTCCCCTAATATCCCATCTAACCCTACCCTCAGTCAGTTTCAAAATCACTTTGCTGAACAGAGACCTTGGCAGTGCCATTGGTGGCTCTGCTTAGCTCTGTTAGACTGTGCCATCCTGTATCCACTTGCCATTCAGCATGGGAATGTTGATCCCAGCAGAGCCCATGGGCTGCATCCCAGCACCTGCTGCCTGCAGGATTTTGTTCCACTCTTCCTTCTTAGCAGGTGTGGGTGCTGTGACTTGCTGGTGAATACCTTTGGGAAGGGAGCAGGCCCTCACCCTCAGGCACCAATCTCTGCTTTCAGCACTTGGCCTCTGCCTCTGGAAAGCCTTTGTTAGTGCCCAACGCCCATGCAAAGCTTGGGAGTAGCCGGCGCCTGGATAAACCCAGCACTGGAGTGGGGCCAGGGCTGCTTGTGCAAGAGCAGGAGGAGTTCAGAGGTGCTGACTCCCTGTGAGACACAGGATTGCAAGGGGGCCACAGTGGGTGATGCCCCTTTGCCAACTCCCCAAAAGCCTCAAGTCAGGGAGGTGCCCTGGGATGAGGGCAGGGCTGTATGTGGGTCATGGAAGTGAGAGGACTGCACAGAGGGGGCTGTCCTGGCAGGAGGTTGGCTTGGAAATTGGGATTTATTCAAGCTGGCATTTGATGGTGATCCCAGTGCCCAGCACTTGGTGCCTGAGGGATTTAGTCTAAAGACAGCAGTGCTTGAGGGCACAGTCCTATGGGAGGGAGACTCCTCAGGAGCACATTCCCACCTCATGCTGCTGCACTGGAGGGGGCAAAGCTGAGGGTCTGGACCACAAAGGCTGAAGGGATACAGGATGTAACAGCTGGACCAGATTTGGAGAAATCCATCTAGAGATGCTGGCGGGTCTGGCTTTGAGTCTCCCCTCCATGAAACCTCTGGAGCCTCCTCTCTGCTCCCAAGCACCAACAGCTGCTGTGGGTATGGGGGTGCCAATGCACATCCCTGCTTGTCTCCCCCAGGCTGCTGTGTGGGAGGCCATGGCATGTGGGGGGAGCAGGGCAGGTGCCTCCAGGCCCTCCCTCCTCCAAAAAGTGATGCCTCTGGCTTCAAAATTCTCCCAGGGGAGGTACTGGGGGAGCTGGGAGCAGGGAGCTGGTGGGGGGCCAGGAGCAGGGAGCTGGTAGGGGGCCAGGACAGAGCCCAGAGCTGGTTGGGAGGCAGCTGCAGGCAGGAGGAGCACAGGACATCTGCCAAGGGCTGGGATCTCACTTGCTAGGGCTTGTTCATGGCACATGGTCCTCACTGAGGCTCAGTCTCAGACCTTGGATCCCATTTTCTAGGAAAAATCTTTTTTTTTTCTTTTTTGACTGGTTGCTGCAGGTTTGGGGGTGGGGGCACATGGGGGATGCTGGGGAAGTGCTCAGGGGAGTAGAAAATGTTCGGCTGGACACCTGTGCCAGGGCACCTTGAGCTGCAGTTTATTGAGTCAAAGGCCACCTAATCTTGCATTTTAACAGTCCTAGGTGAGGTTCCCCTGCCGTGGGATCAGGGAGCTTTAATGAACAGGCTGCTTTTACAGTACAAGGTTAAAAGAAGTGGGTCCCTGGAGGAGCCTTTGTCCCAGGACTCGGGTCATCCTCCAAAGGGAGGGTGGACTGCAATGGGTCCTGCTGTGCAAAACGGTAATAGAAGAGTCTCTTAAATAACTAGAGGAAAACACGATCACGGACGAGCCCTCCCTCTCTGGGCAGCACTCCTGGGCCAATGAGCTGGTGAGCGTTTTACCAGCTGATCTCACAGACCACTGGGTTTTACCCCACTCTAACCAACTCCCCCAATGGTGCTTTCCAGCCTTTAATGAGATTGGAGGTTACCCCAACCTGGAAGAGGCCTATTTAAAAGCCGTGCCATCCAAGATCATCCCCAACACTACCTGCCACCTGCCCAGAGCAGATGCCATGCACCTCTTCCGAGACCCGGTGTCTGGAGACCTGCCCTGGACTGGGATGACCTTTGGGCTGTCCATCATGGCCACGTGGTACTGGTGCACTGACCAGGTAAATGTAAACAAGAATCCCCTGCCCCATTGTAACATGGCATAGCCTGGGCTCCAGGCACGCTCTGCCACTGCTGTTGCCTTGCAAGGCCACCGACACCAGCACCTACTGCTCCTGCTGGCCCGTGCTCTCAGGGGGCTGCTTTTTGGAGTCCACAGAAGCACCTGAGGCTCCCACAACCCTGTTCTTGAGGTGCTTGGACTGGGACAGTTTGGAGAGCGGGATGCCGAGGGGTGTCCTCATCTCCTCCGTTGTCTTCTGGTTCTCGGGCAGGGGGGTGAAGCGCTTGCCTGATGCTCTGGGGTTGCTTTGGGAGAGGTGGCCGGGTGCTGTGGGCTTGCTGGGGCTGAAGGCTTTGTTCTGCCAGTAGGGCTGGCTGCCTGCAATGGTCTTTTTGGGTTCTGCTCCATCCCCTCTGTACTTGGTGGCCCCGAGGGTTTTCTCGTGCGTTGGGGAGCAGGAGACCTCCTTGCCCTGCTCTCTGCCTGCAGGAGTCCTGGGTCGGTAGCGATAGATGTGTGTCCCCTGTTTGTTAAAGAGCAGAGAAAGAGGTGAGCTATGGCTGTTCTGAGGATACTGCTCCCTGCAAGGACACCTCCTCACCTCTCTGTGTCATGGGCTTGGTCCTCATAGACAAATCCCTTTGGCACTTGGTGTACTCCCTTGCCCAAATTCTTCTGAGACTGGTGGCAGCTCAAAACTACCTCAAGTCTTACATGGCTGCTGCTCTGATTTCTTACCCTGGTAACACACAGTCCTGCACATGCAGCATCTCAGCAGCCCCAGCAGACCAGAGGCTGTCCCAGGCCAAGTCCCTGCTGCCTGGAAATCTAGGACACCTTCTCTCCAGCAGCAGCCTGAACACCCATCTTAATCACCTAAGCCATCATATCAGGCCTAAAGAACATCCAGTCACCCAGACCTGAGCTGTGGGATCAGGTGACTGCCAAGATCAGATGAAAGGATGGAGGGTTGGCAGAGCAGGTGGGATGAGGAGACAACAGTGAGCTGCAACACCACTGCGGGGGTGGCTCTGATGAGCTGGGTTGAGACACACATTTGGATCAGGTCAGAGCACCAGTAATCTTAATTCTGGACAGGGTAAGGCCATAACACATGGCTGTGGTCACCAGATATTTATCTCCTCTTTGGGTGTGCCTGTGCCGCGATCTGGAGGTGTGATTGTGGCTGTGCAGATGTACCAGGTGAGATGGGATCTGGTGAGTGCAGGTGCTGATGGCAGGACAAGCTGGGGCCAGAAGGCTGCAGAGCTGGCTGTGCCAACCCGCCCAGCCTCTGCCACAACCCTTGCTGTGCTGCCAGTGCTGCATCTCCACTGAGCTGTTGGCATCAGCTCAGTGCTCAGCCAGTTAGTCCCAATATCCCCAAGGCCTCCCTGGTCCTGGAGCAGATACCTTTGTTGGCCATGAGGGCTGAGTTACAGCAGTTTAGTGTAGGCAGTTCTAGATTGATTTTATTATATGCTTTAAATCAGCATTAAGGTCTGAGATGGCTTCAAGGGGGAAGGACTAAGAGTGATTTAGCTCCTCTCCCTCTGAGCTCCTCATATACCTGATATAGTGCATTGGTGCCTGAGCTGGGTGGTGGGTCCTGCAGCTCCTGACACGCTCTGGCTCTTGGGAAGAAGTTAAACCATGGCCTTCCAAGTATCCCACCCCAGGAACCAGCACCCTGTCCCTCCTGTTCATTGGGGGAATGAGTCAGTGTTTAGCTCAGGAGTGGCTGAATCCTGCTGGGTGCTGAGCACTTCTCTGTAAGTCTTTGGGGAGACTCTGAGCTCTTTTAAATCAGCAATTCCTACAGATGTTCTCTCCAAACCCAAGGCCTGACTGTGTTGTCAATGGACACAGCTTGGCCAGAGCTTTGAGGTGTGATGGTTTGAGTGGTGTGAGTGGAGGAGTTGCGGGAAGAGGCTGGATTTTGTTTCCTTGTCATTGTGGCCACTCTTTGGGGAGGAGATCGAATAGAAGGGGAAAGAGTGGGGAGAATGGTGGTGGGAAATGGTTGATATTGGCAGGAGGACGTGCTGCTGGGGTTGCACTGGGCTTTTGTGGTGCTACACCAGTAACACCAGCCCGTTACTGGTCTGGAGAGAACCCTGTTGTGGGTTGGGAACACATCTATGCTGCATTTGGGAGCTGCATTTGGGCCCAATGCCCAGCGGCTCCAGTGTTTGGGATGCAGTTTGGTAAGGAGGAGGCTGATGTGGAATAGATGTTAGTGCTGCTCATCCCTCCTGCCTGGGCCTCCACAGGTCATTGTCCAGCGGTCACTCTCTGCAAAGAGCCTGAGTCACGCCAAGGCCGGCTCCATCCTGGCCAGCTACCTGAAGATGCTGCCCCTGTTTGTCATCATCATGCCAGGGATGATCAGCAGGGTCCTGTACCCAGGTAAGGGCCCGCTGTGTGGCTATGGAGCTGGTGGGATGGGGATTTTCCCTGTCACTTAGGGAGGGGGCTTGTTTGGAATCCTCTGCTCTGCACAGACCTGGGGACTCTGCAGGTGGAAGAGGGACCAGAGAAGACACGAGTGTCTCCAGTGTTCTTGAGCCTGCCATGCATCCAGGAGTGAATGGGGATGTGTGTGTAGGGAAGGCAATGTTCCAGGGAGAACTGGAGCGCCATGGGATGGAAAACATGATATTTGCCCTGAGTGAACCTCCACCTGTGGGCCATGGGCCAGCACGTAAGAAATGTGGACACAGGAAGAGATGTTTGTGGAGATTGATGGTGATTCCAGTCAGATTTAGGTTTCCTAGAGCTAATCAAGTGTTGCTTTGGTTTATTATTTTTACACACTGGAGAAACTCTTCCCTGCACATCTCCACCAGCTGAGTGCTGGCTTTCCTAACCCTGATGCTGTGCTAATTATCTGCCTCTCATCAAAGGGCCAGAACAAGTTACTGCAGGAACCCCAGCATACCCGGCCACCCTGAGCAGGGTGGCACCTGGGACCTGGGTCACAGCATCAAAGGGCTAGGTGCTCCTTGCCCTGCAGGACCAGGGGGTATTTGATGTGTGAGGATTAAAGCTCTGAGCTCCCTGTCACTGGCTGCGACTGGAGAAGCAAGGGGACTCTGGGATAGTAAATTTAATTCCCTGTAAATACAGATTAGATGCTCAGCCGGGGTAACCTCAGGCAGTTTCAGTGATTTCAGCTGCTGATTTAGCCCTGGGGGGTTTGAATGCCCCAAAAACAAGCGGGTGGGGAGGCTCGAGAAACCAAAATGCTTGGCAGTGGTACAAGAGGCTGCAGCTCTTGGGTGGGAATAAGGGATTGACCCTGTGAACCCCCTGCCTAGATGGGGTGATGCTCTGGCCGTGGTGGGGGTGCTGGTGTGCACCCTGTGCTCCAGCAGTGGGATTCTGGCACGCACCCCATGGAATTGCAGCACCTGTGCGGTGACAGGGTCTGGCGTCACCACTGGATCAGCCACAAAGCTGCTGACTGTGGCACTCGCCCACAGAGGTTGCTGTCCCTGTTTCTCTGCTGTCTTGCTCTGCCTAATTATGTGTCCGAGCGCTTTTCCTTTGAAGCTAATCACCCTGGCAAGGTGCTGGAAAACAAGCCTGAGAAGGACACGCCTGCACGCGCAGTCTGTCCCTGGCTGGGCATGGTGCCACTGCTGATGGGCTGTGGATGGGGCTCAGCAAGTCCAGGCACATCTGTACAGCTGTGTGCAGAGCTGCCAGGCTCCATCCCCAGCCTGGTGCTGTGGGATAGCCTGTAATTCCTAAAACCTTCCCCTTTACCAGCCCTTCTCATTGCTCGGCACCAAGGGCTGTAGCATGGCCACCACCTTCTGACCAAGAGGATCTCTTGGGTAACTCCTACCATTGTCACATGTAGGGTGTTATTCTCCTGTATGGGAAGTCTGATCTAAGCATCTGGGACCTGACACCAAAGCTGGGGATGACACCACACCTCAGTTGAGCTGTGGGTCACCTCCAGGTTTGCAGCCTTTGTTGGGCAGGGAAACATAAGGTCATATATCAAAAAATCCTACCTGGGTGGCACTGCTGGGGTAGGAGCTGTTGCCATCCAGGACGGTGCGGGGCAGCACACGCCTGATCTCCATGGCACTGCTCCTCCTCTTCGTCATGTCCTCCACACGGATGTGCTTCAGGGATGGGAGGCTGCCCAGGGGGCTGAGGAAAGTGCCCCGGGTGATGTGGGGGTCGCTGAGCTTCCTCTGCATGGGAAGGATCTCCCCATTGTGGGTGACATCTGAGTTGGTTCTCCGGAGTGGCCCGTAGCGATCCCTCACCTCAAAGTACTCATCTGAGATGGAGGAGGCGTTGGAGCGGCGGTAGCTGTGGTCAGCAGAGCTGCTGGAGTAGCTCTCCTGGTCACTGAGAGTGATGTACTCCTCTTCTTCCTCCTCTTCCTCTTCTCCCAGCCCGTTGTGGGAGCAGGGAGGCCCTTTGTCCTCCTGTGGCCCTGCCATGGGCCGGTCTGGCTGGAGGTGGCAGGTCTCCACAGAAGCTCCGTTGGGCTTCTCCTCCCGCTCCTGCTTCACAGCTGTGTGGTTGGCCAGTGGTGGTTGTGTGTCACCTTCCATGGTAGTGCTGCTGTCACAGGTTGTAATGACTTTGGTCATGAGGATGCCGACAGGGACAGTCCTTGGCTTTGGAACTGGTGGTTTGATGGCCTCCAGTGTCTCCTCCTGTGGCTTCAAGTGGTGGCCCAACGGTGAAGTGGCAAATGTTCCTGCTTGCCTTGTTGTCCAGCCGACACCTTCGATGGGGTTGGTGGCGGGGGCTGCAGGAGCTTCCAGGGTGGGCTGTGGGATCTGTCTTTGGCAGGGGGACAGCAGAGGTGGCTCTTGGTCTGAGTTTTTCTTGGCCTCCATCTCCCTGTTCTTCAGCATCTGCCGGTGCTGGGCGCTGGCCTGGGAGACGTCACAGACTTTGATGCGGTTCATCTGCGAGAGCTTCGCGTTCTTGATCTTGGGGTCAATAATGTTGATGTAGCCCAAGACTTCGCTCCCGGGCTCGGGGTCAGGCTCCACCCAGGTGGGCAGATAGTCGAACATGTTGGCCTTCTCCAGATTCAGGAGTCCAGGGTGGATGAGCTGGGAGAGATCTGCCATGTCCCCGTGCCGGTCACCCCCGTGCCCCTCGGGCATGGCTTTGCCTTTGTTGTCTGTCTTCTGGTTTTTGTCCTGGTTCTCAGATGAAGTCTTGCTGATCTGGTCAGCGCTCTTGGCCTTCACCAGGGCGTATTTTGGGTTGATCAGCTTCTTCACCACGGCGTTGGCAGGGGTCACTGGCACGACTGAGGGCAGTGTTACGGGCTCGGGTTCGGGCTCTTCAGCCACGGAGATGGACTTGAGGCTCACCCCCTTGGACATGAGGTAGAGCTCCTGGAACTGCTTG
Source organism: Sakesphorus luctuosus (assembly GCA_013396695.1). Taxonomy (NCBI): domain Eukaryota; kingdom Metazoa; phylum Chordata; class Aves; order Passeriformes; family Thamnophilidae; genus Sakesphorus; species Sakesphorus luctuosus. The sequence continues at coordinate 454,846 of VWZD01000661.1, forward strand.
TCAAAGGCCTCCACCACTTGGCCCGAGAGGACTGTGATGACATTTCGGTCTGTCCTCGCCGCAGACCAGGTAAAGCTGGAACAGAAACATTTTGGGAACTCTCTGAGCACTCACTTGTAAACAACACGCCTCTCCCCAACCCTGGCATCCCCTGGGGGAGTGATGGTGCCAGCAGGGACATGATCTCACTGTAAACATTAATAATAATAATAGGATTGATGAAATAGCTCTCATCCCAAATTAGAGTGAAAGGTTGAAGTCTTGAGCACAGTGGACTTGAAATAAAAGGTGTTTGCAGTGGGCTAGTTAGTTTTTCACTAAAGCTTTTTCTTTCTCAGTTTGGGTTAGTTCAGAAAGGTGAATCATAAATGGATGTGTTATTTGTTGTGGCCAGAAAGTAGGAAATGTTTCAGCTCTATGTTTATAAACATGTCTTTCAGAGCTGAAAAACTGACTGGGGGTGATCTGTTTCTTTCAAAATAAGTTTTTGCTTGGACAAACTGGAAAATACTTCAGGTATAAAATGTTTAACTGGAAAAGTTGAGGTTAATGTGAGAGTTGGGACTGGCCTGAGGTTTGTTTTGGTGCTTTTGTCCTTCCCTGTGCTTATTGCTTCCACTGGCAGAAACATTTGGTGTGTCCCCACCACCTCTGAGAATGGTGGGTGTCCTCAACCTGCTGGTCTAGGGGGTGGTGGGGATTCCTTGGGGCCCACTCCAAATCTTGTTGCAAAGTCATCTCCCAGTTTAGAAGGAGGGAAGCAACTCTGGGATGGGGTCCTGGGGCCATGCTAGGTGGGATCAGGAGTTATGCCATGTGGGCTTGTGATGGTCCTTTGGCCAACACCTCTATGGAGTGAGCAAGAGGAGACTGCTGATTACCTGTAAGATCCACACATGGCTCGATCCCCATCCACGAACATGAACTTCTGGGCCAAGGCCCCTTTGAACTTGGTGGCTGAGCGTGTGAAAAACTCTGTGCCCCCAGTGCTGCGGACACGCAGGTTCTGCAACGCAAAGGCAGAGGCGTCAGCAGGAGCAAAGGGCTGCCCTGAGAGATGCACCCTCCATCAACACCCCCCTGGATGCTCCACAGCCCCTCTGAAGAACTGAGTGGTCTTCATGGCCAGCTCAGAGGAGGGCACAGAGGAGATACAGTAACTCTCCTGGGGCCATGCAGCAAACCATGGACTGGACTTGGAGAATTTCCTGCTTTGCTTCCCACCCACTGAACTCGGTGCTGCCTGTCAGTTGGTGAGCAGTGTGTGATGGTGCTGCCCAGCACTCTCCATCTCCTGTGATCTGTGCAAATGCCACCATGGGAGAGGAGGTCCCACTCCTCCCCCTCAGCAGCAGATGTGCGAGGGCTTTAGGGGGAGGTGGTGGCCCTGGGACAGCACACATGGACCTGGTGGCAGTGGGTTTGTCTTCCACCACACTCCCCCTTTCCTGTGCTCCTCAATCTGAGTGTTTGGTCCTGGTTTGAGGGGTGAGTGGGGAAAAAAAGGCAGTGAGGCAACATCTTTTCACCCCCAGGAAATGAAACCTGGAGCTGTGGGAGCAGGTCCGTGTGGAGGGGAGGGGGTGTCCTCCCCCAGGGATGGAGGGGCAGCTCTGTCAAAATGGGTTTTTATCTCCAGTCTGGCTTCTGGCTCTGGTGTCTCCACGGGGGACACTGGCACATTCCACAGCTGAGCAGATAACATCTTCCAGGGCAAATGGGCTCCCTTGGGTGGGGAGAAAATATTTTCTTATGAAAGCACCTGCATTCCTGCTGTTCCTGCTGGGATGTTGGTAATGCCATTGCTACAGGCTCTGTGTCATCACTCGGTCATGCCCTCCATGGCTGGATTTTTTGTGGTTTTTGTTGCTTTTTTTAAAGAAAAGCACCAGAAATATTTGTCTTCCCCTCCTCCAGCCTCTCTTATCTGCTTTTCTGGGCTTTGCTCCTCCCTGCCAGGAACAGCCCAGGTGCTCCTGATTCAGTACTGATTTTAGCATGATGTGACAGCAAAGGCTTTCCTGGCTGTATTTCCAGGGAAGATTCACACATCAAGCAGAGAAGTTTGGATACTTTTTTGTTGCATTTGATTTTTTTCTTCACATTTGCCTTTTTGCATGGTGTGCCTGGGGGGACATCAGTGCTGAGCAACACAGTTTCTGTCAGTGTGCAGCACTGGGAGTGCTGGGGACTGGCTGGCAAGCAGGCTGGGATGGCAATTCCCATCCTTGTCCATGTTATCCCTGTACATGGGGCTGCTGAGGTTGGCAGTGCCCAGGGCTCACACGCTTTGCCCTCTGCCCATCGCCAGCCTGGGTGTTGATCTCTCCCACTTGGAGCCAACCCTTGGCCCAAACTCTGGGAGCAGCCGTGGGCTTTTCTCAGGTAACACCCAGGGAACAGCCCTCCCTGGTGCCAGTCCCCTTTCCCAGCTCCTGGTGTATCACTGCTGTGAAGTAAGATCTGCCTGTTTGATCCATGCCAGGCTGAGTGCCCGGTGGGATGGCCGAGTGCCGAGTGAGCCCAGCTGAGTGAATCACTCCCCAGGCACTCACCATTGCTCAACCGACCACCTTGCCCAAGCCAGTTACTAATTGCCAAGCACAGGCTCTGAGATAACGAGGGATGTGTCGTTAGCATCTCCTGGCTTAGGAAGCAGCTCCCAGACTTTGCCCTACTTTCCTGGCTGCCTCCCCTGCCAGCAAACTGGCTGCAGTATGTGGCAAATCCCAACTTTGAGACATTTGCCGAGCTCTGCAGATGTTCTCCTGCTTTTCCAGTCCTGCCACTGGGCTGTTAATGCAGGAAAACACTGGAGTGCGTCAGCGCTGGCTTTTCTGGTCTTGGAGCGGCAGCAGCCTGCGGGATCCCAGACTCTCCAGGGAGTTTGGGTGCAGGTAAAGGCTTGGCTGAGTTTGCTTTCATTGCCAGGAGCAGCGATTACGCCAGGCTGGCTGGCATGGTGAGGCTTGGCCAGCTGGTGCTCTCGGCTCCCTGCGCGGGGGTCCCTGAGCCCCAGCATGTCCCACCTCACTCCAGCCAGGTGTGAAGGTGTCGTGGCTCCTCCGTGTTCCCGCTCAGCTCGCCCTCACCGTAAGCAAATCTGGCGAGCCTGCCCAGGCACGGGCCCTCCCGGCAGTCATTTGGCAGCCGGCACATGGCTGGGTGACGTCAGGAGCAGAAACATCACCTTTCTGCCAAGCAACGGGCGAGGCTGAGTGACTTCTGGCTGGAGAGGGGTGTCTGCAAGCCCTGGGTGAAACTGCTGGGCTGCTCTGGTGTATTTGCATCCAATCCTGGTGATGGGAGTGTTGCACTCAGTGGGAGAGCCTGGGACCCCGAGGGTCCTCACTCTGCCTGCTGCTCCTGAGGCTGATGATACACTCCTGTCCTCTCCTCTGCCCCCTCATCTTCCTCTGCCTTTGCATGATCACCCTGACAGGTGATTTTTCTCTTGCACCCCCCTGCACACACAGGGATGTGTAAGGGAATTCCTAGAATCCCAGAATGGTTTGGGTTGGAAACACCTTAAAGCTCATCTCATTTCAGCCATGGGCAGGAACACTTTCTGCTAGACTTGGTTGCTCCAAGCCCCATCCAGCCTGGCCCTTTGGGCTGGGGATTGACCTCAGCACTGCCAGGCATTCCCCCTTCTGCTCTGCCTTCCCTGGTTTTACACGGGATTTGTGCACAGGAGCTCTTCCATGTGCACCCACCAGCACTCCAGGGCTGGTGAACACGCCGTGTGTGTCCCACCAGTGTGTGCTGCCTGGCATGGATGGGAGCAGTGGGGGCATCCTTGGCAGCTGCCAGGGCTGCAGGCAGCGTGGGTGCCTCCCTGCTCTGCTCCTGGCCCTGTGCTGGGGCGGAGGCCCTGGAAAAGGGGAAAATCAAGTTTTTTAATTCCAGCCTCTGGCTTGCGGGAAAGCCCAAAAGCGAGAGAACCAGCTGGTGGTTGCTCCTGCTGGTCCTGCCCCTGGGGCAGCAGCAGGAATGGGGCTGGCAATGGCACAGATCCAGCCTTGGCACAGCATCTGCTGCTCCTTCCCTCTTGCCAGCTTGTTCCCTGGGAGGAGCTGAGCTCGCAGGTTTTTCCTGGGCTTTGCAGTGCCCTGTGTGACTTGTCCCTGTCCTTGTGTGGCTGCACCTCCCCAAACACCCCTATGCCCCAATTCCAGCCCTGGCTGGGTACCAGAAACCCCTGGGATTTCTGCATCCAGCTTTGCTGGGTGGAAATCCATGTCCCTGTCTCTCATCTGTTCCCCTCCATCCTGCTGCTCCTGGATTAAGACATCACCTTCAGCTTTGGCTACAGGAAAAATGGGCTAAACTCATCTAGCAATTCCAAAGGTTTGGAGGTTGTGATTCCCCAAGACTGTGTGTTTCCCAGCTCAGACCCCTAAGACCACCCTCACCTTTAAGTGCCCGGCGTGCATCTGGGCTCGCTCACACATCTGAAGGAAGTGCTTCACGTTGGTCTCATCCAGAATGATGTAGACCCCCACTTTCCTCTTGAAGCCTGAGTCCAGCAGGTCCTTGAAGATGTCTACATCAGTGAACATGTCCATGACCACGGCAATGACCTGCAGAGGGGAGAGGAGAGATGAGTCTGGGCAGCAAGGCCAGGAAAACCCAAGGTATGGTTGGTGTTTGTTTGGTGAGAGGCAAAGCAATATGCTCTGTAGGAGGCTGGGATTTGCAGAGGGGGAGCCCAGGATCCCCCCCAGCTCTGCCCAGCCTGAGGGTGGAAAACAGGACCCCCCAGTGCCATTCCTCTGCTGTCACTGTGCGAGGTTTGATCTCCAAAAAGTGTGTAGGTGTGGCAGCTGGGGACATGGTTTAGTGGTGAACATGGCAGTGCTGGGTTACTGGTTGGACTCTGGTCTTAGAGGTCTTTTCCAACCGTGACGATTCTGTGATTCCAGTGGCAGCTCACAGCAGAATATACTCATGAAACATTGGTTGCTGAGGGTGAATCAAACTTTCCTGCCTTTGACAAGCTCCACAAATTTCAGTCGAGTTCTTGGCTGAGAAGTTTGGTGTCCCTTTGCTATCAGCATTGCAGGGAGCACCCAGAGGGGAGACCTGTGATGCAAAGATCATAGAATCATTAGGTTTGAAAAAGACTTCTAGGATTATCAAGTCCAACTATTAAATGATGGGTCTGTCTGTCCAAGGGCATGTTGTGTGGGGTGGTTGCTGTCTCTGGAGTTACCATACAGAATCATGTGCTGGTGTTGAGAGCAACACTATAAAAACAGCTAAAAGTGACTTTTAGCTTGGTAGAAAGCACTGAGATACTTCTGAGGTGCCATCAGGAGCTAAAATGACTTTTAATAGCCTTTAAAACCAGACTTGGGTTTGAGCTGATGAGGTTCCTTAAGAGCAGGCAGGAGTTGGCAGCTCCCAGTCCCTGTGCCCAGCTGTTCCGAGCCCAGGTTGCCACTCACATGATGTGGTTGGATCCAAAATCAGCTCCACACTGTGGGGTCAAGGCAGAGCACTGGGGCAGGGGGTGACATCCCTCCTGGTCTCACTGCCCAGCCCAGGGTGCTGCTCCTGCTGCACAGCATCCCTCCTTTCTACCAGGCTCAAGGAGCAGAGCAGAGTGGGGACAGCAGTGCCAGCCGTGCAGTGACAGTTGGGTTTGCCACACAGCAGTGTCAGACATTTCCAAGCTGGAGCTGCCTTTGCACTCAGGGCATTTCTGCCCTGGCAAGAATGGGGTGAGTCCTGCAGGTGATAGGAAACAGGGTTGGTGCTGCTCTGGGATTTCACTGAAATGGCTGCCTGAGCACCAAAGGCAACTCTGTGCCTGTGGATTTTGACTTCCTGGGGGGGTGGCATTGCCCATGTCAGTCACTGGTGCTATATGAGATATGGCAGGAAAAGGGACTGGAGGCAGCTGCCTGCAGCCCAGCTGAGCACCCCAGGGCAGCCCCACAGGGATGGCTCCCTCCCCTCATCCCAGGGGTCATCAGGGTGCTGCATGTCATTGTCCCATGGTTGGAAACCCGTCAGTGCTCCCATCTCTGTGGCTGTTCCTGGAAGGTGCCCTGGGCTCGGAAGGTGGGTGCTCTTAGTTCTTCCCCCTTCCAGGAGGGCTCTGCTGGCCATGGCACGTGGCTGAGCTGGGGAGGACACCAGCATGGGTCTGTGAGGTGACACAGTGATGCTCAGCAAGGAAGGAAGGGACCAGGATGGTGCTGGGCACTTACACATTCAAACATGGCCAGTCTGGAGCTCTCAAAGCACCAAGCTGCCTTTTAATTAGGTTTGTGCCACAGGACAACCTGGAAAGCTTTAATTAAGCAGAAGATCATGTGTTGTGACATTGCTGGCTCTTCCCTTCCTTCTCTGCAGGCAATGGGGTGAGGAGCAAGGCTGTGTGGGGAGCCCCAGCCCCGCTGTCTCTGATGCTGCCCTGGCCTCCCCAGCCCCAGCCACACACAAAAGTGTTTGGGACTTTCTGGCTCTGCCACTGGATTTTAAGTGAATTCCCACTTATCCTCACCCTAGAGCCTTTCACCAGGCTTTGCTGGGAAAGGCTAAATCCTCACTCCCTTGTGCATCCACTTGTGTTTGCTTGTCCTCCTTGTCCTGGTGGGGAAACTGAGGCAGGAAACTGGGTGTCTGCTTTGCGTGGATGTTGAGTGGGATGGGTTCAAAGCTGCCCTTGGAGCTCTGGGCTTGGATTTGCTGTGTACAGCAAGTAACTGGGGAGGAACTGAGCTGTCTGCTGCGAGTCCTGGGTGAGGGCCCCTGTGGTGGGGTGGGGTGTGCCCAGCCTGAGGGGCTGGGTTTGGGGGCAGATGGTTTGCTCCTTTCTCGGACACTGCTGATTCACGGACATGGCATTCTGCCTGTGTGCCTTATTTTCTCAAGAAGTTGAGGGCTTATAAAATGGAGATGAGAATACTACTGGGCCTTTATTTTGGGAGGAAAAGAGCATTGTCCCACCATGATCCCAGCATTCCCAAGGCCTTGGCTTGCTGCTGTGGCTCTGAAGGAAGGAGCTTTGCAGGGCTATGGGCAGGGCACGGGGACACCCTCCATTCCAAGCCCTGCTCCCTCAGGGATGATGAGCAGGGAGGGCACTGCAGACAGTGGCCCAGGATAGTCAGCTCTGGCATAGGGAGGCAGCCACTTGCCCACACTTTCAACCTGATTCCTCCTGCTAGGCTGGTGCATCCTGTCACTGCTCAGCTCCTGCCTCCCTCCCCGCCAATCTTGTCTGCAGGACAGGCTTGGCCTTGGTTTGTCACCAGGACCTCACACCAGTGTGCCAACACTGCCCTGGCATGGAGAGGGCTGGAAGACCAAGCATGGTGCTGGCAACATGCACAAACTGGTGACTGTTTGGGGGAAAATCTGCTGCTGGGCTGCCTGTGCTTGCACCAGGGCAGGGACCGACTGGGTCTGTGCCAAGCCCAGGCATAGAGATGATCTGCAAAGAATGGAGGGCTGTCTGCTCTGGAGCAGTGAAATCCTGTGTGCTGCTTGCTTTCCAGCTTGGGGAACGGGATTGTCTGTGCCTGCACCCTTGTCCCTGACACCTCTACCAGGGCAGCACTTGTTCTGAGGATATCTCCTTTCCCAAAGCCCCTTTGCCACTCCTTCATCCCAGGAACCTTTACCATCCCTTTGCCATTGATATGGAAGGTGCAGAGGATATCAGCCCCAAATCTACAGGTGGGAGATGCTTTTCCTCCCAGGGTCCCAGAGGCTGCCAGGATCCATTGGATACAGCAGATGTGCAGGTGCCAGGTCCCAAGGCCATGAGGAGCAGCGAGCGCAGCATTCCCCGGGCACCAGCCAAATGCCGTTGGGAACCTTTGGAACAGCTTTGATGAGCACATAAGCTGCAGGATCATGTTTTATAGAGGAAGTTGCAGCTCTTTATTAGCTCACTCTGAATCATCAGATAATGAGTTTTGGGGCACACCACGTGGGCATTCAATAAATTAGGCAGGCACCAAGGCACAATTAGAGGAAGCGTGTTGGGATGGAGGAGAGGTGGGACAAGTAATATTAATAATTGCTCTCCCCTGTCGACCCTTTCATCCACGAATGGCAGAAGGTTTTGTAAACAGTAATTAATAGGGCCTCCCAACCTTCACTGGAAGTTGCTCAGGGTAATTATATCACCACAATCTCAACCTGGAACCTCAAGTGCAGAGAGCAGGTCAGAGTCACTGCTCTCTCCAGTGGCTTTGGGGCAAGGTCAGTGTTTTCAGCCTGCTCTGGCTTCCGGTCAGAGAGAGCCAAAATCTAGAGAAGAGGAGGGAGATCTTCCTTCCATCACAGAATCATCAAGGTTGGAAAAGACCTGTGGGATCATCGAGTCCAACCTGTGACCCATCACCATCTCATCATCCAGACCATGGCACTGAGTGCCATGTCCAGTCGTTTCTTGACCACCTCCAGGGATGGGGACTCCCCCATTCCAATGCCTGACCACACTTTCCATGAAGAAATTGTTCCTGATGTCCATCCTGTGATCTTTGCAGACTGAGGGGATCCACAGCAAGGAAGAGATGGCTGTGCCATGGCTGGACCTGGTGAAGGTCTCTGGGGTCAAGCCTGGTGGTGCAGCACATCCCTGACCACCTCCATTTGTTGGCACAAAGATGGGGATTTTCTAGGAGAGTAGGGATGTGGCCATAGACATTTTTTCCCAGAGAGAGGAGAGGATCATTTTCATCTCCCTGCCTGGCATGCCTGGGTTTGAAGCTCTGAGAGACTCTGAGCTCAGCAGTGTTTGGTCTCATTCCTGCACTCTCACAGCAGCCCCACATCCTGGCTCTTGGCTTCCTCACCCCAGCTCTGCCTGTGCTGCAGCACCAGCAGCTCCCACATGGTCTCTGAATTTTCCTCAGACAGGGCCTGACTGGGGACTTTGCTCTTCTGGTCACGGGACAACAACTCACAGAGCAGGGTTTGGGGTTGGGCACTCGGCAGTATTTCAGACCAAGTGTCTGGGACAACGTCTAGAGCAAGGGTCATCCTCTGGAATGCAGTCATGTACTTCTCTCAAGTCTATGCTCCTTCACACATGGATGAAGAGCACTACTGGTGTCTGGTGGAATGGGAAAATTCAGCAGCAATCTGCCCAGGGAGGACAGAGTGCATGGTCAGCCGACGTGACATCTGATGGGGTGGCAGCAGGACAGTGCCCCTGTCCACTCTCAGCTTCCTCAGCCAAACCCTTTCACCTCTGAGCTGTTGTGAAGAATTTAAGCCTTGGCTAAATCATCAGGTGCAGAGGAGATCTATCCCAGTGTCCCCACCCTTAGCAGCACCCACAAGTGACAGCACGTTCGGATGCAGTGACCACAGTCCTGGAATACAGGATGGGTGCCCATGGAAGAACCCTCTTGCCAGACCCCATTACTCCTGCCATCCCAGACCCTGCAGGATGAACCACTCACCCATCTCTATGTTTCCTGGGGTGCCATAAGCTCCACGCAGGCTCCTGCATGTCACCAGTGGTGTCACCACATCTGATGCCATCAACAGGGACCACCTGGACCAGGAGGCAGAGCCCAGCCATGCTCAGGGGCCATCAAGGTGCTGGTGATGATCACAGCAGCATCATCCATGGCCACGTCCCTGTGGCTTGGAGAGGCTCCAAGGGGAGGTGGGAATGTGCAGCTGTCTGACTCAGCCACCGGCTCTGGAGCAGGAGGAGGGTGTGGGATGACTCAGGAGATGCTGTTTGTGTGGGGGCAGCTGGGAAGCGGTGAGTAGGCAAAGCCAGGCAGGAGCTGCAAGCCCGAGTCAGAGGCAGCCGGAAAGACCCAGAGATGAGACATTGTTTGTTGTGGGATAGCTCTCCCATCCTCCATCCTGTGCTACTTCAGCCCTCCTTCCCCTTTGTCCTCACTGCAAAGCACTTTGGCGGGGAAAACGTTGCAGGTAAGGACAGGTCACTTTGACTTTTGTGAGGTGACAGTGGCCAGAGATGGCTCCTGCCCACAGTGGGCAGCCCTGACACCTGCATCAGCATTTCCTACAAGCTGGCTGCATTGGATGTGTTGGCAGACTAGTTTTCCTGCCTGAGCTGGGGCTCCTCATGCTCACCCCTTGGTCCTCTGGGTCTGGAGAGGCTCTGATGGCTGCATATCACCAGGCTTCCTCTCCTGCCAGGATCTGCAAACCCCAGCACTGACCCTGGAGGAGCCAGGTGGACCTAATCCATCCCAGCCTGTCTCTCCCTGCTCCACAGACAACCTGGCAATGTTTTCCTGCTGAAGCATCCCCTGGACTGGAATGCTCCTTCCTTGGAGGTCTCATGGTATTGGATGCACAGAACTCAAAGAGCTTCAAAGCACTAAGAAACCGGCAGGTACCAACCCCTCCTGCACTTCCCGGCTGGGACTGGGTCACTGGAAAATACCAATAACCTCTGCCCACCGCCACCAGCCTTCAACACATGCCATCATCTCCCTTCTTTCTCAGTCCTCTTATCCATGACACCAGCCTGGCCCCATTACTTGTGCACCCCACTCCCTGCTCCTTGGTTGAATGCCACAGTGAAGACAAGTCTCAACCCAAATCCTTTCAGCATCTGCCCAGCCTTGTCCTGCTCACCAGCTCATCATTCTCTGAAAGCCACGATGGGGCCAGCTTGGAGCACCATATTGGGCAAAATGTGACTCTCGTATGTGTCAGTGCCAGACCAGAAGCTTTGGCTACTTTGCCCCAGGGTTGTGTTGGTCCCAGCGCTGTGGACTGGACAGGTGGTGGACACAAGGATGGAGGGCAGGCCATGAACCCAGGATCATGGGATAGGCCAGAAGATGACCCAGGGCTCCTCCGTGCTGCCACATGCTGTCACACTGGGAGTAACAACTGTGGGGTGCCTGGGACTGCAGTGCCTGAGAACTCCCCAGCAGTTCTCCCCACAGCCCCATAGGGACACTGGGATTAACAATGCTGCCACATGGATCAAGGGAGGTGTTGTGTTGCTCCCAGGGAGTGTTGGACCAAGCAAACAACATCTTCAGCAAGACCTGATCCCCAAATGTTGGTTACATGGAAGAACCTGACGCTTGCCTGCACTGCCTTTGCTTGGACGGAGCTTCCCACAGGGCAGGGATTGCCTGGCTGGGCAGGACTTTCAGCAGGATGCCCTGGGGCAAATCCTGCCCAGTCCTTGCAGCGTAACTCACCTTCTGAGCCTGGCAGATCATCTTCCTCACCACCTCCTTGATGTGTGCTTGCCCCTCGATGGGTGGCTGCATGTAGACGGTGGCACGGGTGACCCCGCGGTAGGCAACAGTCTCAGGCCAGCCCAGGTCCAGCTGTGGGATGGAGCGGTCGGACCTCTGGGGCCAGTACTCCAGGGAGGGGGCCACGTCCTGTTCATCCCCTTGGCTGTTCCGATCGCCTTCGCTGCCCCCTGTGCTGCTGCCGTGGCGTGGGATGTACTCGGAGCCGGGGTCGTATGTTTCCAGCGTGTCCAGGATCTTCTTCAGCTCCAGCTCGGAGAGGAAGTCCCTGATGTTCTCCCTCTTCAGGACCTCGTAGAAGGCATCGCGGCCACGGGAGGCCAGTGCCTCCAGGGCCAGGCGTTGCTCCTCGCTGTAGAAGAACTCGGGCTTGGACTCGCTGGACCTCCAGTTGACGTGGCTGTCGTCCAGGCACTGCACCTGGGAGAAAGCCATGGTCACCACACGTGCTGGTCCTCTCTCTGAAGGGACCTCTGTGCCCCCAGCGAGCGCTGGATGTTGGCAATAAATAAGGAATTAATTATTTTCCAGTCTTTAAACACACAGTTTACTTTGCTTCGCCCTCCCTGCCTCAACGGGCAGCTTGGGAATGGCTCCACTCCCTTTTCCAGCGGTTCCTGCCACGCCGGAGCTCTTCTCCACCGGGGAGGAGGATTTGGTTTCTGGCTTGCTCCCGGCTCCACTGGGTGAGAGGGCTCCAGGCAGGATAAACACGGAGCTTCCCACGGCCGGGGCTGTGTGATGGGGCAGAGACAGCCCCAGGTGTATGTGCACCACCAGGAAGGTCCTTCACCTCCGAGTCCACTTTCTCCTCATTCTCCGCTCTCCCAAGACAGCGATAACACCGGATGAAATAAGAAGTGGAAAAAAGAAACAAAGAGAAAAGTGGCTCAATGAAGGGCAGCCAAAAGCAGGGTTTCTCGGCCGGGACGCCGTTCCTGGTTATCCCTCCTGGAGCGGCGGCTCAGCCCGTGGGTCTGGCGGCGGCGGACGCTGCTGTGCATTGCCTTGGCTGGCAGGTCGGTGGCTCGGGGCTGCTGCCAGTGCAGTGCCGGAGCCGGACAGGTAACAGCAAGAAGTGAAAAGAGGAAAAGGAAAAGAGTGATTCATCCCTCCGCCCTGCCCCACCTGCAGTCACATGTTGCCTTCACACGTTCCCTGCCCAGCCCGATTAACTCTTTCGGCTGATGTTTCCTCACGCCTGTGGCCCCGTCTGGGAGCCCCTGGGAGAGTGTGGGTGCTGGAGGGTTTGGGGAGGCTGGGGGATGCCTTTGGGTGTTTGACTTAAAAAAAAAGTCTCTGCCCTGAAATCCCTCCCTCTCCCCGTGTGCCAGCTGGTAAGTCAATATTTCCCAGGAAAACAGCTTGTCCTGTGGTTAACCCCTCCTGTGCTGGGTGGGAGCTCGGAGCCCAGCTGGGACCCCGAGGGCAGCTCTGGGACAGAGCTGCCAGAGTGGCTCAAAGCTGCACTGAGGCAGGTTTAGATGGGATAGCAGGAAGCATTTCTTTATGGAGAGGGTGGGTCAATCCTGGAACAGCCTTTTTAGAGATGTGGTCAGTGTTCCAAATCTGTCAGTATTTAACAGGCATTTACACAATGCCCTTACTTTTTTATCAGCAGTGGGACCAGATGATTGTTGTAGGGCTCTTCCAATTGAAAATATTCTGTTCTCTTCTCTTCTGTCCTGTCCTGTCCCCTCCTTTATAAGGTTTGCAGCACGGACATCGACATGGTCACATCACCAGATCAAGTTATGGCAGATTTAATTAATAACTGGGAGATGGACAAAAAACCCCACCCTGGATTCACCAGTTGGTGCTCACAAGTCAGAAATGTGGACCTTTCTCTTGGAAGCTCAGCTGAAGATGAATTTCAGGAATTGGGGTCAGATTCTTGCACCAATGCAAAAAAGGAAAGTGCCATGGGCTGTGTCTCACTCCCTGGCGCTGGGGCGGCTCAGCTGGATTTGCAGCCGGATAAATGAGGGCCCTGCTTGAGTCAGGCTCCCCAGGCAAAGCCACCTGTCTGCCCAGGTGCTTGGCCATCAAAGAGCTCCTCTCTGAGGCACAGTGGCCCTGCTCATCCCACAGTGACAAATCCTGCGTGGGGTTGTGCCCAGCCCTGGCTTGTCCTGTGCAGGAGGTGGCAGTGGGACTGGGGGACACAGGGATGTGACAGCTGTGGGCTGGGATCATAGAATAATGGAATTGTTTAGGTTGGGAAAGCTCTCTAAGATCATTGAGTCCAACCCAGCACTGCCAGGTCCAACACTAATCCATGTCCCCACGTGCCACATCTGCAGTGTAGGGGGGGAGGAAGTGTTTGGCTCCCACTGAGTATCACCTGGGGGGGCGGGTCTCAGCTGGACTTTATGAAACATTCAAGATGACTTTATGGAAAGGCTGTGCTGACCCTGCAGGGATTTCCCAGTGATGGGATGACATCTCCATGCCATGGCCTGGCCAGTGAGTGGTGCAGCAGAGACCGAGGATGCTGGAGCCAAAACTGGATGTTTTAGGTGAAATTCCGGCTCCGATGAGTGGGTGACAGCAAATGTGACAAAGCCAAGCACTGAGCCAGCACCCATGGAGGGCTCCAGGACCTCATCCGAGTTGTTGTCCCCCTTGGGTAGGTGTAGAGATGTCCTGGATTAGTGCATGGAGTGTGGGTGTGTGTGGCGTGGCTGGAGTGTGCTGTGGTTGTCCCCGCCTCAGCCACCGCCACCTGCTCTGGCTGTTTTATAGTGCCAGGAGATTTATGGGCTGATTCGTGGAGTGTGTGCACTAATGATTTATTGCATGTGGTGCAAATGCTGCATCCCATCCATCGTGTGTTGTGTTGGCTCCTGGAGCCAGCTGGTGGGGGCGGATTGGGATGACAGAGCCCCACACGTGGAGCATCACCTGATCCCTGCCTGGGGCAGAGACACCTGGATCCTCCGTCCCCAGTTCCTGAGGGATTCTTCACCCAGGTGTCTTTGCCCCACACAGTGAATTTAGCACCCGAATTTAACTCCTGTTTGCAGGGACAGGTTGCTGTGGCTGAGCAGGTTGGTCCCCACTATTCCAGGTGTCCCCAGGCTGATCCAGCTGGACAGGCAGCACCGGGCGCGGACACGGCCCCGCTCCTGAGCCAGCTCCTCCTGGCTGGAGATGGAAGCATCAATTATGAGCTCCTAATTAATTTTCCCTCCCTAGCAGAGGGCCTAAAAGAGGCAGTGGGGTACAACACTGGGCCCTGCTCCCAGCTCGGGGGCTCTGGCCACTCCACTGGGCTCGGCTCCTGCTTTCCGCAGGTGCTCCAAGACGTTTGGTGTCCAAGCTGAGCCCTGGGATGGGTATTTTGGCTGGAAAATAACACCCAGACACTACCTTGCCCTCTGGAGCATCTTCCACCCTCCAGCCACCAACCATTTGCATGGAGCCATGCACAGCGTGGGGGTTGAGAGGAGAACAGGCACGGGGAGGTGGTGGCAGCTTTACTCAGTTGCTGGGGACAGTCACCAGAGCCCTGGTGCTGACCTGACCATGGGCAAAGGTGGCCCAGGCTGGGATTTTGTGACATCCTTGGGATGTTCTGAGCATTGCCTGTGGTCTGCCCACACTGCATCGTGCTCCCATCATACCCCACACTGGTTTATGGAAAGCCTCAAGGTGTCACCAGCTGGTGTTTCAGGCAAACTTGGGGCTGAGGGCTGCACCCCACTTTGGCTGGGGGTCACCCTGCAGGAGAACCAGGATGATGCTTCCAGCAAGGATCACCTGTGCTTATCTTCGTGCTTTAGGGAGGGTGGGTGCAGACTGGAGAGCCAAGCAGTCCATCCATATTTATGCCTGACATTAATTTCCATCCATTTCAAAATTTTATGAGCATAACAATAAAAAAAAAGTGTTCAGTGTTTGTTGAGCCATAGAAATAATTGGGTGTTGATGGTCCTGGCACACTGCCATGCATATCCTGGGAGCTGCTGGAGCTGCCCATGCCCAGGAAATTGCCACAATGGTGCAGGAACCTGACTGGTCCCATGAGTGGTGATGGGCAGTGCCTGCCCTGGGGCTCTGCCACCTCCAGCTGTGGCTCCAGGTCCTGGTGGGGCTCCAGAGGTTCCCCCAAGGGCAGCTGTTGCTGGGTTAATGTGGTGGTAGATCCCACTGGTGCTGAGGTGGGAATGGGCAGTGGGAGGTGAGGGGATGCTGCTGGGATGGATCCTGCTGTGTGAAGGCTGATGGGGGAAAGAGGTGGGGGAGGCAGAGGTGGCTTTTCATGTGGGATGTGCTCCCTGCTTCTCCACCTGGATTCCTGCCAAGATCTGGGCACCATGACCATGGTGTAGGGTCAGTATCTGCTGCAGTGGGATGGGGTGTGAAGGGAGGGAGGGGGTGCAGGGCTGGCCCCCACCCTGTGAAGGGTCTTAGTATGTCATCTGCCTTTGTCCCCCAGACTCCGTGGCCTGTGTGGACGCCGAGGAGTGTGCCCGTGTCTGCGGGGCCGCCGTGGGCTGTTCCAACATCGCCTACCCCAAGCTGGTGGTCGAGCTGATGCCCAGTGGTAGGTGGGTGGGAGGGGCTGACCCCATCCCCACTGGGCTTTGCTGCACCCTGGGGCTGCTGCCGTGGCTTGGATGTTGGGGGGAACCCATGGATGGTCTGGGTGGGTTTGTGTTGGGGTGGGGAACCCATGGATGGTCTGGGTGGGTTTGTGTTGGGGTGAGGAACCCACGGGTGGTCTGGGGGGGTTTATGAGTGGGGCAGCCCATGCAGCCCCTCCAAGGGTGGCTCCAAAAGTGAGGTCAGGGAATGTGGGTAACCCTGGGGCACCAAAGTGTCCTGGCATCCCAGGGTGCAGCTGGGGGTTCCTAAACCCCATCCTTGCCCCAGGGGTGATCCCAGAGTGTGCCTGCAGAGGAACAGGCATTATCCTGGGGTTGTCTCATCCCATGCCTCCCAATTTCAGCTGCTCCCTGACACTTCCTCTCCTCCCCAGGGCTGCGGGGTCTGATGATCGCGGTGATGATGGCCGCACTCATGTCATCCCTGACCTCCATATTCAACAGCAGCAGCACCCTCTTCACCATGGACATCTGGAGGAAGCTGCGGCCGGGGGCTGGTGACCGGGAGCTGCTCCTAGTGGGCAGGTAGAGCCTGGGGGTTTCGGGGACACCAGGGGTTTCGGGGAGACTGGTGGGGCCAGTCCAGCCTGAAAAATGCCTGTGCTCAGCCTGGTTTATGCAAGGAAAACAAGCTCTTGGATTATTTTATGTATGATTGCTCTGGAAACGCAGACGGGGCGTTTGGCCGATGAGAAGCCTCTTCCGGTCGCCTCCAGCCCGTTCCCCCCGGGAAGCCACGGCCGCTCCCGGGCGATGTCACCGCGCAAAGCAAATGGGGCTGCTGCACCGGGTGGCGAAGGGCAGCGCTGCCCACACATGCCCCGGCTGCTCCCGTGGGATGGCAGGGCCAGCGGGGAGCCCGGGAAGGCGCCCGCGGTGCTGCGCTCGGGGCGGCGGAGTCAGCGCTGGGGAATGCCCGGCGCGGTGCCAGGGGGCCCGGAGCAGGCAACAACAAGGAGAGAATCTGGGACAGGGCCTGGGCTGGGCTGCACTGGGGGTGTGCGGGGGGCTGGCTGGTGCAGCGGCTGCGGGAACAGCCGTTTCTGGGCATCCTCCATCTCTGGAGGGTGGGAAAGGGCTGGACAGCGGTGCTGGGGCACGGCCGTCCCGCGTGGTCCCACATGGGGAGAAGGTCGCTTGCTTCAGGGCCTGCCTCGCCGCTCCCTGGCACCGGCTTTGCTGCCGGGGACAAGGGTGTGACAACGCAGGGCAGCTTTGCCGGGGATGGGTAATGAGTGTTTGCAAAGGGCTTGGCCCGCCCCGGGCGGAGTCGCTGCCGCGGTGCATCCCCAGTGCTTCGTTAGCGTGTCGGGTAATTAGCGCCAGCAGGACGCTGCGGACGGCGGCGACAGAGCCAACGATAAGCGCCTTGGAGAGGGAGAATAGCTGTTTAAGCTCCAAGTTTGATGTTTCTCCACCTGCCAGCATGGAGACAGGGTTATTTCTATTGGGGGACTCAACTGCCCTCCGGACCTACCAAGGTGGGGATGCCCCATCCAGACATCGGGGAATCACAGAATGGTTTTGTTGGAAGGGTCCTCAAAGATCACCTCGTTCCAATCCAGTGCGAGCACAGGGAGGAAAGGGCTTTGATCGGGGAATTGGAAAGAGCTCCCTGTTCTTGGACCTGGATGTTTGAGCTCCTGCTGTGGCCGGCGCTGCCTGGCTGGAATTCCCCGCTGGGGTTTGGTGTGTGCTCCGTGCCAAGGCAGTGGCGTGGTAGTGGGAACATCCGGTCCTTCCCAAATTCCCCCAGCCCCCTGCACCAGGCTGGGCCGGGTGCTGCTCTCCATTCCCTGCCCAGATCCCCACCCGGGGCTGCGTGTGGAGCGGGCACAGCTGCCTGGCACCCTCAGCTCCTGCCACACTCACACACTCCTGTGTTTTCCCATGGTCCTTTAGCAACAAGACCAGGTTAGACAGGGCTTGGAGCAACCTGATCTAGTGGGAAGTGTCCCTGCCCATGGCAGGGGAGTGGAATGAGATGGTCTGTAAGGTCCCTTCCCACCCAAACCATTCCATTATTCTATGATTCTCTCCTCTGTAGCTCACAATCATTCCAAACATGGGATTTCTCCTACCCTGTGGGTCAGCGTGTGCATTTGATGCTCAGGCTGGTTCCTTTTTCCCAGCACCAGGCAGCAGCAGGGGCTCCAGCTGGAGCTGCTTTCATGGCTTATTTTTTCTCTTATTTTTTCCTGCTTCTGCTTTTCGAGATGAGCAGATGGCAATGTAGGAAATTCTGAGAAGCTGTAAATAAGCTGGGCTGAACTATAAATCCTGTGGCTTTTGGGGTGGGTCCTGCCCAGGCTGGGGCCCAAAATCCGTGGACTGTCCAATGCCTCATGCTTTGGAGGAGGATGATGCTGTGGGGTGTGGCTGGGATTTGGGTGAGGATGAGGTCAGGGGGATGTTGGAGACTAACACACGCCTCTGTCACAGCCTGGCCAGGGCAGCTGAGCACGGGGCAGCTCAGCCCCTGACCCCAGTTTAACAGCTGGGTGGCTTGTCTGGACATGGGGATGCTGAGAGCAAGTCTGGCCAGAGCACTCAACACCTGCAGCTGGCAGATTTTCATAGTGAAAGTGCCCATTGCCTGGTGTTTCCCCATGGGGGGATCCAATTTAGCAGCCCCCTGGGGCTGGGCAGGGGTGTGGGGAGTGCTCACCTGCCCAGAATGGAATCAGCACAGGCATAATTAACATCTTCTGTGGCCCTGGGGATGTCACCCAGCAGTGAGTGTCCCCCCCCCGACCCACTGGGAGCCAGCTGGGAGCCTGCCCCGGGTTTTGGGGACCCACACTGCCAAGGTGATGCTGCAGGTGCAAAGAAGTGTAGGTGGGACAGGAACGTCACCTGCACCACCTCCCTGCTGCTCACAGGGTGGTCACAGTGGTGCTGGTGGCCCTCAGCGTGGTCTGGATCCCCATCCTGCAGAGCTCCAGTGGTGGCCAGCTCTATGTCTACATCCAGGCTGTCACCAGCTACCTGGCTCCTCCTGTCACCGCCGTCTTCATCCTGGCTGTCTTTTGGCCCCGAGCTAATGAGCAGGTGCATGGCTGGGGTGGCCCTGGGGACAGCTTGGGGACATGGGTGGTACCAACACCCCCCTGTCTGCCTGACCCAGCAGGGCTTGGGGAGCTGTGGGGAGGAAGGAGGAGGAAGGGAGGAGGCGATGCTGGAGGGGCTGGCAGGAGGAACTGAGCCTGGCTGGTGTTCCCTGGGGAGCTGGTGGGTGGCTGGTGTGAAAAAGAGGAGGAGGAGGAGGGAGACGCTGCCGTGCATGGCCCCCAAGTGTGGCACGGCTGATGGGGCTGCCAGGGGACATTCCCTGCAGGGGTGGGGGCCAGGGCTTGGTTGTGCCCCAACACACAGCGGCCACTCAGGCTGGCTGGTTGGAGGGAGCAGCCCTGTTTGTCCCTGCTGTGGGGTGGCCGTCCTGCTCCAGCCACCCTCCAGGGACCTTGGCTTTGCAGGGAGCTTTCTGGGGCCTGATGGCAGGGCTGGTGCTGGGACTGGCCAGGATGGGGCTGGAGCTGGCACACCCCACACCCCGCTGCGGGGTCCCTGACCAGCGGCCCTGGCTGCTCACTGACATCCACTACCTGCACTTCGCCGCGCTGCTGGCCATGGCCACGGCTGCCATCGTGGTGGGGGGCAGCCTGCTGACCCCCCCACTGCCCCCAGCCCAGGTGAGCCAGGCACCCAGACCCCCAGCTCGCCCCTACACCAGACCTCCTGTGCCAGAGATGTTGGTGTCACCCCCTACACCCCAAGCTCGGCCAGGGGGTCCCCATGGCGGGGGCTGCTCTGGGGGTGTGTTCTCAACAAATGTCACTCTGGTTTCCAGCTGAAGGATCTCACCTGGTGGACCCTCTCACCAGAGCCCCCTCAGCCTTCCATGTGTGGCACATCCCAGGGACCCTGTGATGGTGAGTGAGTCCTTGGGGGTGTCTGGCAGGGGACACAGAGCAGTCTCTGCCTGTGATGGGCAGCAGGATGGCATGGATGCCCCCTGTCTCATTTCTCTAGGGCTGTGCCACCTGCCAGGGGGTGGCTGGTCCCCAGGGCGCTCTGTCCCCCACAGTCACATTTCTGTGCCAGGTTCCTGTTCAGCCAGCCTGGACATCCAGCAGCCATCCAAGGCCATGGGACCCCCAGCTGTGGCCCTCAAGGACACCACAGAGTGCCCGTTCTGGGCCCGTGTGTGTGGCATCAATGCTGTTGTCTTGATGTGTGTCAATATTTTCTGTTATGCCTATTTTGCCTAGTGCCCAGCCAGCCCCTGGAGAGGGGCAAAGCTGCTGGGAGGCATAAAAAATGAGGATTTGGTGGTAGTTTTTATTTGGGTCATATGTTTAAATCCAGCAGTGCAGTGAGCTGGGTGTTCTCAGCACTGCAGACCCTGAGTGCATATTCAGGGGATGTGAGGTGTGAGGGGCATTTGTGGGGGCAACAAGTCCCTGGGAAGAGTTTGGGACAGGAATTGGGGTGGGGAAATGGGGGCTGCAGGGGGAGTAAAACCTCAACAAAGCAGCAGGTGCCCCAGTTCAGCAATAGGACCAGCTTGGCAGTGGTGGGAAAGAGCAGTCACACTTGAGGGTGTCACCAAAACACATTTTACTAGCTCTAAATAAAAAATACTATAAAGAAGCCACAATTTGCAGCTGTGAACAGCATCCATAGGACTGAATCTCCCTGGATCAGCCTTCCCTGGCACCCTGAGTCCTGGCATCCCTCCATGGAGTTATGGAGCCCAGCTGCATCGTGGCTGCCTGCAGCCCTCCCTGGAGCTGGGGCTTCACTCACACGCTCTGGAGAGGAACCAAGGTTTGGGGCACATGTGCTCTCCCACTGCTGCTGCCACCACACTGGATCACGTCTCTGGAGAAGTTTTTATGGCCATGGTACAACACTCTGCACTCCTTCCCTGGGGAGCAGCAGCACTGCCAGCCCAATGCCTGGGCTGGGGCCATGGAGGTGTTGGGGGCAGGGGAGCAGGGGGAGCCACAGGTGATGATTCAGAGTGGCAGCTCCATCCCCCTGGATGGGGATCACCCCAGCCTGGCCTCTGCCCCCAGCACAGCCCACACAGCACCAGGATCTGGCAGGGGGACACACAGTCTGTGTGGGCACAGTGGGTGGGTGGGGGGTGCTGGGTGGGTCCTGCCCGCGGGGTGGGGCTTCACTTGCGGAGGGGGTGGACGTAATTCCGAGGGAAGAAGCCGACCCGGCCATAGATCTTCCCCTGCCACCAGTTGGGATCAGGGCAGTCCAGGACCTCGATGATGTCCCCACGGAGGAAGGGCAGCTGGGAGCCCTCGCAGCCAGAGAAGTCAAACTGGGCTTGCACGAATCGAGGTCTCCCCACCTGGAGGGAAATTGAGGGGGTTGGCAGGGGGAGAGGCGTCCCCATTCAGCAGCTCCCCTGCACCAGGTGGCACTGTTTGGGTCCTCAGTGTGATGGGGACACTGTGCCACTGCAGGATGAGAACCAGCCTTGGGAGGCCTTGGAGTGACTTCTTTGAGGGGAGAGACAGAAGGGAGAGTGGAATGCTGGGGATGGCCCCCAGTGCAGGGAAGAGCCTGGGGTGTGGGGAAGAGCATGGGAGCTCCCTGGGGTGCAGGATAAAGCCTGGGGTGCAGGGAAACATCCTGGGATGCAGCCACAGCCTGGGGTGCAGGGTAGGGCCAGGCATGCAGAGGAGCACCCTGGGGTGCAAGGAAACACCCTGAGGTGCAGGGCAGAATCTGGGATAGAAAAGCACTTTGGCGTGCAAAGGAGCACCCCAGGGAGACCCAAGACAGGTGCTAGGGGGTCCCCTGCCCTTTGGAGGCAGCTGGCACTCCTCTCCTTCCCAGGTCCTTCCCAGGCCCTCCTGGGTGCCAAGCCTTGCCCATCCCAGCTCCCAAGGTCCAGTTTTGCCATCTCTGCAACCACCACCCCAGGGTTTGGCCTTACTGGAGTTTGCCCCAGGCTGGCTGTGCCCTGTCCTAAGCTGGTCAGGCTCTGCCACCTGCCCTGGGCAGCATCCCTGGCCTGAGGGATGGTGTGTGCCCAGGGCAAGCTGCCTTGCCCTGCCCTGCCCTGCTGAGCTGCTCCAGGGGGCTTTTCCTTCCTGCAGCACTGCCTGTCTTGGGCTGCTGCAGCCTCTGCTCCAGGGCGCCTCGAGCTGAGGGCCAAGTGCCAACTGGGCACCTGGGAAGTCCCTATCTCCCTCTGTGGGGATGCTGAGCCTCGAGGGGACTCACCCAGGGGTTTGGGACCAGCCATGACATCACTCCACTCCCCAGCTCTGCATGTCCCCATGGCCCCACCCATGGCTGTACCTCCTGGGTCTGGTCCTTGTCCCGGAGGAAGATCTGCTGCTCTTTGGCAATCGTGGTTGTCCTGTAGAAATCCACCAGCTCGTTCAGGGAATTGAACTTTTCCTCCCAGAGGAAATACTTGCCGTTCCTCTCCCTGAGCACCTTGAAGTGCTGGACGTGCTTCCCGTAGCTGTGGAAGGAGGATGGATGTTATTCCAGCCTTGGCAGCACCCAGACCCCCTTCTGGAAAGGTAGGAAAAGCCTGGAGGTTCTGAGTAGGTTGGGATGAGCCCAGGGGTCTCATTATACCCATCCTGTCATGGTGGGGGTGACTGGGGTTACTCCTGGTCCTAGAACAAGGAGCTGCAGCTGAAACCTGCTACAACTCATCCCACAGGGAGCTGAAGTTCAGTCCCAGCCCTGGCACAGTGGGATGCCTGTGGGCTCAGGGCTGGCAGTGTGCCAGCCATGTGTTGGGCAGGTGGCTTTGGCCAGGGCCACATCTGAGGAATGTGTGGTGAGAGCTGCAGTCCCAGCTCAGCACATACTGGGAGGAGGCTGAAACCTCCCAGGGACCCCCAAACTGCGGGAGGATGGGACAGGCCAGGATTGCCCTCGCAGCCACCCATGCTGGCACCCCTTAGTGTGTTCCTGGGGGTGCCAGGTTGGGGTGCCTGCACTGCAGGGACCTGCCTCTGCCAGGGCCCCAGGCAGGGGCAGGACCTGCCACGCTGGTGACGCACAGCAGAACGTAGCTCCCTTTCATTATGGGCAAGAACCTCCTGAAAGGTTTAATTAGGGATTAGCAGTGTGAGAAAGCGCCAGGCTGGCCTGGGCCGGCTCCTGCTCTCCCAGTTGGGGCAGGGAAGGGGCAGCAATGGGATGAGATACCCGGGGATAGGCTCTGCCCTGGCTGCCAGTGCCAAAGTCATGGGGATGCTGCAGCCCTTCATCACTGGGGATGCTCTGGGCAGCTCATTCCCCCAGGCCATGGCCCCTGGGCTGTGCTTGAAGGTTGTCCCTGTCACCCACAGGGCTCTCTGGCGGGGCAGCGGTGCAGGGAGCAGGAAGCATTGGGGATGGAGGCAGAGCTCGAGGATATGGAGGAGAGGAAGGCGAGGATGGAAAGAAAAGCTCTGTGCAAGGCGGTGCCTGGATGCGCTGGGGACGTGGCTCCGCAGCTGTGGTGGCCGGGGCAGGGCAGGGCACTCCCCCCTTCCCCAGCACTGTGACAGGGAACCCACACAAGGGTGGCCCGATGCCTCAGTTCCCAAACCGGGGGCTGCAGGGACCCCCACCCACCCTGCCACGTGTGCCATGGCCACTCACTTGACGGAGATGGAGAACTCCCCTGGGGCGCTCTCGCTGTCGCGGATCAGGAAGGCTCCCGGGTGATCGCGCTTGAGCAGCTGCTGCTCTGCCAGATGCCGGGAGATCCTGCCCGCGTACCACCTGGATGGGCACCGGGCTGAGCCACACGGGCAGCCCTGGACACCGGGGGACACCCCAGTGCCACATCCCCACCGCGCCGGATGAGGCAGCGGGGTCTCCACAGGGCTGCACACAGGGCTGGGATGGGACACCCCCCCATCCCTCCCCAGCAATTTCTCCCTTCCCCTCCCGATTATTTGCGGGGGCCACCCCAAGGTGCTGTGGGTACAATTTCTCGCTCCCCTCCCTTTCTGTCCCCTTCCCTCCCTTCCCCTCCCCTCCCCGATTATTTGTGGGGGGCACCCCAGGGTGCTGTGGGTGCAGACGTGTTCCCACCTGCAGGATGAGCTGACAGCCGCAACCGCATCCTGTCACCTGCCTTGTCACACCACGTGCCTTGCCCCCTCCTTGCTGCCTATCCCCTCCTCCATGTCCCTTGGCCTCTCATGGGAACAGCCCTTCCAGGTGTAGTGCAGAAAACCCTCCATGCTAGGATGAAACCCTCCATGCTAGGACGAAACCCTCCATGCTAGGATGAAACCCTCCATGCCAAGATAAACCCCTCCCAGCCAGGATAAAACTTTCCTTCCTGCAGTGGTGGCAGGTGCCAAAATGAGATGGAGGAACAGAGCGCCCCTCTCCCATCCCTGCCAAGGCTGTGTCCGGGCATTTTAGACCCCCAGGCCATGGGGACCCTCTGCTACCTGTTAAAATTGCCCCGGGAATGATCAGCCATGCACAGGGCATGTCTCAGAGCCCTTCAGTGCTGCGTGGAGAGGCTGCATCTCACCCATCCCTCCGGACAGGCAGCAGGATGTGCCCCAGAGGCTGCCTCCAGCCCACGAGTTTGTTCTGGCATTTAAATGTGATTTGCCAGGGGCTAATGATACATAAAACACAGGTTCAATCAGGGATGGATTACAGTGGGCTTTAATAACACGGTAATAGGATTGTGTCTAATACAGTTGTAATCCCATAACGCTTTGTTGTTCCCCAATTATCATTTATTTAGTGGTGTGAGGGTTGGATTTCGGTGTGCTGGGGGTATGTGGGTGTTCTGCTGCCTCCTGTCCCCTTGGGCTGTGGTGGCAATGGCAGACTGACCAGGCAGGCAGACCCCATCTCTCTGACTCAGTTTCCCCACGTGTGGGACTCCCCTGACTCCTGACAGACCTTTGGGAATTGGGATGCACCTCTGGGATGGCTGCCTGGGAGGTGGGTGCCCGAGTCCCCCTGCTCCACACTGTGGGGTGGCACTTACGGGTGAGGCTTGACCTTGATGTAGTTCTTGGGGACGAAGCCCTCACAGCCAAACAGCTCAGCCTTGTACCAGTTCTGGTCATCTTCCATGTTGAGGATCTAAGGTGGGAGAGGAGTAGGGAAGCATTATCCTGGCTGCCCCTTCTCTGGGAGAAGGGCCCCCATTGCTGCCTCAGACCCCCCATCACCCACCAAAACCTGGGGAAAGGGGGCTCTGCCAACAGTGACAGGGTCTGAGGGGGTTTGGGGACACCTGTGCAGAGCTGGATGCTCCCCCCAGTCCTCCCTGGCTCACCACAGGTGCCAACAGCTGGAGGGTGCCCAGTGTTGTCCCAAACCCCCAAACATGGAAGAGGGTGAACTCTGTCCCTGGAGTAGCCAGGACATCAGCCAAGCCCCCATGTCCCCCAGGGTGGTGGCAGTGGGAGGAAGTGCCCCGGTGTGAGCAGGGTGCTGACACCCACTTCTGTGTGACACCATTTTCCAGCCTCCCACGCAGGGGCCCGGGGCTGGCACAGCTGTGCAAACAGGATCTGAAACCCTGGGCCACAGTCTGGGGCCACGGGGAAAACACGCCAGGATCGAGGGTGGGCATGGCGGGTTTGGGGCCCCTGGTTACAGCCAGGCCATGCCCTCGCCCCTCCTGGGGCTGGCTGGGCTCCTGGGGGGCTATAGGGTGCCAGGGGTCTGTGAGGAGCTGCTGGCATTGCAGTGTCAGCCCTGTGGAGAGGACAGCAGGGCAGGGAGTGGGTGCAGCTCCCCAGTGGTGTTCTGAGCCCCCCGGAATTGGGATTTCCAGGTGGCATCCAAGACCCTGTCCTGATGCCAGTGCTGGATCCCTGCAGCCCCCACTGCCTCTGTGGGGTAGCAAAAACATGTTCCAGCCCTGGAGGGGGACACTGATGGCCCAGGAGGCCACAGCTGGGATGTCCCTCTCTGGAGATGTGCCCGGTGGCACAGACAAGCAGCACCCACTGCTGGGAATTCTCTGCACCCCAAAATCCTCAAGGTTGGCTCCTTATACCCCAAAGAAAGCCCCAAAGAGGCAACAAAAGGGCTGGTGTCACCCTGTGCCACGGGCCCACTCTGCCCCCCAGAGCAACAACACCCAATCCACCCATGGCTGGTGACCCCCCCACTCTGGGTACCTTCAGGGTGTCCCCTTTCTGGAAGGGCAGCTCATCCTTCTCTGTCGTCTGGAAGTTGTACAGAGCCACCGACTCCATGGCTGCCAGCGGGTGGGCTGGAGGGTCCCAGGGGCTGCCTGGGCTCAGCACCCCGCGGGGCTCTGGCTCCGGGCTGGGCACACGACACAGCAGAACCGGCGGGCAGGAAACCGCACTGATGTCACGCGCTGCCGGAGCACCACGAGGTGCTGCTGGTGGGTACAGCTGCCCAGGTGTGCTGGGACAGGAGGAGGAGAGCTGTGACAGCCCACCTGGGTGCCAGGGGATCCATCTGCCACAGGATCCTGGCAGCAGGATCCGGCATTGCCTCTGTGGTGGGTGGTGGGCGGTGGAAGAGATTTGGATGGAAACAGGGTGGTGATGGGCAGGATGCAGGTTGAGGATGTTGGGAAGCGTGTTTGGAGAGCCTGGGCAGGCTGGCAGTGCTGATGGGGGAGTCTCTGATGTCTTACAAAGGCTGAGCTGCCCAAAGGCAGCTTGGGGGAATGGTTGTTTGAGAAGACAAAACCTCAGGGAGGGTGGGAATGGCGGAGGTGGAGGGAGGTGGGTGGATGCACACACCTGGTTTCTTTGGAATTCAGGTCGAACACTCTGTGTCCCAGCTCTGAACATTCAGATCTCAGCACAACTGATATGGGCTTTTTGGGTTGTGTCCCCTTGGGGGTTGAATTTTTTCCAGCTTTTCTTTTGCAGGGTTAGGGGATAAAAATCCCTTTGAGAATAAAAAAACGACTTCCTGCAGCTCCTGTGGGCGTCAGGCACTGAGTGTGCAGGGCCTGCACTCCGGGTATGATTCCCAGTGGGAAGGTCTCCCATACTGTGCAGCCTTCTGTGTGTGGGCTGGGGCATGAAGTGTGTGGAAAATCTGCCAGACACTGACTGGCTTTGCTGGGAGGAATTAAACCAGGGACAGCTGCAGCTCAGGCCCTGCCCATGGATTTGGGCATTTTCCAGTGAGGAGCAGGATGCCATTGCCATCTGCCCGGGGTGGGATGAGCCATGGTTCTTGCAGGGCCACCTGGAGGACATGGGCTGGGTGATGGACCTCCTCCAGACCTCAGTCCTGCTTCCCAACTGCATCTGAGAAGCAAACCCTGTATAAGACCCCACTGAGGCCATTTTCAGGTTCTTGTGCTCATGGAAAGAGGAGAGGGATGTGTAGGGTGGCCCTGGGTGTCCCCACACTCAGTAAGGCTCCAGTCCCCAGTGGTTATTCCTGGGATCTGCTGGTCCCAGGGGAAGTGGAGATACTGGGAATGCCAGGAAGGTCAGGGAGGCCGTGGGAAGAGACTCCATATGTGCTTGCCTGTCATGTGGAGGATGGGACTCAGTGAATCCCCATGTTCCAGCAAGACCCAGGGGATGGGAATGCAGCAGGAACAGATCCAGAGGATGCGAATGCAACAGGAACAGATCCAGAGGATGGGAATGCAGCAGGAACAGACCCAGGGGATGGGAATGCAGCAGGAAGGTGGCGCTCTTGGGATGAGCTTCCCCTGCCCTCCGGCAGCCTTGGCAAGGATGGAGCTGGATATTCCCTGGGGAAACCAGCCCAGCAGAGCTCCTGCTCCATCCCTGCTGTGGTCAAGGGCCTGATCCTGTCCCTGTGCCCATCAGCCCTGATAGAGAACCATAGGGCAGTGGGGGGGGGGGGGGGGAGATGTTTGGGCACTGGGAGGGTCAGTGTGGGAGGAACCTGCAGCCCAGTGAGAGGGTTGTCAGAGTGACAACTCCTGTGCCAATGGGTGGACAGTGGGAGCAGTTTGGGGCTCAGCTTCCTGAGGCTGGGAGCAGGGAGGTTTGAGGGGCACCCAGAGGTGCCTGGGCTGGAGCCACGTGCCGTGCCACACTGTCTGGGAGCGGGGCACAGGACAGGGAGTCACAGAGGGGTCCCCAGGCCTTGGCACAATGCTGGACTCAGGACCGGAGCAGGATGGGATCGTGCCAGCAGATGGCAGCAGATCCCAGAGGGACACTGGGGAGAGGTGACACTGGGGAGAGCGCCACCTGCCCCCCTACTCCTGCTCCAAGGAAGCAGGCAGCCCCTTTGTCACCTCTGTCCTGACACCTCCTACATCACAGCCCCTCCCCGACCCTCTCCCCTCGCTCCGATCCTTCCTGCTTCCCCCGCCGTGGTCCCTGTGCGGGGTCCGATCCCTTCTGCTCACCGGTGTCCGTCGTGGCTCCTGTCCCTGCCTGAGCAGGTGTGGTCACTGTGGGGGTGACAGCAGCACCTGCCCCCCAGCAGTGAGCTGGGCTGGTGCCAGGACAGTCTGCAGCCCCTTTTCTGGGCAGGGCTGGTGCCAGGGCAGTCTGTAGCCCCTTTTCTGGGCTGGGAGTGAAACACTCTTGTGTTCAGCTGTTTTCTGGGTGCCCCATCCCAACTTTGCCACAGTGCAGGACAGGGTTCCCAGATCCCAGGAGGGCAGCAGTGCCCAGTGAGGTGGCTGGTGCCTGTGCAGCATCTGCTGCCTCCAAGGAACCCCTCTAGGGAACCTTTTGTCCTGGTACTGCAAAACATGACGTGCCTGTCACATCCTGTCCTCCAGCTGCTTCATTCCCTGGGAAAACCCTTCTGCCTGCTCATGAGCAGCCCCAGATCTGTCCCAGACCTCGGGAGAAGCCTGGATCCCGGAGATGCCCAGCTGCCAGGCATGAGGCTGTGCTGCAGAGTCCTGCAGGCTCTGACTGGGAGCCAACAGCTGACTAACCACCGGCCTGAGACATCCAAGAAACATCCAAACTACCTTTTTGGGGGTTTTCCACCATTTTCCCTCCTGTGCCTTGTCAAGCAGCCATATTTTGTGTGGCATACCCTGGGAAGAGCCTGTCCCTGCAGTGCCAGCCGTGAGCTGGTGCCTGGCAGGGTGGGATCCTGAGGGGTCTGTGCCCCAATCTCTGTGCCCTGCATGTCCCCAGTGTTCAGAGGGACCCAGGAGGGTCCTGGCATTGGTTGGGTGCCCAAGCCTGCAGCCTGGAGCAAGGTGCTGAGCAGCAGCCCAGACTGCAAGGAGATCCCAAGGGATCACATGGATGTGCCATGGATCACCTGAGGGCACACAGAGGTGGGTGGGAGCCCCCCTTGCCCTGGGTTTGACCACCAGCCCAGGCTGCCTCTCCCTCCATGCAGGGGGAATTCCATGACCCCAGGGACAGGCAGAGGAGGGTCTGGGGGCTCTGGCATCACCCTTTCCTGGCTGCTCTGGGCACTGGGAGCTGCCTGGAGCTCTTGCTGAGTCCTGGGTTGCCCAATATGCCCAGCCCCTGTTTCATCAACATCCTGTGTTTACCTGGCTGCAAAATCCCCACATGGGAGGGAGGAAGAGGAGGGAGGGGAGCCTCTTCCCCTTCCTCTGGTGGCCTGGGGAGCTTTGGTATGGAGCCACCCCGGGCTCCATGGCTTCTCCCTGGCTGGTGTCCCTGTGGCTCCACACTGTGCCTCAGCCCTTGGCACTGCCAGGGCAGGATGGGAGAGCAGGAGGTGCCTCAAGCCTGGCTTTGCCTCCTGAGGGGCTCTGAGCTGGGCCTGGATAGTGCAGGGCGGGCCAAGGTGAGCTGGTTTGTTCTGCAGCCCCCCAGAGTGTATGGGGGCTTTGCCCTGGGCAGTGAGCAGGGAGAGGGGCAGTCCTGCCCCATCCCACAGCATTGTGCCAGGGGTTGGGAATGCAGCACAGCCTGGATTTAAGCCCATGCCCTTAAATCCAGACACACAGGGCAGCAGAGATGCCACTCACCGTAGCTGCCTGTGTGCCTGGGGGCAGACCAGCCCTGGCCATGGGGATCCGGATGCCTCTCCATGGGATCCGGATGCCTCTTGTGGAAGTGGGTGCCCCACTGAGGCCCCACAAGGAGAGGAAACAACATTCTGGGCTAGAGAATGCCACGTCAGCGCCTGTAAACAGGATTTCAGAGTCAGCACTTTCCCCCTGGAGCAGAGGCCATGCCGGTAACTCCCGAGTGTCACATCCTCTGCGTGGCCCTATTTCTCTGCAAAGCTCAGCCCACACCGAGGGACTTGTGTCACCATTTACACCCCGGTGCAACTCAGCACAGAGGATCAGCCCCCTCTGAAACTCATCATCCCAGAGGACCTGTAGGAAAACAGGAGGGACAGCCAGCAGAGCCAGGGGCAGTTGGCCACACTTGGCCCAGTGTGGCAGTGAGAGGCTCCTGAAGGTGCTGGTGGCCTCCAGATATGGAACTGTATCTTCTTGGGGTCAACATGGGTGGCTGGAGCTGGTTATAAGGGTGTTTGGGCTGGAAAGTCAGAGCAGGTCCTGCTTGTTCATGGGATAGGTAGGATGGAAAGTGGGACTGTGCTGTCATGGTGGTGGGAACTCACTTTCAGCACCTGGGCCTGAGGATGGATCTGGAAAAAGACTGGAAATCATGAAATCTCAGGTGTGGAATTCAACCCCAGACCTCCAGGAAAGGGTCTGTGAGGGGGCAGGTCATCCCAAACAGCCTCCTCAAGTGGGATGCAGCCTTGGAGGGTGACTGGGATCAAACTCCTGGGAAAGGGCCAAATGGTGTTTTGGTGAGGAGGGAGAGCCCAGACAGAGCAGCCCTGAGGAACAAACACTGGGTGCTTCCTGTGAGGCTCCCAGAGCTCAGTTTGGGGCTGATGGGCATGAGCAGTGCTGGTGCCTGGCTCTGGGGACAGGCACTGCCTCTAGTTTTGTCCAGGACATGACTGGGATGGGAACCCACCAGTGGTGAGATGAAGTCACAGAGGTGTAAACAATTAATGGTTAATCATCAGGCCCAGCACCAGCTGAAGGGTACTGACCTCCCTGGGCCCTATAAAAGGAGATGAAGGCCACAAGCTGGGCTTGGGCTGGTGAGGAGGGAATGTTGTGTTGTGGGGCTCTGTCTTGGAGAGGCTTCTGGGATCCTGCTGTTCCCTAGGATGGTTCCCCTTGGCATCCTGGCACACCAGCAGCAGAAGGTGGGCTGTCCCTCTGTACTGTGTCCTCCCTCCAGCTGGCTGTGCCTTCCCTGTGTGTGACCTGGAGAGGTTGGACCTGTTTGGATCTGCCTGGATCAGGTACTTGGTGTTCAGTTGTGTGCCCCATGGCTGTGATGTGCTGCTCCTTGGCTCTGTCCTGGGACTTTGCTGTGGCTCTGACACACCTGGGGGTAACTCTGGGACCTGCTGGGTGCCCTTGTCCAGGTCAGGCTCTGCTTTAAGCTGTGTG
Source organism: Sakesphorus luctuosus (assembly GCA_013396695.1). Lineage (NCBI taxonomy): Eukaryota > Metazoa > Chordata > Aves > Passeriformes > Thamnophilidae > Sakesphorus > Sakesphorus luctuosus. Next base: position 486,075 of record VWZD01000661.1, read on the forward strand.
AGGAATGTTTTTATGAACCCTGTTCTGGAAATATCTGATGGAGGTTTCTGGGAGGACTAACTGCTATAAAATTTGGCCTTCATCTTCATCCTGGGTGTTGGGCTGCCTGTGTGGGCTCTGGGGAAGGCAAGACCCCCATACCAGAATTTCCTGAGTGGACTGCTGCTGCAGCATGGATGGGAGTGTGGAATTCTCTGCCATCTCTTGTGACACCATTCCCACAGAAGCCCTTCCCAGACAGCTGAGGATGGGAAAACCCACTATGCTTTGTGCTGTGAGCACAGCAGGGAGGGGGAGAGGGTCCCATCACAGCTTTCATTTGCACTGTGGAGAATTCAGAAGGGTCCCTTTAACTGGAAGCTCCAAAGAAGCTGGGCAGGGAGGCGTGGGATTTGGGTGTGGAGGCTGTTTGCTGCCAGTGTTTGCCATGGGAGAAGGCTCCTCGCCCTCGGCACGGGGTGGCAGGAGAAACCACCCATGGGCAGGGGAGCTCCACAGCTCCCACGGGGCTTGTTCCAGGGGAACTCTGAGTTTGGTCACATCCAGACACAGCCTGGTGCCTGAACAGATTCTGAGAATCTCCCCCTCAACAACAGCATCTGTTATTTTTCTAGGGTTTGAAAGGAAAAGCCCAGCTGAGAAGCCTGTGCTGTGTGTAGGTGAAGGGACTGCGCTGGCACTGCTGACTCACCAGGGGACTGCCATCCCCCAGGACAGAAAATGCAGGGGAATTGGGAATGGTTGCTGGCAGAGTGTGCCTGAGCTCTCCACCAGAGAAGCAGTCAAATTTCAGTTCCTCCTCAGGGCTGGCTTGTTAACAAAGCAGTTATTAATAACCAATTAAGCCAGAGCTCACGTCATGCCTTCCTCTGGAAGTGTGGCAAGAGCAGCCACGGTTCCTCCTTTGGCATGTACCCCACCCTGCTGCTTTGGGGCAGATTTGGGCAGGTGTCCCTTTGCTGCAGGGCTGCTTGGTGAGGGGACATGCCCAGGTGACACTTCCCAGGGCTGTAGGGGACCACCAGTGCAGGGGTGCCTTGGGATGTGGCTGAGCTCCTGGTGGTGAGGGAGAGGAGCCTGGGAATTTGGGCAGTCTTGGGGACAGCCTGAGAGCCAATGGTCAGAGGGAGGGGACTCCTTTGCTGGCCACTTCCTAAGGCTGAGGATGTGTGTGATGCCACATCCCGGCCACGCTGGCCATGCACCAGGAGGAGGGAGGCAGGGCCTGGAGCAGCGCCCACCGGGATAATGCCCGGAGTGCCGGATGCACCCCAGAGAATCCAGGCACTGTGCTCCTCCTGAGACTGCCTATTCAGGGCAGACACAGGGAAGACAAGAGGGAGGAAGCGGAGGGAAGATGGAGCACTGAAGCCCTCTGTGTCTGGCTGGGGACGGATGCAGGTGCAGCTGTGGGTTCCCCAGATGTTCCACACTGCTCTTTCCTGCAGGGAAACTCCGGAGTGCCCCTGGCTCTGCTTTCACTGAGATTCGTCCCACAGTGTCCAGTGCCGCCGTTTTCCCTGTAGAGCCGGGCCTTGCAAAGGCAGGTCCGTGTGGATTCTCTGCGGTCTGATGCAGGGCTGGGCTGTTCCTCATCGCTGTGACCTCTCTCCCCTCCTCAGCTGATTGTCTGCAGGAAACGTTTAGCAATTATGTAGCTGTGAAGACTCTGCCCAGCCTGTCATTCCACAGGGTCTGGAATGAGCAAACAGCCTCAAAGGTTACGTGGAGGAATCCACACTCGTGGCCTTGCCTGTCCCAGCCCACACGGTGCTGCTTTGGAAAACCAAGCTGAGCGAAGCTGCTGCTTGGGTGGCACAGCACTCTCATGCCACCTTTTGCCTGTGCAAAGCAAGAGGAAAGAGTGAGCTCAGATTTTTTGGGAGGCCACAATAAAACCGGTGGGTTCCTCTCTGGGCTTGTGTTGGGTTGTGATTTCTGACACATCAGCTGTGGAAATCCAGGGTAATTTCACTGATACCTGAGTAAATGTGCCTGGGATGTGGCCTGTGTTAAAGGAACACTGCCCAGGGATTTGCTCTGAGATGTGTGTTCTTGCTTTCTGCTCCCTTAGCTATAGCTCCATGCAGCACCCCTAGGAGGCAATTCTTCATCTGAAGTGAAAAGCCAAGGCACTGCTTTCTCTTCAAATGTTCCTGTAGAGCTGTAAAGAGCATTTGTTTCAGTGGAAGAGTTTGAGATCCCCAGGAGAATGGGGACCTGGGCCACCTCCCTGTGAGGCTGCTGGCAAAGGAACAGTGTGGCTCCAGCAGGGCTCGTGGGTTGAGTGGTGTAAGGCACTAACATTAGCACAGGTAATAAAACCCTTCCCACGGAGGTGTGGGGATGGTGCACACATATAGATGCACTTGCAATAGGGAGCAGAGCACAGAATGTTATATATCTGTGTTTATACACAGAGCTCCTTTCAGCAAGCATCTGAAATGCAGATTCGCCATCTTCCTTCCTCCTCTCTCTTCCTCTCTCAGGCTGAAAAAGGAACTGGCTTTGGGTTTTACTGGGTATTGGGCTTTGCTGGGGAGCTGGAGGAGTTCAGGGAACCTGTGGAGCCGCAGGGTTTAGGGTGGGCTCTGACCACCCCTGGGTGCTGAAGACTTAGGAAATGTGGCAGCTACCTCCAAGGCTCAGTGGAGGCTTAGCCTTGAGGGTGAAGAACATGTTGGTGAATGGAGAGTTTTGGGATGGAGCTTTTGGGAGAAAACCAGGACAGCCTCTTTGGGAGAGCTGAGAAAAACATCATGTGGGTGTGCTGCACTTGGCCTTTGCTCTCAGAGGTGATAAACATGAAGGTTTGAAGGTGGGAGCCGAAGTGTGGGAAGATCAGAGCATCCATCCTGCTTAAAACCAAAGGTGTCCAGTCCAGAAGCTGAACACCAGTAGTGGTTGATAGTAAGTGGTGGAGGTTACTGGGAGGATACAGTTGGAAAGGGACTTTTCACAAGGGCATGTAGTGATAAGAGATAAGGAGGAATTGTTTTAAGCTGAAAGAGGGCAGAGTTAGATCAGATATTGGGAAGGAAGCCTTTAACATAAGGGTGTAGAGGAACTGGCATAGGCTTCCCAGAGAGGTTGTTGACTCCCCATCTCAAGGAGGTGTTTCAGACCAGGCTGGATGGGGCTCTGAGTAACTTGGTCTAGTGGAAGGGAGATTGGAGCTGGTTGATCTTTAAAGCCCCTTCCAAACCCCATTCTATGATAAGTATTGAAAGGGGGGGAGCAGACACAATTCCTTGTTGTGTTCTCCTGGGATGCAGCAGCAAAGGGCTTGGACACCTCTCAAAGCAGAGCTGTGTCTGCAAGATGCATCTTGAAAGAGTCACTAATTGAGTGACAGCATCTCCAGTTTCCTGCCTTCCCCCAGGCTCTGATCTCTAGAGCAAAACAAGAGGTCCTGCCCTGCCTGGAGGGAAAACACTGGAGTGTCACGTTTCTTTCTCAAGTGCGAGCTGGAAAAGCTGATGCAGACACACTTTGAAACGGGGCTCTAAGGAAGAGCAAGGCACACAGGGTGTTTGTGTGGAAGTGCCTGTCAGTTTTCATTAGAGGGTCAGTTGGTGGCTTTTTGGAGGAAACCATCTGCAGGGCACAGCCCTTCCTGTCCAAGTGGGGGAGATCCTGCTGAGTGCAAAGCACTTCTCAGCTGAGCTGCGCAAGTGGCACAAACTCTCCTTCCGGCCCACTGGTGACAGATGTGGGGTTTTCATGACATCAGGCAGTTTGGGCTTCTTTGTCTTTCACCCTCCTGGTTTTGGTTAATCAGCTTTTACATTTTATCAAAGGCCACTTTCAGTATTGCTAAAATTTACTGTGGCTGTCCCATGGTTTGCACCCTCTGCCCCCACAACCTGCTCTGAGTGATGTGCAAGCACAAAAGAGGCTTCTTGAGGGACAGAGGGAACTTGCTGTCTGTAGCAACTTGCTCTGCTGTTATTTTTGATTGAGGTTGCTGTGGTTTGTGCCCCAGAAGACACTGGGCTGTGCACAGGCAGTTTCCAGCAGGGCTGGTATTTGCCTCTTGCCTCCTCTGATCAGAGATGTTTGATTTCTAAAGATCAGAAGGGAACAGGTTTATTTGACTTCCTCTAATGTTGGCAGGGTCAGGGAGCAATCCTGTACTTCTCCATCTCAGTCCATAAGAATGTGGAAGCTCGTAGGAGTATTAATTACAGCCAATTAGAACCTGCCCGACCAGGTAAGATGCTCAAATGGCTCCTGAGACCTGCTGTTGTTAAGATGGACGTTTTTCCTTAACTAAGGAAACCTTCTGGTTCTGAGGAGCTCAAAGAAGGGCTGATGCATGGAACAGCTTGGTCAGAGAGTGTTAGGATTGAAATTCTTGCCTGCAGTGCTGTGCAGTTTGTTTGCTTTGTGGAGTTCTGATGGCTTGTCATGAATCTCTTCCAGCCCAGCTGGTGAATTTTTTAATCTGCTTGTTGATCCCACAGGGACCATGTATTTAGAGCTCTGCACTGTTTTTAAGGGTTTTTATGTTATGAAAATTCCTGGGAAATCCTGCTGAGGATGAGATGCTCTTTGTGATGGGGCAGCAGAGACACATTTGGAGTCACAACCATGAAGGCAAATATGAAAGTTTCAAGGCTTTGTGAGCCTGGGAATGGAGGAAGTTCCTTGCAGAAGTGGGAATCAGAAACCTAGAAATAGGGCCAAGTAATTAAGGACTGGCTGGGTGCTGTGCAAACACAAACCAAATGGACAGCCCTTAGTTTTCATCTGTCCAACTACCAGCTTTTCAGCTGGGATAATCAGTGATGGGCATCCAGAGATGTGGCAGCACTGCTCCAAAGTGTTGGTATAGAAGACTGAGCCCAGAATACCTGCAGCTTCCAGTACTGGGTCTACTTTGGGGGTCCCAGCTTTGCCTCTGTGTCTGAGAGCACTGCTATGAAATTTAAGCTAGAAGTGGCTGTGCAGCTCAGCTCCCAGGGGTGAGCACCACAACTGGGCTGCAGTAATGCTGCTTTCAGTCTTGGTCCCCCTGGTTGACCCCAGGGAGGTGGTGGATGAATCACTGCACCTGCCTCCTGTGGGCAAGGAGGTGATTTTCTGGATTTTTGTGCTTAAGTGTGGAACTCCTAGAGCTGGAGTGTACCATGTCCTGGCTGCCTGGTTATAGGTACACATCACTTCCCACCCACCCCTCTGGGAGTGTACAAAGTCTTTTGCCACCTTCTCCATCCAGATAGAACCAACCAAAATTCCTGTCCCACCAGGAGGAGACCCAAATTCCAGAGGCTGAACCCCATAGGGTGGTTTCCCCTCAAGAAACAGCTGGGAGGAGTGAGGGTAATCCCTGCCACGTGAGATCCTTGTGCAACAACACAGGTCATCCTGCAGTTTGGCTGTTATTGTGAAGCCTCTATCACTCTGAGGATGGGCCTGGGGCAAAAAGGAAGTCTGACTCCTTGGGTGACATTCTTTGGGTGGCTGCAGGAATGATGAGGAGGAACTCTGAGGGATATTGTCCATCAGCTCCGTCCTGGCAGGAAGTCCTCTTGTCATGGAGAAAGCCAAGAGGGATGGAACAAACTGTCCCAGCTGTAATGGAATACTTGTCCTCCAGCATGAGATTTGGTGACTCGCTTTGGGGAGCCAGATGGTGACACTAAATGAGCCCACCTTCACTGGGCCTGAGTCTGAAATGCAAAACTACCCAGATGGTCCTAATGGGTGAGTAATCCCAGCCTGGAAACAAGCAGCAAATCCAGGCTCTTCGGGTCAAATGTGCTCATTGGATCCACTAAGACAAGGAAAACACCCCCTCACCAGTCAGTGGGGCCTTGCATGGTCCCATCTCCTCCTTTCTGCTCATGTGGGTGCTCATCTGACCCTCTGGGGAGCTGGTTCAGGGAGCTGGACTGGCTGAGAAGCAACACTCCCCCCAAAAAGTGATTAGTCTTCACCACAGGTGGTATAAGCTGGTGTTGGTGGTAGGGAGGGAATGGGAAGGGGTGGTGGAGAAAGGGCAGGAACCACAACACCCTGACTTAGGTCAATTAAAACTTGTGGAATTTCACCCTGAGGCTTTAGTGGGATTTAATGTAAGCAGTGCAGCAGCCTTGGCTTCTTGCTGTGGCATGGGAGAAACTGCACCTACAGAGCAGTAAGGAGAAAGGAATGAGGGAAGGTGCCCACAGCTGAGAACGGCTCCAGCTTCTAAAGAAACACAACACTTAGTAATTACCAGAACTAAGCACATTTCCAACGTCACTGCCTCTTGCAGTGTCAGAGCACATTCATTTGGAGAAAACCAGAATGTGCTGGGCTTGCATTCCCTCTCCTCTTTTCATCAATGTGCCAGCGTGTTCAGAAAAGGTCTGTTTTGAATACCCATATTAGAGGTGTATTAATTTTGAACTTGTCAAAAGGAACATTTGCATTGGAAACAGTTCTACAAGTTTGGCTGCATCATAAATGAAACGAAACCCCTCCCGCTCTGTTCTGATTCAACCTGGGCCAGTTCCAGCTGAACTCACTGGGCTCTGCTCTCCCTCACTCAGCACCTTTCTGATTTCTCCCTGTTAACTACATTTATTTAAAGATGTTGGAAGAAACCAGGCTAGAAATGATGAGACCTCAAGTGTTATTTTTGTTCTCCTTGCCTTGTAGATGAATCCTGTAAACGTGGTAGGGCTGCAGACCCCGTGGATCCATGTGTCTAATTGAAGCAGACAAGACTGTAACTCAGACTTTGCATATTTCAATGAAATATTCATGAATCCAGGAGGGAATAACCCGGGGTGAACAACATCAAGTTGTATAATCTGAATATATCCTCTATCACTGTCAGCAATGTGCAGACAGCTTAGAAAATTCTGAGGAGGGTCTGTGCTTGTTGAGAAACATCTCGCTGCATTGGCTCTAAGGACAATAATGATTGTGTTTGCCCAGACTATCTAATTAGCAGAGTTTCCCAAATTGGGCATTTAAAGACTTAAGTCCCCATTTCCCCCATGTGGAAGCATGTGGCTTCCCAGGAAGGCTGAGCCACTCCAGCTCCCACTGGAGTTGGTGTGAGTGGAGGGTGCCCAACCTCCCAAAACATGAGGCAGGTTCTTCTTGGGCTATTTAATACAGACTAAAGTGCTGAACATTAAGCACACCTTCATTAGATGCTGCTCATTTCTATTTTTGAATTGATTGCTCTCAAGACCTGTAGGTGAGGAGTGGGAGGGAAGAACAGTAATGGAGCAAAATGACTGTGATTTAGAGATCACATTGCACCCAGCCAGAGCTGTGCATCAGGATAATGAGATTCAGCCCTGTTTGCTTACAAGCACTGGAGACAGAAGCAGCAAATGTGATCCACCAAACCAGCTCTCAGGAAATGAGAAACAATAGAGCGAGGAAATCAAATTTCAAACTGCAGGGATATATTTATCAAGTTTTCCTCGGGATTTTTGCAGAGCTTTTGGGCGTTCTCTGTGCAGCATTTCCCCGGTGTTTTTTCGGGCAGCTGCCATATGGCTGGGGGATTAGATCACTGTAAAGCACCGCCGTTTGTGACCTATTTGTTAATGCGGGGCTGGGGTCAGCGCCGAGGGACCAACGCGCTGGGCATCGCTGGGTGCTTTTCAAGTGCAGTTCCTGTTGTCACTCACACGGTGGCCAGACATTTGGAACAAACTCATTAGCTAATTAGTGGTGTGCTCAGCCCCTCGTAGTCGCTGTGTGGGCGATATTCCCATTATGGCTGTGGAGCAGGCCCTGCTGTGGCTTCCTGGCAGCTGCTGTTCCCCAGGTTAGTTGAGGGGGCAGCGGGAGCTGGGCAGAGCTGGGGGAGGATGTGCCTTCCTCATCTTCACTGGGGCAGCCTCTTGCATGCCAGACATCCCCTTGCAGCACTGCTCCTTAGTCTCCTGCTCCTTAGTCTGCTATTCCTTGCCGTGCAACAGCCTCCCTGCTCCCACCCACAGGGTTCACTGCCACCATCTTCTCTCTGGTGACCAGTGGCAGCATCTGAGGGAACGACATGAAACCATGTCAGGGGAGGTTTAAGCAGGATATTAGGAGAAGATTCTTCACCCAGAGGGTGGCTGGGCACTGAATGGGCTCTCCAGGGCAGTGATCTCAAGCCTGACAGGTCTCAAGGAGCATTTGGATAATGTTCCCAGGAACATGGTGGGATTCATAGAATCTCAGAATGATTTGGGTTGGAAGGGATCTCAAAGACCATCTTGTTCCAACTCCCCTCCCATGGGCAGGGACACCTTCCACTATCCCAGGTTGCTCCAAGCCCCATCCAGCGTGGCCTTGGGCACTTACAGAGATGGGGCAGCCACAGCTTCTCTGGGCAACCTGGTCTAGTGAAAGGTGTCCCTCCTGATTTTTGGTTGTCCTGTGCGGGGCCAGGAGTTGGACTTGATGATCCTTGTGGGTCACTTGCACCTCTGGATATTCTGTGATCTGCGTTTTCCCAGTGGATTGCTGTGCTGGTTATCAGGTTGGTGCCATGGCAATTGGCACCTGGCACTGAACTCCTCCTGCAAATCATGGCCTTGAACTCTGGTTCTGTCAACGCAGCTGAAACTTTGTGGGCTGGGAAGGATTTGAGAGTGGCTTGGGTCAATATCCAAGGTGTGGTACAGCTCCCTCCAAAGTGGGAAGTTCCTACACCAGCTCCTGGTTTTAAAATCACAGGACAAATGCAGTGACCTGTTGTTAATACAAAGCAAGGGCCACAGATCCACTGCCATGAGTCCTTTCTCTCAGGGGCCACCAGAAAGGACCATCCCTTTACAGCCTGGAAAAATCTCTGCGGGTGCAGCTGTGCCACTCTGGTATCTGCCTAGTGTAGCAGGAATCTAGAGAATAATAATAAAAAAAAGGTGTAATTTTACTTGGCCAGCTTGTTTTGCTCACACTGAGTGGCCTGATCTGGTTGATAGAAAATGGTTTGCTGGTAGAGGTGTGCCAGCTGCAGGAGCTCTTTTTACCCCGGGTTTGCTGATTCACACACTGTAGACAAAGACCAGGGATGGAGCTGGGAACGGTCAGGAAGCTGCCCTCTGCTTCAGAGAGCTGTCTGCCCAGACCTGGAAGCAAGACAGGCAGGAGAGAAGGCAGCAGGAGCAATCTTGTTCTTCCCATTTTATTTTAACTAAGAGCTTTCTTCTCCTTCTTTAGAGCTGTCAGCACCTGATCATTAGGATTAATGAATGTGCACAGAAACATTGGGTTTCCATTGCTGCTCTTTCCTTCTAAAGAAGAAAAGGGGGAAGTATTCTTTCAGCTCCTGCTGATAGCATCAGATGTGTGCTGATCCCTTATATTTTTCACCCAGAATTTAATTCTGCCTACCTCTCCTAGCTCAAGGTTAAGAGCTAAGCCAGCATCACAGCTCGCTGCAGAAGGTTTGGAGCTCTCAGCTCCCAGATGGTGTTCAAGGCATTGGAACTCGCAGCATTTCTAAACAAGTTGCTTTTACTGCAGCTCACTCCCTGTTTCACTGCAGTCCCCGTTCTTCTGAATTTAAACCTCAAATCCATGGCAGATTTGATACTGACTCCATGGGAGAAAGGGCTGGGCTGTAAGTGGTGGCTGCCCCATCCCTGGAAGTGCTCAAGGCCAAGTTGGATGGGGCTTGGAGCAACCTGCTCCAGTGGAAGGTGTCCCTGCCCATGGCAAGATTGGAACAAGATGAACTTTATGGTCTCTTCCAACCCAAACCATTCTGGGATTCAGCGGTTTGCAGTGCTCAGCCTGACCTTCCTTTCCCTTTAAAGCAATACCTCAAAAACTGGATTCTGCCCCACCTTTCCATTGTTTTGTTATGCTTTAGCAAGGCAGGACTCCTCAGGAATTTGGGTTTTAAATAACCAGCAGCACTGCCCAAAGCCAGCTGTGATCCCAACAGAGCCAGCTCCTCCCCTGCCCTTCCCAACCCCGACCGTGTCCCGAGCAGGAACGTGTCCCGTTTCCTGGAATTGTCTCGCAGCTTTACGATGGGAACAAATTTATTCCGGGAGCATTACAATGGATCTGCTGAGCTGCTCCAGCTCGCGGTGCCGGACACAGGTTTAGTCATTATCCCTGGAGGGGAAGGACGTGTGCTCCGACCCACCCGGACCGTCCGACTCCTCCCGCTGCGTTTGTCCCTCCGTGTCCCCACCGAGCTCCTCGTCATTGCCCGAGTGGGCACTCAAGAGCTCTGTCCCTGATCCCTAAAGTGTCCCTTGATCCATAAATGGGGTTATTTTGTAGTGATGTCTTTGGTAGCAAGTGGAAAGTGCGTAACTGTGCTGTGTGAGGCAATGGGAACTGCGCCAGGGGAGGCTCAGGTTGGATACAAGGAGGAATTTCTTCATGGGAAAGGTGATTAAATCTTGGATTGGGATGCCCAGGGAGGTGGTGGAGTCACCTGGAGGTGTTTAAGGAAAGATGGGACATGGCACTCGGTGCTCTGGTCTGGTTGACAAGGTAGGGATTGGTCATGGGTTGGACTCGGTGATCTTGGTGGTCCTTTCTAACCAATAATTGAGTCCATGATCTGCTCCAGGGGCTGCCAGCCCATGTCGGACCCTGATTGTTGCCTTTGGAACCTGCTTCCCCTGGGAGAGGGGGGCTCCCCAGGCCTTCTCCTTCCATCGGGGGCAGCCATGAACCCCTCTAAAGTGTTCCCTGATCCATAAAAGTGGTTATTTTGTAGTCATAGTTGCTATTTTTCCATTATTTGACCCTGTTTTAGGGAGAATCCAAAGCCCTTAAGCCCAGGGAGCCCTGAGAGGCCTCCCCAAGCCTTCCTCCATCAGGGATCTCCTTTGAAGTGTTCCCTGATCCAAAAATGTGATTATTTTGTACTGTTAGATGGTATTTTTCCATTATTTGACCCTGCTCTTTGGGGGATCCCTAGCCCTGAAATCCAGGGAGCCCTGAGGGGGTCTGTGAGCAGAGAGGGGCTCCCCAAGCCTCCTTCCCTCAGGGGCGACCATGGACCTTCTCCCGGGGCTGTGCCCGGCGGGAGAGCCCACCCTGCTCTCTGAGGATGCGAGGGGCCCTGAGTGAGGGGGGAGGGAGGGAAGGAAGGAGAGAAGGAAAGAGAGAGGGAGGGAGAGAAGGAAAGAGGGACGGAAGGAAGGAGGAAAGGAGAGAGGGAAGGAGGACAGGAGGGAGGGAAAGAGAGAAGGAAGGAGGACAGGAGGGAGGGAGGGAAGCACGAAAGGAAGGAGGGAAGGAGAGAAGGCAAGGCGGACAGCAGGAAAGGANCATCCCCGGCGGGCCGCGGGCCGGGCGCGGGAACGGCCCCTGGGGGTCCCCGCGGCCTTTGTTGTCGCCGGTGGGTGGGTGGCGGTGGCGGGGCCGGCTCCCCTCTGGCCGGGGCCGGGCCTGGCTCGGGGTGGGGCCGGGGGGCTCTCGGCGGGGCCCCGGCCCGGCCACGTGCGCCTCCATCGAGGGGGGGTGCGGGGTTGTTTTATTCTAATCTCAGTAAAATCGCCTTTTGGGAGGTGTGTAATAGTGCTTTTAATAATTTTAAAGGTCTGTTTTATATAGAGGGGTGGACTAGATGGTCTCCGGAGGTGCTTTCCAACCCTAGCGATTCTGTGATGTATCTATATCCATATATATATATATATTCAATTTTTTTCTTTACCTGCAGTACCTGTGGTGCCACAGATTGGGGTTGGGTAGTCAGCGAGCTGTGTGATATTGAGCGTTATTGCTGTGAAATGTATTGAACAGTAAATAATTATCCCAGGCTGCCCGCTATGGAAGGTCCCTATTTTAAAGCCCTAAGGCTTTAATGCAAATATTAAAATGTTTTTAAAGCCACAAGGCTTTAACATTGGTAGCGTTTGGTCTCAGTTTTATGGGTGTGTTCCCTCCCCCTTCGCAAGTGTGGTATCGTCACTGATCTCAAAAGCCAAGTGAGATTTAAAATTTACAGCAATTGGACACATTTCTTGTTCTGATCTACTGAGAAAACACCCTGAATTGTCCACATGCACATCCATTTGCAACAGGAGGCCTGAAGACCAGTTCAGTTTGTGAAGGTGTTGCAGATGTTCTGGGCTGTGGGGTCTGACTTTGAGAGTTCCAAATGTAAATCAGGCCATGAGATTAAGTTTTATTATTCTCTCCACTGAAATACATGTTTGATGGTAATACAGAACTCTTGCATAATTCCAGTGTGTTGCTGTGTTTTGTGAGACACAAGGTCATAGGAAATTGTATTGTTGGGATGTAGAATGTGGGATGTTACGGGGATTTTTGATTAGAAATATAAATATATTGTAATGATATCGTTAGCAAAATGCAGCCTGTTTAGGAATTGCCTCTAAATATGTTTGTCTTGGCTGATTCTCAGCTTTGTTATTTTTGAACAAACTCAAATATAGTGTTTTATTGGGGAAGAATCAAAACTTTTGATAAATTTTCCTTTATAAACTCGAAGTAATGGTAAACCAGCTTGACAGAATTTCGGAGCTAATCTTGCCTATATTAAATATTTAACTTTGTTATCGAAATTTATCAAGTCCAAATGACCCGTGAGTGCATTCCTGAAGGCAGAGTGTGATAAGGCTGAACTGATTGTGGGTTCCACTGGAGGAAGTTTGACTTGGGGGTGCTGAGTGGAACTTCCTCCTTGCCATGAAGTGACTCTGCGACATCTTGAGTGTTCTCAGGCACTGCAGCTTCACTTTTCCATTCCACTTTTCCACTGTACTGAGGAGTGAAAATTCATATCAGCCTTTAAGTAATGAAATCACTGTGATCTCAGCACTGTCTGGAACTACCTGAAGGGAAGTTCTGGCCAGGTGGGGGTTGGTCTCTTCTCCCAGGCACTCAGCAATAGGACAAGGGGGCACGGGCTCAAGCTCTGCCAGGGGAGGTTTAGGTTGGATATCAGAAAGAAATTCTTTGCAGAGAGAGTGCTGAGGGATTGGAATGGGCTGCCCAGAGAGGGGGTGGATTCCCCATCCCTGGAGATTTTTAAATGCAGATTGGCCATGGCACTGAGTGCCATGATCTGGTAAAGGGACTGGAGTTGACCCAAGGGTTGGACTTGATGATCTCAGAGGTCTTTTCCAACCCAATCCATTCTGTGATTCTATGGATGTGGCACTGAGTGAGAATCCACCATGTCTTGATCCAACCCTACTGTGATCACCAGCCCACACTCTGTGCCCTGGGCTGGTGATCACAGTAGGGTTGGATCAAGGGTTGGACTTGCTGATCTCGGAGGTCTTTTCCAACCCAACCCATTTTACGATTCTATGAAATGTAATGCCACAGGATTATCATGGAATGGTTTGGGTTGGAAGGGGCATTAAAGCCCATCCAGTCCCACCCCCTTCCACGGGCAGGGACACCTCCCACCAGCCCAGGGTGCTCCAAGCCCTGTCCAACCTGGTCTTGGACACTCCCAGGGATGGGGCAGCCACAGCTTCTCTGGGTACCTGTGCCAGGGCCTGCCCACCCTCACTGGGAAGGATTTCTTCCTGATATCCCATTAAATGCTGCCATCTATCCATGTGAAGCCATTCCCCCTTGTCCCCTCACACCATGCTCTTGGGAATTGTCTCTCTCCATCTTTCTCCATTTTTCCATGAACTTCTCTCTTTAGAAAAATTAATTGACCTGTTCCCTCTGTAGGAGCTGGGTAGTGTTGGGCAGTATTTGGGCTGAAAAAGTCCTGTCTGTGAATTCCCTGGCTGTCAAATGGCCTGGCTGGTGATGCTCATGTTGGTTTTTACCTTCATTATTCCTACAGTCACTTTTAATGAAGAGTTTGCAAACATCTTCTGATGTCCAGTATAATGCAGAGAGCAGAAGTGAATTCAGCTTGGACTGACCACATCATTATTTACATAAGTGATTAATCATGCTAATTCTGTTCCAGCTGTCAGCCATTTGATTGCTTTAAAACTCGGAGCTTTTAAGAAGCCTCAAATCTTGGATCACTTCTGGGAAATGCCAAAGGCCTAATTGGTTACTTCATAAAATGCTGATAGTCTCTCTCTCGATACAGAAATCAGTGTTTTGTTTTTGTGGTTGTTTGTTTTTTTTTTTTGAGAGAGAAATCATTAAATGATAATCAGTTTTAGGAGAAACACATTACAGAGTAGTTGGGATATTCCTGCTCGTGCTTTTCTAAGGTCTCATATGTAGGATGGGGAAATGACTATCAGCTTTGCTTGGTCTAGAAGGACACAAGTTCCTGTAATATCTTTATTTAATGATGGTGCTCAGGAAGCACCTTCGCAGTGTTGCAGTGCCACGTTTGCAGAGGGCTAAGCTGTCCCTTGGGATGGTGCTGATGGCAAATGAAACGGGCCTGGTTTGTAGGAACGCCTGGAAATGTCCTTTTCCCACTTTGCCTCGCTCTGATCCGTGCGGAGGAAATATCAGAACGTCCCAGCATCCTGCTGGCTGAAGTACTTCAAAGAACAGCAGGTTTTTGTGTGGTGCAGGAGCCTGGCTGCTCCTTAGGAAGGCAGGAGGCTCCATGGAGGAGAACAACCTGGATGCTGCCCTCTGGAATGTCATTGTGCTGGTGTGGCCCAGGCTGGGCACTGACTGGTGTGTGCTGAAAAACACATCACAGAAAGTCACTGAGTCAGTTTAGGTGGCTGGTACAGGATTGCTTTGCTGTTCTGTGAGGGAAGGAGAATTCACAATGGTTCTGTATCGGTCACTTCAGAGACCATGAACTCCAGGATGGGTCTGGACCTCAGTGGTGGAGCCTCTCGGCGAGTGGTGCAACAGGTGGGAAGCTACAGAAAAACTGCCATTCCCTATTTATCATTTTGTAAATAACAGTTTTGTCTTTGGTTCCCAAATTTGGGGTTTCCTCGATTTTATGACAACACTCCAAACCATTGATAAAGGCAAAACAGTTGACTCATTTCTAAGGTGCGTTTTGTAGGTAACTGGAAGTTGTAGACAGTTTTTAAGGACACAGTGGCTTAAATCACCAAGCTGGAGTTCCTTCAAACTGTAGTACACTTGTTCAGTTACCACCAGAAGCTAAATGCTGGTAAATATCTAATAGTGGTGTTTGTATGAATGATTATACTAATTAGAAAATCAGTATAAAAGTGTTTTGGGTGTGTTGGTTGAGTGTGGACACTGGAGAGATTTGCAGAGTTTGGTTTGTAACTCACTATTGTGTGTCTTTACATTGAAATACAGCTTTGCATCTTTATGCCAGTGAGCTGCTTTTCTTCTGTATAGCTAATTTTTAGCTCATTTTTGGGTATTGTTACAAAAATTGAGCTTGAAGTGATCTCAGAACCACTATCCTGGGTTACATTAATTGTTAATGAGTGTGTCTCTGTGTTTCCTATCACCCAGGGCTGGTATAACATAAATGCCTCTATTGAGTGCCTTGAGCTTGTGTCCAAGGTCAGGCCTGGGCTGCTCCCAGTGCCTTGGCTTGCAAAATCCAGCTCTTCCCAGGTGGGGATTCCGGAGCTCAGCCACAAACAGGTCCCCACTGGCAGTGGGAGTGCAGCTGGTTCTGCCTCTGGGACTGGGTAAAACCAGTCTCAGCCCAGGCCTGGGTGCAGCTCAGCTTATCTGTGTTTGTGCTGCAGGTGGCTGGGTGAAGTTGTAAGGAATCTCAAACACAGTATGTTTTGTTGTCCTCATACATACGAATTGTTTTCAAGTAATAATTCTCCTTCTGCCATCAGGAGTGGGGCACCCTGAGCTGTCTGCAGTAATTAGTTGGAATTTGTGCATGAGAGCTCTGCAGTTCCTTCCACATCTCTGCTGCTCCTGCCTTTTCCTCTGTGCTGTTTTATTCATGTTGTTTGCAGTTACTGGGTCTTATGTTGCTGTGTAATAAAAACTAAATGTACAGGTCTTGAGGAGCGGGAGTGGTTTGGAGGGTGGCCCAGGCAGGAGAAGACTTTTCTCTTTCTCCTCCTCCTTTCTTGACTCATCACTGCTTGTACTTTGCACGTGTGTCCATCTGTTTTAGTGCTTATTTGAGTACCAGACCTGGTTCCTCCCTCCACTGGTTGTGTTTCCTGTGACATGGATTTGATCACCTTTAGACCCAATGTCTTGGTGGATTTTCTTTTTCAGTGGAAACTTCTCTTCCTGTCCCTTACAGTAAAATATTAATCTGTGAATCATTTGCTCCTTTATGCTCATAGTGCAGCACTCGGTGAGCAACAAATTCAGTAATAAAACTATTTTTCAAAGTTCAAAGTTGAGGTTAAAACCAGGCCAGGCACCTTACCTGGAGATGGTTTGTGTCCACCCTGCAGGAATCTGAAGGCTCCCTTGCTTTGCTTGGTTTTCAGTGTTGCAGGAATTACGGCCAGTTTTGGGGCTGTTGTTTCAGAACTGGCCCCTTAAAGATCCCTGGTGCAGTCTGAGGGTCATGGCTGAAATTCAACGGCCAGACAGTGATTTAATCTCCCTCCTGTGTAACCTCAGAGAGACTTTGCTGCCCTCCTGGAGATGTCACTTACATAATGTGATGTCTTCTAAACCCAGCCTGGGAGTTTTCATTATTTACAAGCAGAAACCCGGGCAGAGTGAGCTCCCTGCTCTGTTTGGGTCTGAGTTTTGCCACCAAGAAATGCTCCAGTACATGTTGTACTCCTGCTAGAAAAAACTGTCAGCACAGGGACAGGGCTCTAATGATGTCTGGGATGTTCTTTTACATTTTCTTCTTTATTCTCTGAAACCATATTAATTTCTAGACTTAACATCAGTTTAGTAGTTTCTGAACCTTTGCAAGGGCAATGGTCTTTTCAGAGCTTTGCTAGAACAAAGACATTTTAAGAATCTTAATAGAGAATCGTATAATCTTATTACAACTGCTCCTGTTTAAATCACTTCCTTGTACTTAAATAACAATCTGTCACCGGCTGTTTCTCGACTGTAGTTTTTGTCAGTTGCAATTTATCCCCCTCCGAGGTTTTGTTGTACCTTTCTGTACCCTGATTGTGCAACCTGAGGTTGGCAAAGCTCCTTCTTTCCAAACAGTTCTGACTCCCCTGGGACTCATTGCATGAGTGAGTTGCTCACTGGTGTAAGGGCTGTACAAACGAGACCTCTGTGGGACAAACCCCACTGAAATACCTGAGAGATCCACTCTGATATTCCTCATGGAAAGGTATTTTTAAAGGTAACTTCCCCCCCCGAGGCACAGGCACGAAAGAATCCCTCCAACAGGTTTCCTTGTGAGTAAGAATTCTGTTCCCAAGAGGTTCCTGGTGTGTGTTTCTGGCTGGGTGAGCAGGCCCCAAACAGCATCTTGGTTTTGTCATTCTCCTAATTTTTATTTATTTATTTTTCCTTTTAGTAATGAGGATTTCTTCAGCCAAATCTGTTGACCCAATTGCTGCTGAAGCTGCTTTTCTCCTGACTTTCAGCTCTGTTTGGACAGGGATGAGCCTTGTGACAACAGCAGTAAGGCAGAGATGTTTGCTCTAACCTATGAAATCAGCCAGAATTTCAGATCTTTAATTAATCCTTATCCTGCAGTTCTGTTTGGAACTGTCCTAACATGCCTGTTCTCTCCTGGATGGTCAAGCAGAATGTGCTCTGCCATGTGGGGTGTGTAAAGGAAAGCACTTCAATTATTGTTTGAAAAACTGGACTTTAATGTTTTTAATTATTCACTTAGCTAATTAATCACTGGAACACCCTCCCATTTTGTGACATCGCTGGAATGTGACTGGCAATGTCTGTTTGACCAGCAATATTCACACCCAGGGAAGACCTGGCAAATCTTTAAAATGCTTCTGCCCAGGTATTTAATTATCTGATAAAAAACTCATTCTCTAATGACCATTGGAAAGTATAAACTCACTTCTGTTCTTTTATCCAAGGAAATCTTTGCTTTCTGAGCCCATCCTGCCTTATTGCAGGGGTTTGATTGCTTCTTGTAATGTTATGGTACTTGCAGTGATTTTATTTTTCCTTTCAAGGGCTTGGAATGCTCATTACCAGTGAGAAGTGTTACTATTTTTTTGCTGTTGTTGTTGAGCAGAGTTCATTAAGTTAAACTTTGTCTACCAATTTAGAAGAGTTTCTCAGAAAGTAAAGATAATTCCTCTGTTGGAAAGATGAACAGCATAGGTGACACTGAGTACTTTCCTTCATGTGGGCCAATGCAGATGAGAAATCAATATTTAATACTGTAATTTTTGAGAATCTCAACAACTTATGTATATTTTAAAGGCAGACATTTCTACCTGCTGCTCAGAAGAACAGGAAAATTCCTTGTGTTGGGCTGTGATTGGGCAGCCCATTTTTTTATACTATTTCAGCCAAACAGCTGCTTTCTGAATATTTTACTGGTACTTGGGTGACTCCTCTGAAAGATATTTATGTTTATATGTTTACTGGTTCTCTTGGGAAGATTTAATAAGGAAGTAAAATACCAGAATGTTTATAATTGGTTTTACTTGGCTTTCAGAATTCTGAACTTCCAGAGAAGCTGAAGCATAAAAGCTTCAGTACAGCAAAATCACTTTTAAACTGGTTTATTGCAGAGAAGCACTGAGGGAGATCATCAAAGGGTTTTCAGTCTGCAAAACTGCCTAAGTGTTGTATTTAAAATTTACAAATGGCTGCCCCCTTTGTGAAACACTGAGACAGACTGAAATGTCTGGCTCCTCTTTACGTTTGACTACCTAGTGAATAATCTCCTTTTGCCCAGCCTGCTGCTTTGAGCACTCTGCAGGGTAGAACTGGCATTTTGGTGTCTCTCTGCCAACCAGCAGTGTCTGTATATTTAATTTCATCATAAAAGGAACATATGAGGCCTCTGTGGGTATTTGCATTGGCTTTAAGGGTCAGCACTTGGATGGCTGAGGATGTGCAGGATTGGGGAGTGCTCTGCTTTTGTTGGAGGCTGCTGGAATGTTGAGGTGGTGAAGAACAGTGGGAGAGTTTTCATAGAATCATGGAATGGGTTGGGTTGGAAAAGCCCTCCAAGGTCATCAAGTCCAACCCTTGGGCCAACTCCAGTCCCTTTACCAGATCATGGCACTCAGTGCCACGGCCAAGCTCAGNCTTCTCTGTTTGTAGGTTCTGTTCATTATTCTGTTTTTAATTTCCTTTGTGAGGGGTTTCCATTCTGCAGGTGATAATCTGGATCAAGCCAAGTGTGTGAGCAGGTCCTGCCCTTGGAAGGTGTGAGGGATCTGCTGATCCGGGACTGACTGACAGTCCAGGCCAAGCACAGCACCTGCTTTTTTACTGTCTCTTCAGGTGGAAATGCAGGCAACACACTTGAACATCCTG
Source organism: Sakesphorus luctuosus (assembly GCA_013396695.1). NCBI lineage: Eukaryota > Metazoa > Chordata > Aves > Passeriformes > Thamnophilidae > Sakesphorus > Sakesphorus luctuosus. The sequence continues at coordinate 505,326 of VWZD01000661.1, forward strand.
AATACAGGAATACTTTTGTTATGGATGTGCCACACAAAGTGTGTCTGGATGCTTTGGCTTATAGCCAGATTTTTAATCTTTTCTTTTTTGTGTGTATGTGTCAGCTTGGATAGTGTATATAACACTATAGTGCCTTTCCTGTCCCTGGAAATGCTGATTTTTAGTTTTATTTTAAGAAGGAATTTCTTTTTCCTACTCAGAAGAAAAATATACTTTAAAGGAGGAGGAAAGTCTGCTTGCTTTTATTTATCTTTTTTTAGTTTATGCTTTAGAGAAAGGCCTGAAATGAGCTGGCAGAGCTTTGTCTCTTGTCTCACAAATTCAAAATTTAGAAACTGAGCAAGGGAAGGGTCTTGAGGTAATTGAAGTAATAGAAGAGGAGAATTAAAACCACAAATCAGTGCCCATCAAACCTGTGAAACAGATGTGCCTTTAGATGCCACGAGGCTTATGCTGCCAGCAGGCTCAACTAGTCTTTTGTCAAAACTCCTGTTTTAATGAAATGTGGTGAATTTGGCATTTTCCCCTCTCAGGGGAACCCAGGGCAGAGAAATGAAGCCCTGCCTGCCCCTTCCCTGCTAAATGCCCCTCCCTCCATCCTATCCTCTCCTCGTGGGCTCCTATCCTCTCCTCGTGGGCTCCTACCCTGCTTTGATGGAGGTGGTTCTGGTGCCAACTCCCAGCCCAGAGGGCAGGTGAGAGGAAGAAAAGCCCTCCCTGGTTCAGCTCTGTGATTAAATATCTCTGGGAGCTTTTAATGCCATCGTGCCACACAAAACAAGAGTGTGGCCTTGTCAGAAACCAGCATCACAGTGGCAAGAAAAGACGAGTTTATTTAAAATGTAGCAGAAAGACTTAAAACGTTTGTGCTAATCTATGAGAGCTATTAAAAATTAAAAAAAAGCCTTTGAAGCCAAGCATTAAAGATTTAATAGTATTAATTGAATTAGGCCGTGGGAGTTGAGGATATGTAGACACATGTGTGAGTGTATGTGTTCTAAAACATCATCTGTGTTAAGGAAGCAAAGGTATTGAGAGCTGAATTAACTCTGCTGTGTTTATAAGGGCTACCTTAACAAAACCCTCTTTATTCTTGCAGTTAATTGCAGTAGAATCCATTAGAACTGAGAGTATAAACACAAGGGCAAGGTAATTCCAGCACTGGAAAACTGCAGTGAGGCAGAACTGACTGGCCTTGGCATACCTGGGCAAGGCAGAGCAAGCAGAGGAGTTTCCAGTTTTGTTTGTGTTATTAAGGCTGATTTATATATTTAAGGAGAAATTTCTTGTCCTTTCTCTTGTTATGAGAACAGTAATTTAATACTCTTGTACTCCATATAAAAGTTTCTTCCCATCCTTTTTCCCTGTTATATTCCCAACCACAGGTTTGGGCTTTTTTTTAGTAGCCAAACTTTCATGTTACTTCATAATTGTTTTCTCTCAAGACAGGCTGATTTTGGTAGAACTTCCCACTCTTAGGAAGAAGAAGTTTGTCCCTCCATAGCTCTGTAAATAGACAACAAAATAAAATCAGAGTCAAGTGTGTGGCTCTGTAACAATTGGAGGAGCCTGGTGTTGAGGGGGGTTTGTTGGGATTTTTTTCTTTGCAAATTAAGAACTTGGTTTAAAGCTTGATATATTTGCCCTGGTCACTGACAAGCAGGCAGAGCAATCAAAGGTTTTCCAGGTGGCTTGGCAGAGGAGGGGGATGTCCAGGGGTGGCAGTGCCAGGCAGGGTTTGATTGCTGGGAAATGCTGGTTGGGAGAGGCACCACCAACCCTGTCAGGAGAGATGACAGAATTGAGGGTGATCTTACTACATGAATTTTTCCCTCTTCAGGGAGGTGGTTGCTGACAGTGTGAGCAGGTTGTGTGAGCCCTCCTTGCTGTAGTTCCTGAATGATTCAGTGCCTTGTAGAGTATTGATGAATTCATTACTGCTCCCTGATGGATGTTAATGGGCTGGAGTTTCTTCTCTACATCTGGATTAGATGGAAAGCTCTTGAAAGAAAAGATTAGAAAATGGGGTGGGGAAGTTTTTAAGCCACTTTCATGTTCTGTTTCTAAATCTAAAGAGAGAATGTTTTTAATGAGTTGCATGAAAACAGTGGTTAGAAGAATAATCACCAGAGCAGCTCTGGGAGGTACAGCAGGACTGGGGATTTACCTGCATTTTGTTTAAATGTCCCAAACCATAACCCAAATTTCCATAATTTGGAGATGCCAGAGGTGGGTTTTGTCTTCTCCATGTGGATTCCTGCCAAGATATCCAGAGTCCTGAGGACTTGGGCAGAGCCGCTGGATGCAGAGCAGCAAAGCTGGGAGGGCATAACGTGTTTGTTCTCTGCAAGAGCTGAGTGGAAGAAAATGACCTTTAATGATGGAACAGGCACAGATGCTTTTGAGTAACGAGTCTTTGTCATCCTCTTTGAAACGAGCAAGTTGACTCCCACTCAAATAATTTCCCGTCTAAAAATCCAGAATAGATAAAAGAGTAGGTAGAATATTAGTGCTAGAGGATGGATTCAGAAAACTTGAGGAATTGTTCTGCTGACAGCTGAAAATTTCTGTATATCTGCATAGGAGAGTGTGGGATTCACTGGCATATTCAGGCCAGATTTTTTTTTCCTAATTCCCTAAAAATCAACATCATCATCGTCATCATCATCATAATAATAATAACAATAATAATAGCAAACCTTTGCATTTGTGAATATGGATAATTCTTAGTGACTGAATAAAGGAATCGTAAAGTTGAAAGTCGCATAATGAGGAAAAATCCGTATGTCAAATGTGCTGATTTCTTTTTTTAAATCTTTTAGTGATTCACCTCTATCAGAGCTGAGCTTTAGATACAGCTCAGCACCAGGAACTGGGGCAGCACACAGGGTGACCCAAGTGACTTATTCTTGTGTGATTCTGTATTCCTCAGTTCTGTTTCATGGTGAGGAGAATCCAAATCCAGGCTGCTCTGGCAGGGATGTGCCCTCTCCTCTGGGATTGCTTTTCCTGCCAAGGTGATGATCCTACATTAGACAGCTCTGATAGAAGAGGGAGAAGAGGTGGGTTTGTTTGGAAAACATTTTGGAAACTGTGTGGTATGTACAGTGTGAAAAGTCGGAAGGAATGGAGGAGTAAGAGGGAAAGCTGAACGTGTAGTGTTGCCAGGACAGAGCTAAAATCAGTGTGGAAAGGGGCAGGGCCAAGAGTTTGTGATGTTTGTTAATTTTGAAAGAGCAGAGGGCCAAACTTCCACCTTCCCTGTGGCTGTCCAGAATGGAATGAGTGCAGTCCAAGATGGTTTCCCAGAAATCTGCCCCCATGTGCAGTCCTTGCCCAGGACTGGCTGAAAGCAGGTCACAAATCCAAACCATCTTCTTGAACTTCACCACCAGTTTGAGCTTCCGAGGGGCAGCTTTGCCTGGTGAGCTGTAACTGGAGATGGCTGTTGAAATGCTGAAATGACTGGCACTTCCCTCATTTGTGATGTGATTTCAGGTAATTAGGGTGGCCTTGGGATGAATGGGTTGGGTGATCTGTGAGAAGCCCCGGCTCGCCCTGTCCCCCCAGGTCGCCCTGTCCCCCCGGCTCGCCCTGTCCCCCCGGCTCGCCCTGTCCCCTCAGCTCCCCAGGCTGTGGGAGCAGCTCATGGGGCGAGTCCATCCCCACATCTCCAGGCAGGACAGGGCTCTGCCTCCCTCAGAGCCCTGTGTGAGGTGAAGCCACATCCTCAGTTCCTCCCTGAGCCCAACTGCTGAGCAGCAAATCCTGGTGTAAAACCCTGGGGTTTGGCCAAAACATTCCTCTGGTGTGGGGCATGGACGGGTTGGGATTTATGTTTCCTGCTTTGCAACTTAATCAGACATAGAATTACAGAATGGTGTGAGTTGTAAAGGATTTTAAAGCTCATCAGTGCCACCTCTGCCATGGGCAGGGACCCTTTCCACTATCCCAGGGTGCTCCAAGCCCTGTCCAACCTGGCCTTGGACACTCCCAGGGATGGGGCAGCCACAGCTTCTCTGCCCAACCTGTGCCAGGGCCTGCCCACCCTCACAGGGCAGGATTCCTTCCTAATCTCTAATCTCAGGAGTTTAATTTCTGAGGGTTAGAGTACTCTGATGTTGTCATCAGTTGTGACAGGTGCATTAACACATTGTGTTGACTTCTCAAGATGATTGTGCAAATCTGGGAGCTGTGAGGGAAAGTGCTTGAGATTTTACGCCATGAATGGGCATTGATGAATGTAAGTAGGATATTAAATCAACCTCCATTTTCCTTTCAGGCTTGTAGTTTGTGCTGGTGAGCAGCACACTCTAAAAAACAGTGTTTTGGATGTAAGGACAGGTATGATGAAGCAAAGAGTGGTTTGGTTTGTCTCTGCATCCTGCACTGTGCCTTGAACAACCCTTTCCCTTAGAAATTCATGGTATAAAATAACAATATTAATTAGCCCCTCAGCTTTTACCAGTAATAACACAGGGAGTTAAACTGTTTTTCCCCCCAGTCTATGTCACCATGAGCATTTGCCTTTGGCCTACTGAATTGTTGATGTGGTTTTGTGTCTGTGATGTGTAGGTGGGTTGGAGAAACTGCACTTGGCGACGTTTGCCTCATAGTAACACAGAGCCAAATGAATTTAGTTAATGAAATCATTGGGTAATTAGTTGTAAGTGGCAGGTACCTTCCCAAAATACGGAGCCTGATACACGAGCACAGATCTAGATGAGTATGAATTTTAGTTCTGGAAGAAAACACTGGGGCTTAAGGAATGGAGCTGACATTTTGTGGTCTTGCAAGTTTTTTGTTTGTGTTGTTTGCAGTTCCTTCTGTGTTCAGACTGGTCTGGGAGGGCCTGAGCAGGTGCTGTCACCCCATAACAGCCTAAGTGACAAGGCTGGACTTTCCTAATTAGTAATAGATCCTAAGACACATCCTCTGGAGAGAATATTGGATATCCTCCTCCCCTCCAAAATGGAAATATTGAAGGAGGCCAGTGTCTCCCAGTATCCTTAATTCTATTGAAAATGTTGTTCACATGCACCTGGTAAACTGAATTTATTTCAGATTGTTCCCTTTCAGTCAAGGCACACATTGGTGATTCAGTTTTCTGCTCAATTTGTGAGAATAACTGACAAAATGCTTTCACTCCAGCAGGTAATTCCCAGAGAACAAATTCCTTGGGAGAGGCTGGGGAGGTATTTTCACTGCCCTGTTGGATTAATTTGCATTTAGAATTTCTGGTTCAGTGCATAATGGCTTGACCTCACACTGCTCTGTAATTCTGCAATATTCTGTTATTCACAGCACTGGCTGTGTGAAAAATAACCCTTGGTGTGCCCAAAGTGCAGGTGGCACTGGGGGTGACACTTGACCTGCCACAGAAGGAAGGTGTTATTTTTAAATAGCTGTTGTCAAAGCTTGTAATCCTAAAATTAGATCCGGGAGCAGGTCGGGTCTGGATTGTTAGTGGAGCTCTCAGGGCTCTGACAGGTCTGGCCCCTCTCTCAGCCTTTCCCACACTGTCAATAATTCCAGCTGGAAAGGCAAAGGCAGCTGTGGATGTCAAAGCAGCGGCACCTCTGCCTTGCCAGGACCCAAAATAGGGTGGCCAGGTAGTGCTGCCCTGTCCTGGTGGTGGCACTTTCCTGCTCCTCACCCCCTGTTTGTGCACTCTGATCACAGAATCACAGATGGATTGGGTTGGAAAAGATCTACGAAATCATCAAGTCCAACCCTTGATCCAACCCCACTGTGATCATCACATTAAATAATCACAAAATAACCCCTGAAAAAACCAAAAATCACGTCAAATAATCACAAAATAACCCCTGAAAAAGCAAAAAATCATGTCAGATGATCCCAAATGCTGTCTTCAAACATTTTTCTTGAACTGGGTAGAGAAATTTTCTCTTTCCCATTTTTTCCCTCTCTTCATGACTGATTCCCAGAGAACAGCTGGCTCCCCAGAGGGTCTCACTACCCTGCCTATGATATAATATCCAACTGCAACACAAACACTGTTCCCAAACCAAACAGGAAAAGGGGGAACTGTACATGGTGGTCACTTGGAGGAGAGGACTGAGGGAAGAGAAGCAGCTTGGCACAGCACATAATAAAAGCCAGCAAGTCACACACTTACTGACTCTCTGTCACTATTGCACAGCAGAGAAAACAGCAATTCATGGGAATAAAACAGTCAAATGAAGACACTGAAATTACCATCAATGCCCTTCCTCAACCTTCAAACTTATTTAGGAAATGAGTTCCAAATACAGGTTGGCAAAGGGCTTGAAGAACAGGGTTAACTGCAGAGGAAAGGTTTTATTTCCATTTTTCACAGTTTAAATGCTTGTCTTCTTCAGAGTAATTTCTGAGAAGAGGAAATGGTCTGAAATTCAAAGTTTTGGAAGCTTTCCACTCCCTTTTACAAATGAGAGAACAAGGTCAGCTTTCACAGACAGCAGGTGGCCAAATTATTTCTTTATTTAAAGAGTTAATGCTGAAAGATAATTCTCCTTTGGATTGCATATTCATGACTCCCAAGGTTGGATTCTGCAGTGATTTTACAGTCGTGTCTCAGACTCACAGAGAGTAATTCCAGTTTGAATGGACATTTAGCCATAAAAGAGATTTACTGTTTTTCTCCATAACACCTTTTCCTACAACGTGTCTCCTTAAATTACCAGTTTTTGAGCTCAATGGGGAGCTTATTCATCAGGCACTCAGCAATAGGACAAGGGGGCACAGGCTCAAATTGAAGTTGGAGAGCAGAAAACAATTCTTTGCAGAGAGAGTGCTCAGGCATTGGAATGGGCTGCCCAGAGAGGGGGTGGATTCCCCATCCCTGGAGGTTTTTAACCTGAGCTTGGCTGTGGCACTGAGTGCCATGATCTGGTAAAGGGACTGGAGTTGGCCCAAGGGTTGGACTTGATGATCTCGGAGGGCTTTTCCAACCCAATCAATTCTGTGATTCCATGGATGTGGCACTGAGTGAGAATCCACCATGTCTTGATCCAACCCTACTGTGATCACCAGCCCAGGGCACTCTGTGCCCTGGGCTGGTGATCACAGTAGGGTTGGATCAAGGGTTGACTTGATGATCTCGGAGGTCCTTCCAACCCAATCCATTCTGTGATTTTCTGATTCTAATTAAAATTTTATGCAAATGTCTGGTAAACTTCATATGTTTAATGTTAATTTTCACACCCAGTATTAAAGGCTGTTCATACATTTCTGGTCCATGCTTAGCTGGACTATGTATCTCTTTACCTTCAGGCTTATCTGGAGGGCAGATATCAGTGCAGGCAAACACTGGTTGGATTTTGCATTCCAGAGGTGTGAATGGATTCTGCTTAAAACCTTCCATAGGTGGATTTGTGTGGCTGTTCCCTTTGAACTATGTTTATTAAGGACTTTGTGGCTTGGCCCAGTGTCTGTGTTAGTCTCAGCAATTTCAAGATGTCTCCTCATCCAGATTTCATTTACTGATATCTTGTGAGAGTGAGTTGTTGAGAAGTTCAGTGGAGAGTTCCTTCTGTGGGAAGCACCACAAGAATTCAGTGTGTAGTGAAACTGTTGGAACAGGGAAAAGCAAAGGGGTGTTCCCTTCCAGGCTCCCCTTGGAAGCTTCACCTTCTTGTTTCCTTTCCTATTTAAAGATGTCAAGCTCCTTACAAACCAGAAAAAAGGACTTTGTAGGGAACAAGAGAGAAAATGAGGAAGGCTCACCTAAACTGAGCAAACTAAAACTTCCTCTTCCCCATCCCTTTAACCTTTCACAGAAATCCTCTCAAGCTCAACAGGCCTTTTTCCTGTTAGGAAGGAGCAGCAGATTTAATCAACTGGTCTTATTTTCTGCTTTCTTTGCAACTCTGCTGTTAAAAATGCAAACTCACATTTTTGCTGAAGTTGCAAGTGCATTGTCCTTCCTTGTGTTTTGTTGTGAGAAGAGAATTCACTGAGGTTTCTGGGGAAAAAAAATCTAAACTTTCTTTGTAAGTATTTGATTGTGTGTTAGAAACGGCTCCTCTGTTTTATACAGGTGGGATGTTTGGCTTTGTGATCTCCTTAATGATAAAATAGGCTGTTGTGGTGCTTCTAGACTTGGAATAATCAAAGAAAAAGCTTCCCACGTGTGGTGAGGCAGCAGGGAATGTGCAAAGCAGGTACCCAAAGGCTTGCAGGGCCCTTGGGGAGGGTCAGAGCTCCTGCCAAGGAGTTACCTGGAGTACAACCACACCTGTGGGGGAATAACAGGCCCATCAGCTTCCCACTCCTGTCACCTTGAGTGCTTTTAACAGAGTAAAATGAAGCTTAGAGTGAATTGTCTTTAGTGGGTTATGAGTAGAATAAGATTAAAACATGTCCATCAAGAAAAGGAAACAACAGACAGTAATCTGTCTCTCATTAAATGCCTTTGTTTTAATGAGTCAGAGATACGAAGGTGAGGAATCACAGCAGCGTTGATGGATTTAGAGCTATTACAGAGCAACAAGTGAAATATTTAATTCCCTGAAAGAATGAAAATTGCTCGTTTTGCTCAATCCAGTGTGTTCTCCTCTGTAATGTTTGCTCTGGGCTTGTCCTTCCAAAGCTCCACTCCAGACTTGCTCTCTGCCAGTAGCCACTTTCAGAAGCTTCCAGTTCAGAGTCCTGCCTTTCTTCCTTTGGTTTCCCCTCTGACACCAGATGCCCCTTTTCCTTTGGGGTGCAGTTGGGAAGGAATGAAAGTTCTTTGCTTTCTGGGGCTGTTTTTTGGACCTTGACAGCTTCATGTTGCTTTTAATCACCTCCCAAAGTGAGGCCAGGGTTGTATCATTCTTGCTCTTCTCACACTCTGCTGTGCAGCAAAGCTCAGGAGACTTTAAGTTGAATATTTTCACTGTGCTGTGTTGTAAAAATGGCTGGATTTGGTGCAGGAGGGAGAAAGGAGGGAGTGGTCAGAGGGTTTGGAGGTTCAGCTTGGCTTGGCATGTGGGATTGAGCCCTGGGAGTCCATGTGCCTGCTTGTGTTGTGAGGGTGATTAATCCCTCAGGGATTTATTTACATGTGGGGTATTAAAACGATTTTTCCCAAAGCTTATGAAGTTGTTCAGTAATAAAAATTCTCTTTTTTCCTTTGGTTGGGGAGATACACAGGTAAGGCACTTGCTCCTATGAGTATTGTAAAAATATTTTGGTAAGGCCTCTCATCCCTGGCCTTTAGAGAAATAAAACTCTCGTAAGACAGGAATGTTTTTTCATAGATTTACTGCGGGTTAAAAGACAGGAAATGGGGTTAGGAGTGAGTGGTTGGTTCTCACAGGGAAGGGCTGTTCCCAGCCAAGTGTCCTGCTCTTGCTGATACTCCTTTTTCCAGATTGTTCCTAAATAAGGTGGCCAAACTGAAGCAAACAAATAACATTTGACATGAGGGATGAATTAAAATTTGAATTAAAAAGAAGGATGAAAGGCTGAGACCTGCTGAGGGATAAAAGTGGCAGATGAAAAGCACAGGGAGGAGAAATGACTCTGATTTCGTGTGCAGAAGTAAGGCACAATTCCCAAAAGGCACCTGGACTTCTAGGAAGTGTTTGATAAATGGGAAATGCTGAGTTGTGATGTAAACTCGTGTTCCTTCCAAATCTGAAAAGCAAAGTGCTTGAACTGTGTGTATCCCAAGAAATGGGAGTGTGATACACACCTGGAAGGACCACAGGGATGGTTTGATTGGAGGTGCAGAGAAGCTTCTAAATAGGCTGAACTTCGGGAGATCCTCAGCTCACAAAGACATGGCCAGTTCTGTGAAACCCTGAGTGACACAAACAAGCCCAAGGTGACTTGTTCTTTCCTAAAATCCACGTCCTTGCCCACGGCTTGGGGAACAAACACTCAGGTTCCAAATGAGCTGCAGTACCTGTTTGTGCAGGGTTGTCCCTGTGCCCCTTGTTGTACCTGCTCAAGGTGACACAGCAGGCACAGGTGGCTTCCAGACAGGGGTTGGGAGAGGCCCAGTGTGCCCATTGCTGCCATCTCAGATGTCCAAGTTGCTGATAATACAAGGCAGGGGAATATGTGTGTGTCCCATGTGTTCTTTCCCATAATCTTTTGTGTTGGAGGATGTTGGCCTTGGTTAGGCTTGTTATCAGAGGTGTTTTAGCTCTCCTGGGTTTGATTTTTCGTGGTATTTACTGCTTTGCTGGTTGGCTGGCAAGCTCAGTCCTTATGGGGGGGTTGGATTCTGCTGCTCTGGGATCCACATAACCATTGGAATTGTGTTTGTGATTTGCCTGGCACTTGGATCCTCTGCTGGCTCCACTTCCGCCAGCTGAAGTAGTTCCTGCTCTTAGTTCTGTGTGACCATCCAGGTGCCCCTGGATAAGTCGTTTCAGCTTTGCCTTAACCATTATTGACAAAAAGAAATGGTTTAGGATAAGTTATGGGCTTTTAAAATTTATTTTTAATTTTTTCTTATTGTTGCCTCACCTTTTACAAGTCACATGTTACAGGGTGACCCAGGGCCAGGTGAGCCACCAGGTTTGGGCAGTGTTACCTCCTGGAGTGGAGCAGCTGCCATAGAGTGCTTGGGTAGGATCAGCATTTCCAGATGTGGAGTTTTTAATGACCAAATCTGTAAATCACAGAATCAGTTGGGTTGGAAAGACGTCCGAGATCATCAAGTCCAACCCTTGATCCAACCCCAATGTGATCGCCAGCCCAGGGCACAGAGTGCCCTGGGCTGGTAATCACAGTGCGGTTGGATCAAGACATGGTGGATTCTCACTCAGTGCCACATCCATAGAATCACAGAATCATAGAATGGATTGGGTTGGAAAAGCCCTCTGAGACCATCAAGTCCAACCCCTGGTCCAACTCCAGTCCCTTTACCAGATCATGGCACTCAGTGCCACGGCCAAGCTCAGGTTAAAAACCTCCAGGGATGGGGAATCCACCCCCTCTCTGGGCAGCCCATTCCAATCCCTGAGCACTCTCTCTGCAAAGAAGTTTTTTCTGCTCTCCAACTTCAATTTCCCCTGGCAGAGCTTGAGCCCCCCGTGCCCCCTTGTCCTATTGCTGAGTGCCTGGGAGAAGAGACCAACCCCCACCTGGCCACAACTTCCCTTCAGGCACTTCCAGACAGTGCTGAGGTCACCTCTCAGCCTCCTCTTCTCCAGGCTAAACACCCCCAGCTCCCTCAGCCTCTCCCCACAGCACTTGTGCCCCCCAAGATGCCCCTTTTTGTTCCTGTTGCCACCAGCCATCTGCCAACAGACCAACCCTGTTCTACAGCTGGTTCCAAATACTGGGGGGAACACCACTTAGTGTTGATCTCATTTGAAGTTCATCTGTTCTGCCAAAATCAATCTTAGTGGAACAAGATAAAATGCAGTGACCCATTGGACGTGTTCTGTGGTGGTTTAACTCACCCAGAGTGGTTTTCTGGGAAGGGAATGTGTCTTTCTGCTAAAAACAGTCATGCCAGAGCTGCACTGACACTGAGTTCTGCTTTCATTCCAAATGGCACCATCCTTATTTGAGGAATGATAACAATTTCAGGCTTGAAATCTGGGCTTTACTTCTCTCCAGTGTCTTTATAGGGAATAGGGTTGGTTCTTTGGAGTGTTTGGAGGAACATTAGAGGGCATCTGGAACGGGCATCTCTGGCAGTGTGAGTTTGGGTGCAGAGTTGGTGCTCAGTGTTGTGCAACTGGTGAATATCAGAGGCTGTTCTGTGTTAATGTAACAGCAAAATCTGCCAGTTTGCTCAAGGAATTTATTCTAAAGCTTAATAGGCCTCTGTTTACTTGAAACAGTGACCTTAACTAAGCACTGACACAGCTTTCCAGCTCCAGAGCTTGTCCTTGGCTTTTCTTGCCAATGGCTTTGGCTTTGCAATTCCATTCTCATATAATTAAAAATTCTTCTGTGCTGTGTGAAAGACACACAGAGCAGAAACTGTGGATCTGATGAGTGTTGTCAAATGTACAAAGGAAATGCATTTGAACAAATACTCCCTTCTAATCTGCTTATCATTAAAGATCGCCTTGAGTTGGAGTGAGTCCTTCTGGGGCTCAGTTCTCTTCCCTGGGCCTCGGGATCTCTGGGTGGGCTTTAAACTTACCTGGAGTTTCAGAAATGGTTCATTTTTAGGAAGTTTGCTTGTTCTCTCAGTTCACATTCCTACAGGAACGGGAGCAGTGCTCAGCTATACAGAGAATTTCTGATGTGGTTTCATCTCAGCTCTCTGAGCTCTGTAATTTCTGTAATTAAAGCTTCTGGGTAGGTTTTACTTTGGAAACGAAATCCCTAAGTTATTTCTTGGACTTTGGTTTGCTTTTCAAATTCTACATTTTCACCAGCATGGTTGTTTCTCCTTACTTGTGTTTTGCTCAGCACTTCAAGTTTTTCATCCTAATATTTAATATTACTGGTGAGACGAGCAAGTTGTTTTCAACATCAGAAGGAATTCAGGGAGAAAATGCCCCAGTTGACTCCAGGGAAACTCCTCCCAGGTGGATGTGGATTGTTGGCCGTGCAGGAACAACCAGACCCCACTAATGTGCTTTGTTCTCTTTCCTCAACCAGGTCGTGATTTTTATTTTCTCATGTCCTTCTCTTGAGGAGAGGAAATGGTTGTAGTGGAAGGTGTTCCAAACAAGCCACTGACACGGAGGAGCCTTTGCAGTTCAGGAACATTCCTGGAGGAGCAGATTTAGCCCTGCTGTGTTTGTGTTCTGTGCTGTCTGGGCACAAAGGGAAACAAAGATGACGACTTCGTCCATTCGACGGCAGATGAAGAACATTGTGAACAATTACTCAGAGGCCGAAATCAAAGTGAGGGAAGCCACCTCTAATGACCCCTGGGGGCCTTCCAGTTCGTTAATGACTGAAATAGCAGATCTGACTTACAATGTTGTGGCCTTTTCTGAAATTATGAGCATGATCTGGAAACGGCTCAATGACCATGGCAAGAACTGGAGACACGTGTACAAGGCCCTCACTCTCTTAGACTACCTGATTAAAACAGGCTCGGAGAGGGTGGCCCAGCAGTGTAAGGAGAATATTTTTGCTATCCAGACGTTGAAAGATTTCCAGTACATCGATCGAGATGGCAAAGACCAGGGCATCAACGTGAGGGAGAAGTCCAAGCAGCTGGTGTCCCTCCTGAAGGACGACGAGCGGCTCAAGACGGAGCGGGCCCAGGCCCTGAAGACCAAAGAACGCATGGCCCAGGTGGCCACTGGGGTGGGCAGCAACCAGATCACCTTTGGCCGAGGCTCCAGCCAGCCCAACCTGTCCACCAGCTACTCAGAGCAGGAGTATGGCAAGTCTGGAGGGTCCCCAGCATCTTACCATGGCTGTAAGTACAGCAAATACATACAAAGTTCCACTCCCTTTTCTTTTGAGAGTTTCTGTGGCCTGGTCTGCTGTTGGAGGTGAGTGAATGGGGCCTGTAGGAGGGTGACCCTGAGGTCAGCTCAGTTGGGTAGAGCCAATAGCACCAGAGTTGTGGGCTCATAGAATCATAGAACTGATTGGGTTGGAAAAGCCCTCCGAGATCATCAAGTCCAACCCTTGGGCCAACTCCACTCCCTTTACCAGATCATGGCACTCNGAGAATATTCTGTGACTCTGGTTGTGCTGCCTTGGTGGGTCTGCTCCGTGGCATTCGTGTCTCCTCCAGTGCCTGGTGAGGTGTTTGCTTTGGAGAGGATGTGTGTATTGACTCAAATCAATTTGAGAAGCAGTTGTTTACTGGCAGTTCCCACAGACAGCATTGTCAGGCTGCTTTTGGGAACCTGGGCCGGTGTTTGATGTCATGGGGAGATTGTGAATGGATTTTTTTTTTTGCTTAGAAATGTATCCTTTTTGTTAACTATAGTTCATAGGTTGATTTGGCTTGGAAGGGACCTTAAAGCTCATCCCATTCCACCCTGTGCCATGGGCAGGGACACCTTTCACCAGCCCAGGTTGCTCCAAGCCTGGTCTTGAATTCAAGAAAAAAATAGAAATACAGAATATTTCCTGGGTCATTTTACTACTTTATGCAGCTTCTGTTGTACTTTGGCAAGAGTGCTGCTGTTTAATTTCCTTTATTGCTTACTCAGCAGCTCTTGGAGCAGTAATGCTTTGACTCTGTATTTAAATATTTATTCTCTCAGTCTTTGGTGTGTCACTGTCTGTACTAAATGCTGTATTTCATTCTTAAATAATACAATGATGTGGGAAGAACAAATGCTTTTCTACCACTGCTTGGGGGGACTCCCTGTCATGTTGGAAAGAGGCCTGAGTTGGCACTAAATCCTCCTTAATGTCAGTAATGATCTGATGAAAGCTGCTTTGGCTGCAGGCTCAGGGGCTGTGGTCTAATTCTGAAGGAAAACCTTGTGTTTAAGTGAATGTTCAGGGTGTGTGAAGGGCTGTGACCCAGCCAGGGTGGAGAATCCACTGAGCCCAGTTCTGAGAAGCTGAACTTTTTCATGTCCTGTGTCCCAAAGTCCCAAATTATAAATGTGTGAGTGTGCAAACACTTCCTGTGGAAGGCAGTGTTTTATTTCCAAAAAGAAATATTTTTAGGATACAGGATACAAAAAAATGTGCAGTAAAATTTCCAGGTGTGAGACACTCATATCTTTTAATTAGCAGTTGGATAACAGACTTCTTAGTTTTCAATAATAATCATATTTCTATATGTTTATGTTATTTATATGTACATAGTTCTTCTGTAATGACCATCCTTGAGCATTGATTCTGTGTGACTTTTAAAACACATAAACAACAGGAACATTTTTAATTTAGAAGTCTGTGGATTGTTGTTGATTACAACAAAAGTCCTTCATTTAGGAGGTAGCTCGAAATACTTGGGCTTTTTTTTTAACTTGGGCTGATGGACTCAATGTCAGTGCCTGAGTTATCTGGGCACACCTCGGGTTCCACAGGGCTGTTGCTTCACCAGCTCCTGCCTTTAATTAGTGCCTGGAACTATTGCTGGGCACGTTCAGTGCTCCCAGAGGCTCCAGACTGTTCCTCCCAGCAGGACTGAGCAATGCAGGGCGTGTTCCTGAATTGTTCCTGGGACGTTGGAGAACTTTGATGGCAAAAGCTGCAAGTTTGGCTGTTCTTTCAGTCCGGAGTGTGGGTTTAGTGGCTGCTCCCATTTCCCTGTGTGTCTCCTGGGGCAGGATTGCTTTTGAGGTAATGATTTCTTAAGCTTTTCTCCTCCTCCCCCTGAGCACAGGCCTAAGAAGCTTTAGAAATCTGAGGCTTTTTTTCCCCCCCTGTGTGTTGTGGCCTCTCCTGGAGTTCTCACTGTGGATCAGCACAAATAGAAGTGGCTGTTAGTTTTTTATATTTTGAACTTTTAATATGTTTTTTGTCATGTTTAATTGAGTACAGCAAAGCAAGCAGCACCTTTCAGAACAGCTGTGCTAAATAAATACTTCTGATATTGGACAACTGTGTAGAGCTTTATCCTGGAAACCAGGAAGGAGTTTCATTAAAACCCAGACATTTAATCTGTTACATAAATGTAGGGTTATTCTTGTGCCTTCTGAATTTGATGGAAAAAATGCTTTTCATTATTTAAAGTGAAAGAGATTGTATCCATCCTGTTTTATTTTTTAAAATGATGGCCTTTTTTTATTTTGAAAAGATGGATTCAGTAAAATATGTGAAAGGAATGAAGTTCTGCTTTGGCTCCTGGGGAATCCTCCCCTTGTAGCTGCTCCAAGATGTGGTTGCTGCACTGTATATTCTGGCAGAATTCTCTTTCATTCCTCTGAGCCTTTGAAGAGGAGATCAGAGGCATTCAGATTTGCAATCTATAGCATGAGATTTGCCTCTTAATAATGGACATTCCCCCTCTTTGCTAAATGTTTTGTGTGTCTTCTTAACAGCCAAGTATCAATAAAGTTTGGGAGAATTAACAGCCTTTTTACCAACATCACTAAAGGAAACATTTTGTCTCTCAGTGGTTTTGGCATCAGCACATTTTACTTTTGTTCCTCACTTGTTGGGATTGCAGATTTTGAGAATGCATTTGCCTTCCTTGAAGAGGTGATTTTGGGCTCTAAAATCTCTTTTTTGATACTTTCTTGCAGGAGAAATGAAGGCTGAGCTGAGTGGAAGAGCTTGGTAGTTCCTGCAGGACAGATCAGTGAGGGAACAATAATAACTCCAGTGGATTCTGTGCTGGATTGTGCAGGAGGGATCCCTTTCCTTTCTGTCAGTGATTAAAGGGCAATATTGGATAAATCAGTGGGTGCTTTTTGGTTCAGTTTGTTCAGGGTGTTGGATCAGCTGCACTGACTGAACCCTGCAGTGCTCAGACCCTGCTCCAGCCTCTTCACATGGGTGAGGTTGGATCCAACAACTGGATTTTGTACTTGATGTTGAGCCAGAAAGGGTTTTCTCAAAGAGTTGCTGGTCATTGTGTCCCAAATTTATCCTTTATGACAAAATTAAAGCAGTTCTTACAGCCTGTGTAGTGTGAGGGAGTTAAAGATGGAAAAGGATGTCTTGACTTGAACAATCAGCCCTCACTGCAGGCAAGACACTGGAAAATAAGGACATTCCCTCTTTCCTTGGGGATGTTTCATCTCATCTCTGACAGTCCTTTAGAAACTGTGCAGAGTGAAATGGTGAAACATGAGAGTTTTTAATAAGGTCCTTTCCCCCAAAGCTTTGCCTTAATGACTTTGTTGGCCCTGAAGGTCTCTTGGATATTTCCAGGGAGTGTGAATTGTCAAATTATTTGTGTATTTCTGCTATTTAGTGTCATAACCTGTAAATGGAAGCCAAGAGAGATACTAAAGCAAAAAGCAGAAATAAAGTTCCTCCCAACCTCCAACTTACCAATAATTTCTGTCATACTGGGTGCAATTGGGTTTATCTTTCAGTTGGCCATTAATGGATTAGGAACTTTAAAATATTCCATGACAAAATGCCTAATAGTTTTTATTTTGGAAAATGTATAGATTGTATGGAGTTGCATGAAATCTGGTATCAGATTTTATTTCACTTTAGAGGAATATTCTTGTGTGGTGCTGAAACTAAACTTGCTGGGGAGAGGAAGGAATATAAGATGAGTATCTGAAATATTTTGGGTTAATATTTCCTCACTCCTCATGTGCCTTTGTGTCTAAATAATTGTCTTTATGTTTGACATCAGTCACCCAGTTTTGAAGCTTCAACCTCTTGCTCCTGGCCTTGTTTCATGTCCAGCTGCCAGTGACCACTTAAATAGGATCTGGATTTATGGCTGCACAGGGAAAAGTAGGGTGTGCTTAATATAGACCTCCTAAGCCTGAACTGGGAGGGTGTTTCAAGCCTGGGAAACACTGGCCATGTTTTAAACCCAAGTTTTCTGGGGCCAGGCTTTTTGAGAGGTCCAGTCCAGGCTGTCCCTGTGGGATTTTGGGGTGTCCACACGCCCTTCCCTTTGTCCCTGTGCTCCTCCTGTGGGTTTGGGAGGCAGAGCCAGCCTGGGGTGGGTTTGGGAGGCAGAGCCAGCCTGGGGTGGGTTTGGGAGGCAGAGCCAGCCTGGGGTGGGTTTGGGAGGCAGAGCCAGCCTGGGGTGGGTTTAGTGCCCTGATTTCAGTGACACAAACTGTGAGCTGCTCTCAGAGCAGCCCTGCCCAAGGTGGGCTCAGCTCAGCTCACAAACAGCCTGTTGGATAAAAGATTGGTGAAAGATGGACTGAAAAGGGCTTTTATGGATCCTTGGAAATGCCAAGTCTTTAACCTTACCTGTAGAGATTCTAGGAGCAATTTTCTTTTGGTGAATTAAGGAGTGTTAGTATTTCCAGGAATTATTCATATTAAGTTGACTCATTATTTAAAACCAGGTTTGTGAAGCCTCAGTAAGTGTGTGTTCACTCATCCATTTCAGCTTTGTCTCCACTTTTACTTGGAGTAGGAAATAAATCAGAGGAATTACTGGTTTGGGTTTGACATGATAGGAAATTCAGAGAATCCCAGGATGGTTTGGGGAAGGGACCTTAAAGCTCCTTCAGTCCCAACCCTCTGCCATGGGAAGGGCCCTGGAACAGGATGCCCACCCTGGACATTTCCACACAGCTTCTCTGGGCAACCTGTGCCGTTCAGAAAGCTCCTCTTCTTAAAGGTTTGGGGTTTTTTTATTTAATAATCTGTTGTGCATCTTTGCAGGTTGGAACACATCTTTGCCCTTCCATCAGGGAATGTGTGGCCTGGCATCCAGCAGTGAGTCTGGAGGAGCAGTGTGGGTAATTCCCCCAGTCTGAGGTGTTGGAGGAATGTGCCAGACTGCTGGCAGATGTCATTTGACAGCTTGATTAAATTAAATCCTCTCATCATACATCTATTTTTCTGGTGCTCTGGGGGAAGGTGGGAGGTGCCACTGGTGGTTTCTGTAGTGGCACTAAATGACCCAACTGTGTCTGTCAGATAGGCATGGGGGTCACCTGAGAGGAAAACATGCCCCTAAAACCAAAACAAACTTTAAGGATTTGGTCAAACAAACCTTAAGGGTTTGCTCAGGGTTAAATGAATTTCCAAAGTGCTCAGTCTGCTCAGAGCAATTAAATCCTGCAGGAAGGCTGAGCTGCTCCACCTTGTCACGTTCAGAGGGTGATTAACTCTCCTCTTGTGTCTAAAAGATTCTTTAGTTCCCAGTGGGAAGGGAGATTACACAATTCCTCTAGATCAAGCAGTTTGCATGTGCCTTTTCCTCATCTGAGAGGTTAGATTGGCTTTTTGAACATATCCCACCTTCATTTGAGTGGTCTTGCATTGGAAGACCAACAGATGTGATCTCTGCCTGGTTTCCAAGAGAATTGCTGTTGATTTCTGAGTTCTTACCTTGATATTAATCTAATTTTTCAAGTCAGCCTTGGTTCTGTCTACATTTGTAGGTGCACTGATTGAGTGAGGAAATAACTTTTCTTTCTGAACAAATGTGACTGAGAACTGAGGATCTGTATTTACAGAGAGAGTGCTCAGGCATTGGAATGGGCTGCCCAGAGAGGGGGTGGATTCCCCATCCCTGGAGGTTTTTCAGCTGAGCTTGGCCGTGGCACTGAGTGCCATGATCTGGTAAAGGGACTGGAGTTGGCCCAAGGGTTGGACTTGATGATCTCGGAGGTCTTTTCCAACCCAATCCATTCTGTGATTCTGTTCTTCAGAATTCCACCTGCAAATTAGAAAGCCAGAAATAACAAAAACAACCCCAAAACCCTGAGCACAGCCTTGTGAATGAAAATGCACAGCCTGATTTCTGTGCTGGGGGAGGTTTTTATCCCTGATGCAGGCAGTGACTCTGTGCTGTGTGTTCACTTTAACTCAGCCAGATCTATAGACATCCACAGAGGGCTTTTAATGTTGCCAAAATACAGTAAATTATCAATAGATGTGTCTGGCAGATGTCAGAGCCTGGGCTGGGCACAGATGCTGGGGCAGAATCAGATCCTACTTTGGTGATTAACTGAGCATGGAGATGATTTCCTTGCTGAGCAGCCCTTTGGGAACAGATTCCCACCAATTTGCTTCTGGGCAGCCTGGAGGGACTGGGATCTCCAAATTCCCAACCAAGCAGGGATTAGCAGGTCAGAATTGATCTATTGAGTCCCATCTTACATAAACATCTGAGTGAACTGTCATGTGCTGGGGGATAAGGGATGCTTTGTGTGGCAGCCATCCTGTTACTGAGGCAATAACCTTTATGCTGGATCCTGGGAATTCAAACCTTGATGCAGGATGAGGCCCATACAGGAGTGAATCACAGAATGGATTGGGTTGGAAAAGCCCTCCGCGATCATCAAGTCCAACCCTTGGGCCAACTCCAGTCCCTTTACCAGATCATGGCACTCAGTGCCACGGCCAAGCTCAGGTTAAAAGCCTCCAGGGATGGGGAATCCACCCCCTCTCTGGCCAGCCCATTCCAGTCCCTGAGCACTCTCTCTGCAAAGAAGTTTTTTCTGCTCTCCAACTTCAATTTCCCCTGGCAGAGCTTGAGCCCCCCGTGCCCCCTTGTCCTATTGCTGAGTGCCTGGGAGAAGAGACCAACCCCCACCTGGCCAGAACTTCCCTTCAGGTAGTTCCAGACAGTGCTGAGGTCACCTCTGAGCCTCCTCTTCTCCAGCACAAACACCCCAGTGAAGTTGCTGGATAAAATATGTCAGGTTAACTCCCAAGAACAGTGTTTTGAATTTTCCTTCACTCTTTCAAACAGTTTGCTGGCAGTTCTTTAATGTAGGTGGTTTTATAACACTGCAGAGGTTTAAATGTAAAATAGCAACATTCCTGTAGTTTGGGGGTTTTATTAATGAGGCCCAAGGAAGAATTTCTGACATTTTTCCTTTTTTTTTTTGTAAAAAGAAGTTCGAAAGTGCCTTTCAGAGCTAATGAAAGCAAGTAAAATGAATTGCTGGAAAGCCTAAAAGTGAAAAGAAATAATTTCTCTCCGTGAGAGCCCATATTATCCGTGTGCAGATCCTGGAGCTGCTGCCTGGGCTCTGCTGGGAGCTGTGAGCTCATGGAGCTCCCTGCCAAGCAATCCAGCCCTTCCCGTGCTGGCTGGGAGGGAGGACCCACCAGGGAGGGATGCAGTTCCCACTGCCTGCAGCTTTTCCGGGCAGGATTCTGTGAGCTGCTAAAGCTGCAGCTGCTGAGTGTGTTCAGCAAGTCCTTTGTGTGGAAACAGGAGGAAAATGAACCCGTTTCACATCGTTTGTAAGTCATTGTACCATCAGCCTCTCAGCTGGTGTGGACTGGAGGTGTGTGCACAGAGATGGAAAAGCTGAGGTGCAGGAGGGGCAGGAAATCCCATTTCCTCCTCCAACTGCAGTTAAAAAACTGGGAGTCCAACAAGTCCCTCCCTGATCATGGTCCAGGCCCATCTGTTCTCAGGTGGCTCTCTGGGTGTCCCATTTGTCCCACACTTACCCAGCTCTGGTTTGAAACCATAACTTACTCTCCCTCTCCAATTCCTGCTGGAAAACCACTCCTCTACTTACATCTCAAAGCTATTCATGGTCAATTTATACCATTAGTTCTTGCCCCTTTATCTTAAACAGTTTTTTTCACTCCGTGGTATTTGCAATCCTGATTTATTTAACAACCATGAACTGCTCAATCTTCTTTTTGCAAAGATAGACACATAAAACATGCTGTGTGCTCCAAGGGAAAGTGTTTCCACATCCATTCTGGTTTCAAATCATCCATCCTGGATTTGAATGACTGAAATTGGTGCTCATGTTTAATCTGTGTTAGGTGAGTGGCTGGGAGTTACCACGTGCTTTGGTTACCTTGTTTTTAATAGTCCATGTAATTTATTGGGGGCCTGGCTGTGACTGTTGGAGCAAACAAAAATTTAGTCTTTCATATGGAAAAGTTTGAAAAAGTGTTAGAATTGGGTTATGAGTAACATCTTTATTGAAGGAAGGAGCTTGTCTGGTTGGCTTGAGAGCCTCAGGATCAGCACAGCGTGGGGGAATCGTTCTGGGTGATAAATGAATGTGTTCCTTTAGAAAGAGAGTGGGGTGGGATGGAAAGGTCATTCCTTGTTTATGGAGAGTCACTTTCCTTGTTTATGGAGAGTCACTTTCCTTCAGACCTGTTGGATGAGAGAGGAAGTTGCACTTCTTGTTTTGTAATGTCATTTTGGAAAGGCAAGACTGGGAATGTTTCGGAGGATTAAAATAGTGATGAAAAAGTGTTTTTAAACATGGTTTGGCAATCTCGTTTTTACATGCCCCGCTGACCTGCTGAGAAGAAACTTGATTTCTTAGACCTTGCCATGCCAGTTTAGAAACATGATTCCTCTGTATTAAATGTCAATATGTATTTTGCCAAACTAATTATCATTCCAGCCATTAAATACAAACTTCCTTGCCAAACTGAGATAAAAGTTTTGTGTGAATGATTTGGATGCGAGAGAATTATTTGTGAGAGTGAAAAAAAGTTTTAATTATTGTGTAGTGCTAAACCCACTAGTGTTGTCCCTTTGGGATGGGAATTTCTGTCTGACATCATCAGTAAAAGAAGATTTGTGCATATTTTAGCTGTCAAGCTTGACTGTAACTCAAGGAATGGGGAGATCACAACCACAGCTCAGCTAATAGAAATCTTCATCCAAAAAAAGACCAACCAACACCAAAATCCAAACACCAACCCCAACCCAAACTCCTTTTTAGCAGGGACTGGTACAGTATTTGTGTATATGTGGGGTATGAATGGCTTGCTTGTTTGTCCCTGAGCCTGCTCAGCAGTCAAGAATAGTTCTTTATCTTCCCATTAGGACTGTATTATTTTACAGAAAAGTGGGTGGTATCCAGTTTTACCCTGAGATTGGCCAACTCCCAGCAAATCCTTGGGGACATTGGAAGATGCAAGAAATACCAGCAAATGTTGTCTTGAACAATTAATTCTATATGTTTTTAAATCAGTGTCCTGATGTACTCGGGGTGTCCAGCATGTGCTGGGGGGACTTGTTGATGTTACAGCCCCACTAAGGCAAAAAGCTTTTGTTTTCCAGGAATGTTTGTCCTTTAAAGGAGTTGACTTTAATTGTGGTCTGTTCCCCCCAGCCTTGGGGGGAGTTTCACCTCCTGGCACTGAGGGAGCTTTTTGAGCATCCCTGGAACCAACGTGTGACAACAGGGAGGGAGTGGTCAGAGCGAGAACTAAACCTGCCACATCTCTTGTTGTTTGCTGTGCTGAACTGGGTGTTTCTGTGTCCCACAGCCACGTCCCCGCGGGTGTCCTCGGAGCTGGAGCAGGCGCGGCCGCAGACGAGCGGCGAGGAGGAGCTGCAGCTGCAGCTGGCGCTGGCCATGAGCCGGGAGGTGGCGGAGCAGGTCGGTGCCCGTGTAGGTTTGGCTTTGATAGTTGAGATTACAATCCTCACTTTGCTTTGGTTTCTGTTTTTTTGTTTTGTTTTGTTTTTTTCATGTCAGCTTGGCTTTGCTCCAGGTGGAATAAGGCTGTTTTGGAAGATGTTGGTCTTGTGGGGTTTTTATTTTTGTTTTTTTTTTAAATCTCTTTAAAACTTGGTTGTAATCATGCCAAGGTCATGGTTCAATCCCCTATGTGGGCCATTGACTTAAGAGTTGGACTCGATGGTCCTTGTGGGTCCCTTCCAACTCACAGAATCATAGTATGAATTGGGTTGGAAAAGACCTCTGAGATCATCAAGTCCAACCCTTGGTCCAATTCCAGTCCCTTTACCAGATCATGGCACTCAGTGCCACGGCCAATCTGTGTTTAAAAACCTCCAGGGATGGGGAATCCACCCCCTCTCTGGGCAGCCCATTCCAATGCCTGAGCACTCTCTCTGCAAAGAAGTTTTTTCTGCTCTCCAACTTGAATTTCCCCTGGCAGAGCTTGAGCCCCCCGTGCCCCCTTGTCCTATTGCTGAGTGACTGGGAGAAGAGACCAACCCACACCTGGCCAGAACTTCCCTTCAGGCAGTTCCAGACAGTGCTGAGGTCACCTCTGAGCCTCCTCTTCTCCAGGCTGAACACCCCCAGCTCCCTCAGCCTCTCCCCACAGCACTTGTGCTTCAGTCCCTTCTCCAGCCTTGTTGCTCTTCTCTGGACCTGCTCCAGCCCCTCAAAATCTTTCAGAATAGTCTGTGATTCTGTGATTCTTTTAAAAGTAACCTCAGCCTCCGAGCTGTTGAGACTAGTGGAAGATGACAGTCACTTTGCAAGAAGACTTTGTGTGGGAGGATGTTAATCAGCACATTGCTGAAGATGTTTTCAGTTAGGAAGAGCTGGAAACATGACTGGTCCTGAAAACCTTCATTAATGTCAACGGGTTCTGATTCCAGTGAAATTCTGAATGGTCTGTTTGTTTGGTAAGGGTGCCTGGAACAGGAGGATGACCTTACAAAAAGTACCAGAATATGTAAAGAACCTGGTTTAGTGTAACTTGATTCTTGATCTCTCACCTGAGTTATGTTACTGTGCTAATTCTTAAGAGATTAATTCTGAATTTGAATGCTGGATAAATAATTATGGATAAAGTTTTCTACATGTTAATATATAACAAAGTTGAATCTCAGCTATGAATGAAAATTCAAGTCAGCCCTGCTGAATGTGTAATATTTTAGAGGCTTCCTGTGAAAATTTAGTTTACAGCTGCATAGTAGGCATTAATATCTCTGTGCTTGGAAAGAGAAACCATCACCCAGTAAACCTTATCATTACTGAGCAATAAAGGGAAAGAAAATATAAATCAGAATCTAGTCAGTTAAGTAGCTTGAAAAACAACAAAGGAAATACCAGCTGGGAGATTAGTCAACTTCTGAAAGATGTGATGCAAGCAAAGTTATTTAAAGTAGTTGAATGTACCACAAACATGGTAGTTTACAGATGTTTAAACTTCAAACTACAAGGAGCTGGCTCGACTGATTCCCTTGGTGTTCCTTATAACACTTGTATCAAGTGGAGGGAAGCTGAGGAAAGCCAGGGAAATTGAACTTTAGTTCCCTACAGCCTTCAGTGGTTCAAAATCATGATGATAATTTAAAACTGGGCTGTTGACTGGAAGTTCTGTGGTACAAAAGGTGTCACTCAGCAGTCTGGACTGTGGTCACAGCGCTGGGGGTGCAGGGTCAGGGCACCCCCAGAAAATCCCTCTCCCTCCCTTGCATCACGTACAAACTGCAGCAAACAGTGGCAGGGTGGCAGGGAGGGCTGCCCAGGCCTTCCTTTGCTGGCAGTGCCGTGCCCAGGGGTTGGATGCCTGGAGGGCAGTGCAGGAATGGTCTGTATCACCAGTGTCGGTTTCCTTTGCAGGAGGAGCGGCTCAGACGCGGGGACGATCTGAGGTTACAGATGGCTCTGGAGGAGAGTCGCAGAGACACAATTAAAATTCCCAAAAAGAAGGAGGTAGTAGTGCCTTCGACTAAGAAATTCCTGGTTATGCTGCCAAAAGCTGAAATACAGTAACACAAAATAGCTTAATACTGAGCTCTTTTATGCTTTTGGGATTGCTTTGTTGTGTAGCTTAAAGCTTCTTCCGTGTGGGTTAAATTTGGAGCTGCTAGTCAATGCAGGTGTGTAAAGGAAAAAATAATAATAATTGCTTCTTCACTCTCACGGGTTTGTGCTGCAGAGTGATAATGCTCTTGATTAAAGCTCAGATCATTCCTGCCCTCAGCACACCACCCTGTTGGACCTGATGGATGCCCTGCCCTCCTCGGCACCGGCACAGGCACCGGCCCCGCCGAAAACAGAGCCCTGGGGACCTCCTGCTGTTGCGAACCAAACTGATCCCTGGGGAGGATCCACAGCTGCAGCTCCTGCCTCTGACCCGTGGCAATCATTTGGTAAGAAGAAACTGCCAGGGGGAATGTTATTTCAAAGCTTTTGCTTTTTAATGTGGAGCTTTTCAAAGTTACTCAGTGTCCAGTGTGATGCTTGTGTATTAGTCCATCCTGATCCATTCCCATACTCCAGAACTGGCATTCCCCGACTCATTTCCAAGCAGAAACAAATGGAAATTGCATCATCTGTTTCATTTTTGGTGACAGGAAATCAGAAAAAGCTCAAGTTTTCTGCCCTAAGGCTACTAAGTGTATTTTTCCATGGTTAAAAACAAGCAAAATCCAACTTTCTCCTGTTCTGCTGTTTGATCTGCAACCCTCTGGCAGAATTTTCCCTGCATCACTTTTGGCTGTAGTGCCTTTTCTCAGTGCCTCCCGACTTCATTCCAGCTTAGCACAACCCCTTATTCCAGCCTGCTGGTTTCCTGGCTCCCAAGGGTAGTCCTGAAGATGGAGGGTTTAGGAGTTTCCTGATATTGAAGTGACTCACTGAGCTGTATTTCTGTGCTGTGGGTGTTCCAGTGGAGCTGATGGCAGCTCCGGGAAGGATCTTCCCAAGCACTCTCATTTGGGAAAGGAAAGACATTTGGGGAAGCTTCAGTTGATGGGAAATGCTGTCATTGGCATTTCTGGTGGGGCATTGCTGTAACTCAGCACTGAGGGCAGATAAAGGAAATGCAAGTACTGGTATGGGAATAGTTGGGCTTCCTTGGAGAGTTTGGCATTTCCTGCTCTGGAGCTGCAACAAGACCACAGGCCTGTTGATGAAACAAAACCCAGCATTGCAAATTGGAGTTTGTGCCACTTTGTGCAGCCTTGAGTTGGTTCACAAGAACATTGTGATGCCAAGGGCATTTGTGTGAAGTTTTGAAAACTAAAATAATTCCCAGTTGGAACTTGAAACACTCGTGGTGGTTAAAGGTGATAGTTGTGTACATGGGGGTGATCCCATCCTGCTCCTGGGCTACACAGTCCTCAGTTAGGAATGAAACCATTCCTGGGGAGAAGGTTCAGAGGGAACCTGCTTTGAAGGGCATTGATCACTGGAGAGTTGTGCAGGATGTGCCTGGGAAGTGCTGGGGTCCCATTCCTGATGGTCTAGGATGGGGGTGGATGTTGGGACCAGGCAAGAATGACCTTCCAGCACAGACCTGGCCCTCTGGAAATCTAACTTGGGATTTGCTTCAGTGGTCCCAGGGCTTAATAACCTAAAATACTGGTAGAAAGAGGAAGAGAATTGCTTTGCTGGAAAGCAATGAATTAGGTTGGGGAGGAAAAAGAAGAGCCTGGCAGGAAATTGTGTATAGTGAGGGGAGTTTCCTTCTTTCCTTCTGCCTTTGTTTGGGCTTAAATTTCCCCTGTACCCTCGTGCACAACCTGAAGCAGTTTGGTAATTGAATTGGTAGGAATGAAAAGTTGTCACCAACCTCCAATAAAAAGAGAATCCTGAACATACAGGCATTGGGGTAAAGAAAGAAAGAGGGGTGTCAGTGGGAAGCTCAGATCTGTGTCAGGAGTGCTTAGAAATGGAAATAAAAAAGCACAGCTGGCTCAGGGAAGCTGATTATATTTTAAAAGAATAACAATAGGGTTAAAAGAGTTGGAAAACATTCCCTTTGCATCTTAGATACCTTTGTCCAAGTGTTAATGTTTTGTATCTTATAACTCTTACCTCTGGGCTTTCTATAAACTTACTTTCCCCTGAGTTCATAAATAGACCCTGTGATTTAGGTCACCTCCAGGCAGGTGTTGCCAGTTGTGTGGCAGTGTCTCTAACAAAATCAAGTTTATTTTCTTGTTGGAACTGCAGATATTTTTACTCAGTTTCAAAGGGGGGATTTGTTTATTCCTCTGCCTTGCACCGAATTTCCTGGTGCTTGTTGTTCACTGTGTGTGACATTGATACTGAGAGTTATCAGTGTTCCTGGTGCTGAACTGCTTCACCTATTTATGGTCAGTGTTAATTGGCGGTAAAGGCACATGAGAGAGGTTAATCTCCCAGGAAAGCTTTCCAAAGGGAATCTGGACTCACTGGTGTTCCTGCTGACTCTTTTTGCAGGTGCCAAACCAGCTGCTTCCGTTGACCCTTGGGCAGCACCAGCGGGATCCACAGCTCAGCCTCTGTCCAAAAATGACCCTTGGGCTCCTGCTCAACCATCTTCTACTGCAGCAAAACCTTCTGTGGATCCCTGGGGACCAGCACCTGCAAACAAACCTCTCCCTGCTTCTGGTGAGAAACGCTCTCATCCATATCCATGTTTGAGTAACGAGGAGAAACCCCAAGGATGTTCTGGCATTGTGTGGTTCAGAGAAGCTCCGTGCTGAACAATTTGCAGAACTGGTCTGTAAAATAAAAGGGAGTTGTAATAACTGGCAGGGAAAAGCAAATCAAATGTAATTATGCTGACTCTGAATTAGTGGTGCTGCTTTGTGCTCTGTCCCTTCTACGTTCTCCTCTTGGTATTTGTGGCTGCCTGCTGAGCACTTGGGACTGCTCCTGCTCTTGGGTTTTATCTTTAATTAGACAAGGGCTTAATTTCTGGCAGCGAATGATCCTATAATTTAACCTTTCATCACGTTAAATAGCTCTGCAGATGGATGTCTCTGCAGATGCAGATTGACAGGTTGAGCAGCTCCAGCTCCGAGGAGACTTTTAGAGGTGCAAATGAAGGTTTGTTCATCCAGACTGAGGGTGTGAAGTGATCCCTGAGCCCTGTGTACCGAGGTGCTGATGTAATTGTCTGTTCGTGCTCTAACTAATGCAACCTTGATGAGTCTTAATGCCTGCTATTTTCATATCAGCACCGTGGCTAAATGCATCCCAAATGCATTTTCTGCCAGTCCTTCATCTCAGAATGTCACAAACAAAGGAATCTGCACTGCAAAAAGTTGTCTAATCAGCTTTTCACTGGGCAAAGGGCAATAACTGGATCATTGTGAGAATGAGTCTTTAACTTTGTTCTTCTTTAGCATTGTTTTTGTACTCAATTGTCACTCTTTGGGTTTTGTTTCTTTGTGCTCTTTTTGAACCTTCATTTGCTTGAAATGTGTTGAAGGTTAAAAGTAAATTAGAAAAACATTTCAATTAATTTAAAAAAAGGCACACAGACTTTAAAGCTTTTCAGGAGTGTGATTGCTGCTCATTTGGGTTTTGTGCCTCCATTCTGAGGTAAGAGTGTTGTCCCCATGTGGAAATGGTGATGGTTTTTTTGGTTGTGAACTCTGGGCGAGTGCTGGTGCTTCAGCTAAGGAAGCTTTGCCTTCTCAGCAACCTCTGCTATTGCATTTCTCCTCCTTTGCACTTGGGAAGCACAACTCAAATCATCAGTGAAGTTGTAGCAGTGTTAAATTTGGCTTTGGGACTCTTCAGAATGTGTTTTATCGAAGGGCTGATTAACACTGGATAGTTTAGGCTGTAAATCCCTTTCTCCTTCTGGAGCACTATCTGCTAGTCTCTACTGCAGACAATCAGCCAAACCCCAGCATGCTCAAGGTGTGCCCTGCACTAATTTAAAAGCAAACTGCTCTGAATTAGTTGGCTAATTCTGTGAAAAAACCACAACTCTCTGACATTATTCTTCTCCCAGCTCCTGGGTAACTCCAGGACCACTCCAGCTGCTGCCCTGGAACCCAACAGAGGCTTCCTGGGAACACAAGTGGGTTAGGAATTGCTTCCAAGAGGATCAGGTGTGTGATGCAACCGAAGATGTGTTAATGACAGGGCTGTCTTGTTGTTTTGAACAGGAAGTACATCTTTTGACCTCTTCAGTAATTTGAATGGTACAGTTAAAGATGATTTTTCTGAATTTGACACACTTCGAACTTCCAAAAAGCCAGGTACGAATCAAGTTCTTAGCATGTGGACAGGTTGGGTGATAGTCACAGCAGCAAATGTCTCTATTCTGAAGTATTATTAAAAAAAAAGTCAGCTTTCACAGAGGGAGAGATTAAAGCTGGTGGTAATGCAGCAGTAAAACTTGTTGTTCACATTTTGGCCTGTGCATGAACTTGTGGGGAATGGGCCTTTTGTGCTGTGATCCATAGAACTGCACCGTGTAACCTTGTGCTGCATGGACCCAGAACTTGGTTGGACTTGTAAATTGTCAGTGTCCAACGTGTTTGGAGCAAGACTTTAAGCTCAGAGAGTCAAACAGACCCCTGCTGACTGTACGTTAGTCACTCAGTCCAAACTGCCAGGCCCTCCCTGTCAGTGTGTGGTGCTGTGGCCTCTCAGGGTGGTTCTGCCTGAAAGAACAGTGACAAATGCACAGCTGGGCTTGTTGAGCACAAACCCTGGGTGCAATCCAGCGAGGAAGGGCACAGCAGTGGTGTAGGGCAAGGGCAGAATCCAAGGCTCTGCAGTATCTTGGAGCTTCTGAGTCCCACCTGGAGCAGTGTAGCTGTGGGAATGTTCATCAGGGCAAAGCAGGGAGCGCCTTCAGTAGAGCTCTGCACCTCTGACTGCAGCTTCTCGTGCTCTCCTACAGAACACTGACCTGCTTGCATGCTAAGGGTGTGACTGAAACACTCCAGCCTGACTAATCCCAGCCTTAGAACTAAACATTTCTGCTGTCAGACACTTCAGGGCTTTCTCTGCTCCACCGTGTGGATTAATGGGAGGTTTTGTTTGTCTCTTTGTGTTGTTTCAGCTGAATCAGGTTCCACTTTGCCATCTCAGCATAGCGGTACCACCAGTCCTGATCTCTTTGATTCCCAGCACTCCAGCGGGACAACAGGAAAACAGAGCGCAGCCCGGAAAACTCCGGAGTCCTTCCTGGGCCCCAACGCTGCTCTGGTGAACCTGGATTCTCTGGTCTCTAAGCCACCACAACCTGTTACTTCACTGAATCCATTCTTGGCACCAGGTCTGTTGCTGCATGACCCTTCACGTTTCTGTTTTAGTTTTCCCTTCCTGTAGGAAAATTGGGAAAAACTCTGTGGTAGAGGATTTAAAGTAGGAAGTTTTGGGCTTGTTTTTCCTGGTTGCTTCAGCCAACAGATCATGGCTGAGAGCAGGAGCGTCTCAGAGAGGCATCATAGACTCACCCAGCAGAGTGACAGTCCCTGAAAGCTCAGAGTTTCTGCTCTTTATCTGCAGCTCAGCTTGGTTCCAGCAGTTTCCCTTCCCCTTCTGCCCTCTTGCTCTCCAAATTACCTGACTGCAGCCCGAGGTTCCAGAGAGCAAATTCTGCAGTAAAACCCAGTGGGTTGCTGGTCAGTCTGTCTTTAGACTGGCACAGTAAACCAATTTTCATCTGGAAACATATTCTGAGTGTGTTTGGAAATAAAACCAGTCTATTGCAGTTCCTCTGTAAGCTGGGCCTGGTAGAAGTGAGCCCCTATTTAGAGCAGAGTGAAATGGTGACACTAAACAGGTGGAAGGTGTATTTTTTAAAAGCAGAAATATGCACTGAAATTTTCATGTGTTGCTCCTGCAGTGAAACACCTTGAAATTCTCTTTCAGTATTGATTTTCTTCACTCTTCAATGGAAAAAAAAATGAGTTTATTAAACTTCCTGAGCAGGAAAAGGGCAGTGATTCTGAGCTGCCTTGGCAGCGATCAGGGAGAGGAAATCTGTGGATGTGCCGTTACCGGTTCCTACAAAAAGTTTGTGAGGGGTCACTGGGCCATCCAAATAACGCTGTGCTTGGATGGTGAAAGGAATCTGCAGGGCTGGCAGCAGGCCAGGGAACCTCAAAGGCTGGGAAAGTTGTCCTCTGCCTCTGCTAGCACCGCTGCAGCTTGGAAACAAGCTGTTTACTTTGTGAATTCTTGTCCCAACTCAGTGCCAGAAACACGAAAATGGAGTTGGCTGGTGAGATTGTGAAGCAAATGTACAAATCAGAGAATCCCAGGATGGTTTGGGTTGGAAGGGACCTTAAAGATCAGCCCCTTCCAACCCCCTGCCTTGGGCAGGGACACCTCCCAGGTTGCTCCAAGCCCTGTCCAGCCTGACCTTGGACACTTCCAGGGCTGGGGCAGCCACAGCTTCTCTGCCCACCTTGTGCCAGGGCCTGCCCGCCCTCCGAGCCAGGAATTCCTTCCCCATATCCAAAACCTACTCTCTGTCAGTTTGATCTTCAGTAAAGGAGCACAGAGAGCCTGCATGTCTCTTCCCCAGTGCGAATTTTCAACAGCATTTAGAAACTAAACCCAGTAACCTGGATGTCAAGGTTGGGCATGTCCCAGGTAACCAGATTTGGAACCTTTCTCTCCAGTCAGTACTATCAGAACTGGAAACTGTTGGTCAGGGAAGGGATATTTTGTGGCATTGACAGACTGAAGGGAACACACTGTACTGGTGCACCAGGGAATTTGCTGGATGGCACCCAGGCAGGTTCTCCCCAGGGTGTTTTGGCGTTGGGAGCTTGTGGAGATACAGAGAGGATGCCAGAAAAGATGATTTCCAGAATGTGGTGTTGATGGCAGTGCCATGTCTTTCCCTCTTCCCCCTTCTCTCCAAACCAGGTGCCGCTACAGCACCGACTCCAATCAACCCCTTCCAAGTGAATCAGCCTCAGCCACTGACCCTGAACCAGATGAGAGCGAGTCCCGTGATGGGAACCAGCCCTTCCTTCAGTGCTGTGCCCCCGATGAGCATGGAGCCAATACCTCTGTCTTCCATGGCCCCCGTGCCCGTGGGAATGGCACCGATCCCGGCGATGGGCAGCGTGGCCTCGATCACCAGGATGGGCCAGGGGCTGAGCATTGCAGGATCAATGCCCCAACCTCTCCACAGTACAGGAATCCCACCATCAGCCTCCCAGTCTGCAAATACAACTAACCCTTTCCTCCTATAAAGACCCAATTAAAGGAACTTTTCTTTTCCTAGTGTTTCCAGGCTGAAGTCTTTACAGCGGAACGAACGTGGCCTGTGTGGACTGAACGGTGTGTGAGAGACTTGGAAGTAGATTTGCAGTTTACAGTTATGATCTTTGAAGAGTTGTCTCTACTTACCAGTTAATCTAAATCTAGTCTTTGCTACAGATGGTACCTTACTTTGGCTTGTTGAGCATCATGTGAAACGTTCAGACTTTTCACCAAAGTTAGATTCTGCCCATTTTGTTACTTTGTTAATCATTTCAATACACTTTCTAGGGAGAGAACCTGCCATTTTAAACTCCCTTGGCTATTTTGTAGATGTCAGATCATGTGCTGGATCCTGAAATTACTATTTACCTGCATCTGTCACTTCCTATGCCCATATGATAGCCCTGAGATTCCGAGTGCTAGTGAATGTTTTGCACATAACTACACACAGTTTAGACTGTTGGTTCACCCATAGTCCTTACTCTTAGACAAGAACGATCCGGAGGGCCCAGGTGGCTGGTTTTTATGCATTAAACATTGCAAACTCGCACTGCTTTGGTCTCTGAGGTGTGACTGAGAAAACAAGCTTGTCTCTAAAGGAAAAATAACACAAACCCCAGGCAAAACACCCAAGAACATGCTCGAGTTGTCGATATGCCGTGTGCTGTCGTGCAGTGTTGAACCCGTACACTACTCTAAGGACTCCTGGAACTCTCTGTGAGTGGCTGCACTCGTGCTGAGTGAGTGTCCTGCTCTGTGCTTGTCCAGTACCAGCTTCTTTGGAAGTTTTTCATGTGTATTTTGTTTTTATTTGACTTACAATGTGAGTTGAAAGAAAAAAAAAGAAAAAAAATGAAATACAGTGGGACAACTTTGAGTTCAGTTTCACCGGGGCAAGCTTTAAAACTAATTCAGGCTTAACCTTGCTATATGCAGTTACTCTTGTATACTTTTGCACATATTTTGTTTAGTACAGTTTCATATTTGAGTTTGCAGAGTTACCTAATAGTCCTTTTTTTGCTAATTTTTATAATGTGGTTCTTATTTAACTGTCTGGTTTTGATAGATTTATCAAGTCTGGCTGAAAAATTAAGATATTGGCGAATGTCATTTTTATGGTTTTAATGCCCTCTTATTTATGGTTTTAGCTCTTTGTTTCTGTAAAGAGAGTTTAAAAGGGAAGATTAACACTAAAATATTTACTTTTAAATGAAATAATCATAATGCAAATCAAAAACAAATCCTCGTGACTAATTATTTTTAGATGAATTGAATTTGAGCGTAACATGATTTAAGACTACATTAAAAAGAAAAAACACTAAAGTCGCCTTTCCCTTGATTTGTTCCCATTCCCCACCCCCAGACTGGACAGACTTTTAGCCTTGGTGAAGATCCCAAGAGAGGCTGGTTATTTTTTCCTTGTGTTACTTCTTGAGCTGTTAAAAATTCTAATGTACAAAACGCGACTCGTTTGATTTTATCGACTAATTTTTCCTAATGGAAGGTGCATTCCATAGAAAAACTGCTAATTGGGAGCTGAGCTGCCCCTTTTTAATTGGCATGTCTGGACCTCTTGGCACCAAACCACGCTCAGGAGTTCTGGTGGAGATGGGCACAGCGTGGCCGAGCTCTGCTCCCGGATATCCATGGACAGGGATGTCCCAGCGCTCTCTCCTGCCTTGAGGGCATCTCCTCATGGATTGATGATGCATCTTGGTGGCCTTTCCCTGATTAGGAGGGGGACAACCAGAAAACAAACCCCAAAGAAGTGGCCAGAGTTGTGTGCTCTGGTGCGACGGGGCCGTTCCAGCCGCAGGGACTGCCTGGGATACGTCTCCTGGTGGGAAGGGGAGGCTGAGAGACTATCAGATTTAGGGTACAATCACAGATTTTAGCTGTGTAGGTCAGTGTAGCTCTGTTAGTGTGCGGAATGCTAAATGTGTGGATGTTTCTATGCAGATTGTTGGATCCTCTCGGATACTGTGGGACTGGCAAGGAGGATTCTGAGTATTCATCTGCTCTTGTTTTTATATAGGAGGAAAGAGAATTGCTGTCCACACCCAGTATGTCTTTAAAAACAAAGCGAAACCCATTCATGTTGCCTTTCAGAATAAGGAAAAAGACTCTACTTTTTGTTGTTGTTGAAGTTATTGAGAAGTGTAGACCAGGAAGGGTGTGATACTTGCAGATGGGGGGGGAAAGTGCTTTCCAGCTGATCTGTGGCAAGATTTATCCATCTTCATTTTTCCAGTTTGATTGTCTCAGCAGTGGAATTGAGGTCACTTCGTGTTTTTCCCTTAGTCTGTCACCTGAATTGCAGTTGGATGGGCTGTTGTTCAGCCAAAAGTCCTGACCACATCCTAGGTGGCTTGTTGGAGGCAAGGTGGGGCTGATGAGAAGCATTTAAAGTGACAAAATAATCTACATGACTTGATCAAACTGTGCTGTGGGTCTGGTGGGGAGCCCTGGCTTCAAGAAACTGCTGAATGGCAAAGTGTTGCTTTTTCCAAGTCACTTCTCCCAGAGCTGTGTTCCTTTTAATTGAATATCCATTAAATGGAGAGGGGAGATGTTGATGGCACAGCAAACCATGGCGAGGCTCTCTGAGGAGCCACTGCCCAAATTCTGGTGCTGGAAAGCCTTAGGCTGAGACTAACCAGACCCAGATCCCAGCCTGGCACAGGGGTCATGGCAGGAGCTGAGTTAGAGAGGAGAAAGGGCTGGTTTGGTAAATTTTGGTTCCTGGGCTGGGCCATGTCTGTGTCCCCACCTTGTGCAGGTGTGGGTGACACTGAGGGGGGTCCTGGCCAAGTGTGCCCTGAATTGTCCATCTCTTTCTGTGGTAATTTAATTCCTCTCCAGAATAATCCTTCCTCGCCCTCCTGCGTTCCTGCATGGAGGGCATGTGTGTTTCCCATCACACCCTATTTCTCCAAACTCATTTTCCCCTCTTCTCCTTCTTTTTCTCACCTTGCAAATACTAAAAGTGCTTTTTTCTTGATTTTTAAAATATTAGTAGCCCAAAATAGCCTTACTGGTCAAATTGACCAAAGAGAAAAGTGTTAAATATTTTGTAAACTAAAAACATTTAAAAAAAAAAACCAACAAAAAAAATACCCTTGGCATAATTTTACCCCCAAAATAAGCTCAGTTATTTATTCAGTTTTATACTACAGAGAAACTAAACTCCATGGAGGGGACAGGGAAGGAGAACCATGGTGGGTTGTGGTGCTTACAGTCTTT
The DNA here is from genome assembly GCA_013396695.1 of Sakesphorus luctuosus. Taxonomy (NCBI): domain Eukaryota; kingdom Metazoa; phylum Chordata; class Aves; order Passeriformes; family Thamnophilidae; genus Sakesphorus; species Sakesphorus luctuosus. The sequence goes on from VWZD01000661.1 coordinate 540,668, forward strand.
TTGAAGTCCCATAGCCAAGGCAACTCTTGTTCCCTCTGCCCCTCTGCTGTTGCAGTTTCTACCGTGTACTGTATGTTTGAGTATTGCACAGGTTGTGGAGAAGTAGGTGGGTTATTTTTCACGGCAGAATCTCTCACATGACTCACTTCCTTTCCAAGTGTTACAACTTAATATTTACCAACCTTTTCATAATCCTGGGAGCCGGCTGCTTTTTATGAATTTGTGCTGACTATTGACATTATTTACTGTATAAATAATTTATCATTTGTACTATTGTATCATAATGTCTGTATCTTTGTGTCATATTTTTTTTTCCCAAGCGATGTCACAGCTGTGATATTTAATAATGCCATCAGAACAGTGGAAAGACGAGGGGTTTGTAGGTGACTGGTCAGAATTAAAATTGTATTGCTTATCTTGCAGCCGTGTTGCTTTTTCCAAACCTCTGCGTAGTGTTTATGATCCCACCCCAACCCGACCCTGCCGTGCTTGGGGTAGTTTTCCAGAAAGCTGCTGGAGTGGTGGAGCTGCTGTGAGGTTTGTGCCAGGAGAAATCCCCCCGTGCCTGAGTGATGCTGCTTGTACACTGTCAATGTGATTCCTTGGATGCACCCAGCGCTTCCCGGGACAGGCTGCTCTGGCTGAGACAGGAGGGTTCTGTAGCTCACTGAAATCGGGATCAGTTGAGACCTTACTAACTCAATAAAAATGAAGACTTGTTGTGTTGCAGGTGACTGAATTCCTTCTTTATACCACGTTACCCCTGGAACAGCCCCTGTGGAGGGATCACGGAGTGCTGCCTCGGTGGGTTTGTGTCCAGGCAGGAATCTGGGGAAGGTGATGGTGGAATGAGGGGTGGGGAGCTGTGACAGAACTGACCCAGAGAGCCCTTGCTCCCCACTTGTGTAGCTCAGCCTTGCCCTTCCTGCAGCCTTGGCTCAGTCCCATGGATCACATGGCCCTGTGGATGGGGAGCAGGGAGCTGCTTCCAGCCAGGAAGTGATTCCAGCTTCTAATTCTGGCTGGTTTAATTGAAGGGCACTTCATTAGCAGGCAGCATCAAGAGCTGCCTCTCCAGAGCCCCTCCAGCTTCCCTGTCATGTGTGTGCTGCCAATCAGGTTGATCACTAATCAATGATCACTGATTAATGCTGAGGTTGCAGCAGGGCTGGAGATCTGCCTGTTGGGAAGGCAAATTTGGGGGTCCAGCCCCGTGGCTGAGCTGGGCAAACCCTCTGCTCCAGCAGTGCTCCAGTTTCCCTGGAGAATGAGGTCACCTCTGCTCAGGCCTTGGAGTCATTTTGCTTCTCTGTCCAAACCAGTGAGGAAAATGGGAAAACCTCATGGCCAGGAGTGGCAGCCCAGGAACAGGTACCTGTTGGCTTTTGTACCTCCCGTTTTTCCAGAGCGATGGATGCTCCTGTTCCTTGGCCAGAGGGCTCTGTGTGATTATTGCTCTCGTGGTCTCTCTGTGTGGTCAGCACTTCACTGGTTTACAGTTTTAAACTGAGACATCCCAGAGTAAAGCCTGGTGCTTTGCAGAGGAGGAAATAGTAAACTATGGATGGGGGAGTGTGGGGAGCCTTGGGGGGACATAGCACACCCTCTGGATCTGCTGGGGGGAGCCTGGGGCTGTGCCACACCTGGATGGAGTCGTGGTTCTCTCCTGTATTTGATAACTTACCTCCCTGAGTGACTGGGAAATTCCAGCCCCTGCCATAGGCAGGGACACCTTCCACTGCCCCAGCCCCATCGAACCCGGCCTTGGACACTTCCAGGGATGGGGCAGCCACAGCTTCTCTGGGCACCTGTGCCAGGGCCTGCCCACCCTCGTAGGGAAGAATTTCTTCCAATATCCCAGCTAACCCTGCCCTCTGGCAGTGGGAAGCCGTTCCCCTTGTCCTGTCTCTCCAGGCCCTTGTCCAAAGCATTCCGTGATCAGCCTGTGCTCACATCCACAGCCTGGACATGCTGCCTGAGCTGTTCCTGACACTTGTTGACCAAGTGTGTTCCCATTCTCGGATGAAGGAAAATCAATGACAGCTCAAATAGCCCAAATAAAGCTGTAGGAAAGGTGGTTTGTCTTCCCAGCTCCCTGCTTGCTGCTGCCTGACAGGAGATCCCACCAGGACATCAGTGCTGCCAGCTCTGCCCCTGGATTGCTTGGAGATCCTCCCAGGCAGGAATGGCATCGTGGTTTCCAGCCCTGTTTAACCACTGGAGCAGCTGGAGATTGGATCAGAGCTCCATCCAGCCCAGGCAAGTGTTGCTAGAGCAAAACCACCAGATTTCACGGTCGCTGATAAGCTGAATAACAGCCCCTTTGTGAACCCACTCACTCTCCTGGCTGCTGTGGGACCAACACCCAAAGCTGGGGCGGTCAGGGGCTGGAGGAGAACATGCCTGGCTGCTGGAGCAGATGCAGACAAAGATCCTTCACAGGGTGCTGCCTCAGCATGGACCTGTCCCACCCATCCACCCACTGACCCTCCTGGAATTCGCCGTAGTGCTGTGGCTGAACCACCTCTAGTAAAACCCAGGATGGAAAACGATTAGACACCTTCCTTGTGCCCTCCCTTTCCTGTGAAAATCAGGCAGTGGGGGCCATGTTCTTATTAAAGGGCTTTTCTTTTGGATCAGGGAATGAAATTTGGTGGTTTCTCCAAGCTCCAGGGATCCAGCTCAGTAGCACTGGGAGTCCGTGGGCTGCTTGGGGTTGTTGCTGGGTGATGGTGATGGGGTTTTTTTTCCTTTTTTAATATCTTCATTATAGCAAGTCTGGCTCTAAATGTAGTGATATTCTCTGAGGTGAGTTTGGGTACTTAAATATCCTGGCCTGAATAGAGGTATAAAAATAGAAGCCTACAGCAGTTCTGTGTGTCTGCTGCTCTTCCCTCCGAAGGACGAGGCTGAATCCCTCCCATCCTGCTGGGAAAGCAGGTTGTGTTCTGCCCTCCCTCCCGGGTGCTCAGGCCTGCTTTCCATGCCCAAAGGATGGTTTCTGAGGGATTTGTGTCCTGAAGATAGCCAGGCACTGGGGAATGTTATCCCAGCCCTTGTCACCTGCTGTCCTGTGCTGCCCAGCCCCTGTGAAGCTGCAGGCGACAGCCTCTCAGCTAATTGTCATTAACCTCCTCCTCCGTTTTCCTCAGGGTTGGGAACTGCCACGAGAGGGCAGGAGCTGATGCTGCTATTCCCAGTTTTGGTAGAAAGCCTGTAAATCCCAGTTCCTAAGGACCCATCCAAATGATTTTCCTTTCTCTGGAAGGTTTGACCCCCCCAAGCTGTTGTTCCTCGGCTGTGTCTCTCCCAGAGTGACAGCAGGAAAACCCCCACGGAGTGAGCACATTCCAAAGCTTCTCCAGGCCAGGAGAGCAGAGGAGGAGCTGCTGCCCGGTGCCCAAACATCTCCCAAGCTTCCTTTTTTTCCAGAGGGTCTCACTCCATCTTGTGCTGGCTGAAGCCCCTCCTGTGTCAGAACACATGTTCTCAATGAAGATTTTTCCCTGCCCATATCGAATTAGGAGGTGAGTGTCCAATTTAAGTGTCTGGGAGAGATTTCAGCAGCTCCAGCACCAGCTCCAGGCTCATGCCAGGCTTGTGCTGCCCTGGGTGCAACCAGGGCTTGGGAATTTCAGCCCAGGTTGGAACAGGAGGAGAATGATTAACCAGGACACGAGCAGGGTGTTACAGCTGCCTGGAGGTGGGTGAGAGGAAAACACCTCAGCAAGGCTGGGTTTTACTGGGCTTTGGCTGTTCTTGAAGCATTAGTTCTTGTAAACTTTAATGCAATGCACATTGAAGGGCCATAAATCCCTTCCTTGTTGCTGTTCCCACTCTTGGCAGCAGCATCGTGTCCATGTTTATTCCTTTGGCACCAGAGCAGAGATTCTGCCCAGGGTAAAATGCTCCACCACACCTGAGAGGCAAAGAATCCAAGCAGGAGTTCCCAGAAAAGAAAGGAGCAGCAAGGCTGTCTCTGGGAGAAGGGTGTGTTTGAGAGGGGCATCCAGAGCTGCCTCTGGGAACAAAGGAATGGCCCTGGACAAGGGAAAGGCACAACAGCCCCACACATGCCTTGGGTAAGGAGGGAGCTGTGTCAGTGAAACACCCACAGGATCAACGCAGACCTTGGGGAAGGTTTGGGAGGGTCTCAGATGTGCTCAAGACACTGAGGTGCCAAAAAACCCTCCCCAGAATCTGACTAAATCTAGAGAAAATAGGCAAAAAATCCTAATAATGCAGGTTGCAGGGTGGGATCTGCTCATAGAGCATCTTAAAGTATCTTATGGCATCTTAAATCCTGTTTTATGGATTTAGGATTTTTTCTTTTTTAAACCATTGCTTTTCACAGTTTAACTTTCCAAAGGGTCCCTGCAGGTTGGCTGGGAAGGGAGAGCTGGGTCAGGTCTGGTTGGTCTCAGTGGGGTTACCCATTGAACGATTTGTTTGGCACAGGAGGAATTCAGGGGCTGTAGCACCAGGACACAGAGCTGTGTGTGAATAAATTCGGTGTGTCCCTGCAGGCACACCTGGGTTTTACAGGTTCCTCATGCCTGGGAACTCTGTGGTGCTCCAGCTGGAACAGGGGAAGGTCACTGTGCTCAAGGGAAAAGGGACATTTAAGCAGTAGTAGGTTCAGTGTTTCTCTCTGGAGTATTTCAAACACAGATATTTATCCTGCTACTGTAGTGAACTGCTTCCCAAATGCTTTTGAAAAGGAAACAAAATTCTTTGTGTCTCCTCTGAGCCAACAGGAACTATTTATTAATTTGGATTCCAACATGACTCAGTTCAGAGATTGCAGGAGCTGCCAAAACAACTGGTGGAGGAGCTTTACTGGAAGTGTGGAGTCAACAAAAACAAGACGGGGAAAAATGGTAAGAGATGAAAAATCATCCTTAGGCATGTCTGGAAAAGTATTTATACATGATATAAAGGTGCTAATGCTCACACAGTGATCACATGATGCTTTCAGGAATTGTATTTATTCAGCCTCCCTGCTCAGCATGAAATCAGAGCAGTCTCTGACTGGATTCTCTGTTGATACGAGTCCTGAAGCCTTTGTGGTTCATCTCTGGGTGTTATTACTTGCATTTCTAGTTTGAGGTCTGGTAGTTCCCTTTTAGGGTGGTATTTTCACTCTCCCAGTCCCCTCCTGGGATTTGCAGTCGAACACAAGAGGGGACCTGCCCAAACTTCACTATGGAAATGACTAAGCCATTAGTCATGTCATTGTAACACACTCTTCTTTCTCTCTTGTACCTGTAGGAGCAGAGCTTGGATGATTTAGGGCTTAGAAACATCCATTCTGGCACAAACAAAAAGTAGAAAGACAAATAAAGATGTTTAGACAACTGAGTTTATTCAGCCTAAAAGAAAAGCTCAGGAGAGATGCATTTCACTCGACTGTTTTTGGAAGGTGCAATAATTTCAATTCCCCATTTGTACCACAGAAAAAAAAATTACTAAAACCAGCTGTGTTTGCAATGATTTTTTAACCAAAGAAAAAATGCTACAACTCTAAACTTTCCACTTCATGATTTATACAAAAAATGTACAAAAGGATGTTATAAAAATACTTTGTTCCAGGCTGTGAGACAGTCTGATACTACTCATAAAAATGCTAAATATTATCTGATGCTACTAATTTACATAATACTTCAACCTGTAGCTTGCTGAAAGGATTTTACTTGGTGGTTATTCCAAAGCCTCACAGGCTTTTCTTTTGGAATAGTTTTTTCAGTTTAACCAGCTCCTCCTTTCCTTAACAAGCCACAAAGTGCTGAACTTCTCTGTGAGCCTCTGGAGCCTCCCTCAGGTCAGTATCTGTGGAGCCCTTGGGGGCCAGGCCCCAGGGAGGGGCTCTGCAGGTCACTGGGGGCCACGTCGTAGCCCAACTTCTTCAGATCCTTGGTCATGATGTTGAAGGAAATGGTCACAAAGCCTTGAGATCTCACCCTTGTCACTGCAAGAGTTGATGAGAGTAAAACCAGTTAAAAGAGGTTTGTGAATGGTTGTGGAGCCCAGGAATCCAAGGAGGACTGTCCTCAGCTGTTCTGCTCACCCAAAGGTGATGGCCAAGCTGAAGGCAGGACTCACCTTCTCGTCCTTCTCCCTGGGCCACAACTCTGGGGTCAGTAAATTCTGGGCGTCTCCCGGTGAACCAACTTGGAGAAGAAACCAGAAAATAATTAACTGGCTTGTTTAGATTGATCCAGTTCATTATATGCACATCAAAAACACAAAGAGGGGTTAACTGGACTCCCAGCTTTGGTTTGCAGCAGTTTTGAAGGCTGATTCTCTTTATTGAGCTACTTAGAGCAAAGGTAAGTTTTGTCTCTAAGGGAAAAAATGAAACTAATTTCATAGACATTATGTCAAATCCAGTTAATTTCTGGGCTAGACAGAATCTTCCTGTTGCTGAAATTGCTTCACTCCTGATCACCCAGAGAACCAGAGAGCCTTGGCTATTTGGAAGACACAGAAAAATGTACAAATCAGTGTAGGGTCTACAAAAGGGGAACCAGAAAGAAAAGAAATCAGCTGAATCCTGAGGGGTTGGATCAAGGGTTGGACTTGATGATCTCAGAGGTCTCTTCCAACCCAACTGATTCTGTGATTCTACAACACCAAGCAAAGGAAAAGCCTCAATACCCTCAGGTGCTGTGAACAGACTGCTCTTGGAAGGAGGAGTGTGTTACAGCAAATGCATTCCAGATGGGAGAAAAGGTAAAATGGGAATTGTTTTCCCATGTTCTTTGCTTTCCAGGTTGCTCTTAGTGTGGCTGTGCTTCAAAAAAATACCCCAAAAAGCTTTAGGTAGTAAATTTAGTACAGGAAACAGGGAGTTTCCAGAAAGCTTTTCAAAGTACTTAGTTAGATACCTAAAAATGTGGTTTTACCTACAAAACTCCAAACTATCTAATTATGGTACAGAATATTCATGTCTGCACCACTGAGCAGTGGATATGCCTTTGTGAATAAGGGCAAGAAGGACTTTAAAAATTAAAGTCATTAATTATTACCTTATAAACTGCTGCAGCCTCGATGTGGACTCTGGAACAAACATAGCTATGGTTCTTCTGTGCCTGAAACAAAAGGAGACCCAGAGAACTTCAGAAATGAAGAAACAGCAAGAGTTTGGCTCTTCAAAAAGGCACCAGAATTTCAGACACATCAGAGCACTGAACATCTCAAGGTGGGATCCTTTCCCTTCCAAAAAAGGTTTTTTTTTCAATCAGATGAGTGTGTTTTCCTGCAGTTCCAGTGGTGGGAATGAAAGCTGACTGAGTGCTGGGAGGTTACTGTGCTTCATATTTGGGGTTTTACAGGCCAGTTTGGGCTTTACAGGTGGATCCAGGACTATCCAAAATGATTTAATGATCAGGGACTTCTTCTAGAGAATCCAAGCCCTTTGTACCAAACAGACCAGGCATGATGAGGAGACACGGGGGCATTTCTGCTTCTGAAACAACAGAGTAATTGGAAAAAGAATCTCCTTCAGTGCTGAAAGGTGGGTTGTCTCTCACCTCCCGGGTGTGAAGGGCACGTGAACAGCTCCATAACCTCTGACCACGTCGTGCCCAAAGAAGTCGGGCCCGTAGACACTCAGGACAATCTGTGGCCCTGCAAGGGGAAATTGAAGTTGGAGAGCAGAACAAAATTCTTTGCAGAGAGAGTGCTCAGGCACTGGAATGGGCTGCCCAGAGAGGGGGTGGATTCCCCATCCCTGGAGGTTTTTAACCTGAGCTTGGCCATGGCACTGAGTGCCATGATCTGGAAAAGGGACTGGAGTTGGCCCAAGGGTTGGACTTGATGATCTCGGAGGGCTTTTCCAACCCAATCCATTCTATGATTCTAAGGAAGGGCAGTGAGGGGGGCCTGGGGGGGCTGCCCCCACCCCCAGCACTCACAGCCAAAGGGGTTGGTGCTCTTGAAGGTGATGTCAAGGGGGAAGTTCCACACCAGCGTGGTGGGCGACACGTCGCTCTTGGAGGCGATCTGGGAGATTCCCTCCTCCAGGCCCTGTGGGGAAGGGGGTGTGAGCTGGGGGTGCCAGGGGGGCTGGCAGCCCCCAGGGCAGGGCAGGGCNGGCAGGGTTTGGGGGGCTGAGACTGGGCTGAGTTTGGGAGGCTGAAGTCAGGCAGGGATAGGGGGGCTGAGGCTGAGTTTGGGGATGTGTGAGCTCATACTGGGCTGGTTTATGGGGTGCTGAGGCCAGGGTGGGTTATGAGGGGGGGCTTAGGATAGGATGGATTTGGGGGAGGGCTGAGGCCGGGCTGGATTCCGGGGCTGAGGCCAGGCTGAGTTAGGAGGGGCTGAGGCCGGGCTGGCTCGGGGGGTTTGAAGCCAGGCCGGGTTGGGGTGCTGAGAACAGGCTGGGTTGGTGTGAGACGGGGCTGAAGCAGGGCAGGGTGAGGGCGGCAGAGCCTCATCGTGTTGGGCTGACACGGGCCCGGGGGTGTCCCGAGGGTGACCCAGTGGTGTCCCAGGTGTGTTCCGGGGGTGTTCCAGGGGTATCCCGGCTGTATCTCGTGGGTTTCACCCACCTGCCCGCTCTCGATCTCGCCGCTCACGGCCAGCAGGAACACGCTGGGCGCCGCCATGTTGGCCGCGCCCGTTGCCATGGGGACGGACGGGGCGGCGCGGGGGACATGAGGCCGCGGACCGCGTTTCGTTTAGCGTCCATTCGCGGGACTCCTGTTTCCCAAAACCACCCCAAAATGAGGCCACAGCGGTCCTGTCACCCCTGAAGGGACTGTCTCCGTCACCCCCAGCCGGACCGTCCCCCTCGCCCCCGGCCGGACCGTCCTCTCACCCCCGTCCGGGTGAGGGGACGGTCCGGCCGAGGGCGAGGGGGACGGTCCGGCCGGGGGTGACGGGGCCGCCCCCGCTCCCTCCGCGTTCCGAATTTCCGGCGTTATTTGTATTTAAAATCACTCCGTGCCACCCCTATCCCCATCCCCGAGCCCGCCGGACTCCCAGGAGCGTCGGGAATTCCCTTTGGATTGGGGGGTGTCCGGGCAGGGCCGGGTCTGGGCCGGGTGGGCCCCGCGGGCNAGGGCAGGGCAGGGCAGGGGGACACAGCGGGGCTGTACCGCAGTGGGCACCCAGTCCTGGCCGTAGACAAAGCAGAACTTGCAGTAGAGGTCGTTGAATCCAGGGAACTGTGGGAGAGAGAGAGACAGGGGGTGTCAGTGGGGGTTTCTGGGGGTGAGGGCAGAG